>CM016567.1:24180175-24780175 GCA_003412495.2 Echium plantagineum
TGGTAGTCAACAAAACACGATTTAAAAAGTAAACATCTATTACTATACTCTACATGCAAAAAAATTATAAAAAGTTGATATTTCAAAAATATATATTGAGACGAATCTAACAAGATCCTACCATACTATATTAATTCTTATCATTTATTGAGAATTCATGATCAAATTTTGTTATGTTTGACCAACAAAAGTCAAAATGTGACAATCTTTTAGGGACGGAGGGAGTATTTATTATTCGATCACTCATGTTTTATTTTGATCTTTTTGATCACTCATATTTCAATATCATGTCTCGTCGGATTTGTAGATTGACTTTTTCATTACAGTTAATTTATAGCCAAATTGACCCTTAATTTAGATAGATAAAATAATCAATTAACATAAACTCATCCAATAACAATTTAATAAAAGTTCAAAGGGTCTTTCTAAAATATACCTTTAAAGCAGATATTAAAAAGTTCATATGAAATTAAAATTTAATAATATTCATAAACATATAAGGTAATATTCAACTTTTAAATACAATTATTTAAGTTTTCTTTATTAACTTTTTAACGTGTGTCTAGAGACATTTTAGATAAACAAATCCAAAGTTCATTATTAGTCCGTGTCTTTAACTCTGAAAATTGATTGCGGACTTCGATATTTACAAACATGGTTGATTTCGGGGCAACACTACACACTAGAATAGTGATTATTCCCAACGTTAACGAAACGTTTGATTTTTCTTATCCATACCGAAGTTCCTGAGGGAGAAGAAATTCAGTCAAACAATACCCAAAGTCAAAATAGAAGAAGGAGAAGAGATTAGTGAAGAGAAGGCCACGTCATCATTGAAGAGGGCTGTTCACTTTTTCACTGCATTGCAAGCTACTGATGGTCATTGGCCTGCTGAAAATGCTGGCCCCTTGTTCTTCCTTCCACCTCTGGTACAATGTCTTTTGGATGAAACTTTATAATTTTACTGCGAATTCCAAATTTCCCAATTTTGATGTTAAATACACTGGTGGTTATTAAGGTTGACTGATAATAAAATTTAGCTGTGCTTATTCGTTTGTTGGCCATAAATGTAATGAAACGTTGTCTGCAGGTCATGTGTCTGTATATCACAGGCCACCTTTCAACTATCTTTCCCGAAGAACATCGTAAGGAAATCCTTCGGTACTTATATTGTCATCAGGTAATTTAAAACAATGGGCAAAAATCAATAATATAACATTTAGAAATTAACATCGAATATGTTGTCGGGTACTTTGTCGGTAACTTATCGGATATTGGTTTAATTCTTTTTTTAAACCGTTCCCATATCGTTATCTTACGAGTGGGTAAACGGACCAGAATTTTCGACCGGGTAACGTGTGGATCTCGATTCTCCCAGTCCAGTAACATCTACTTCCATTTCATTTCAAGAAATGAATAATTGGATTTACTAGTTGTTTTCGAATTGATACACAGAACGAGGATGGTGGTTGGGGACTGCACATTGAGGGTCATAGCACAATGTTCAGCACTGCTTTGAGTTACATATGCATGCGCCTACTCGGCGAGGGGCCTGATGAAGGAGGTTTGACTAATGCCTGCTCTAGAGCACGCAAATGGATACTTGATCATGGTAGTGTTACAGCAATCCCTTCCTGGGGAAAGACATGGCTTTCGGTAGGATTCATGTATTACTAGGCATATGTGGGTGTTAGATACCTGCTTTGCTCAAATGTTTCTTACTTTACAATGTCTCCTGTTTCATTTTTATTCTTGCTTGTTACATGATTTTTTTACTTTTCTGTGTTGATCAAGATTCTTGGAGTATTTGAGTGGTCCGGAAGCAATCCGATGCCCCCTGAATTTTGGATCCTTCCTACTTTTTTCCCAATGCATCCAGGTCTGTAATGCACTCTCATTAACATGTACCTAGATGTTACTAGACATGTCAGTTTTAACGTACAAAGTCTTTACAGAAAAAGCCATTGAAGGGTAAACATGGGGAGTAAGAAGTGTCATGCTAGTTATTAATATCAAACTACCTAGTGTAGTTTGATGCACTATTATACATACTGAAGTCGCTTAACTTCTTTGCATTGACGAAAAGCTGATATTATTTCCTTTCTTCAAGCAGCTAAAATGTGGTGCTATTGTCGAATGGTATACATGCCCATGTCTTATTTGTACGGGAAGAAATTTGTTGGTCCAATCACTCCTCTTATTCTGCAGTTAAGAGATGAGTTATATTCTGAACCTTATAATGAAATCAATTGGAGCAAAGTACGACATTTGTGCGCTAAAGTATGTACTTCATATTTACATTGATTTATGTTGTCTAGTACTCTATGGATTAAGAGGCTAATAAATGTACCTATGTTCTGCAGGAAGACCTCTACTATCCTCACCCTTTGGTACAAGATTTATTGTGGGATAGTCTCTACATATTTACAGAACCCTTCTTGACTCGTTGGCCCCTAAATAAACTCAGAGAGAAAGCTTTGCAGACTACAATGGAACATATACACTATGAAGATGAGAATAGTCGGTATATAACCATTGGATGTGTTGAGAAGGTACGTATCAGAATATTCAAGAGGTTTGCTATTAATTTCTTATCATCATATTGACATAGAAATGGACCAATAGGTATTATGTATGCTTGCATGTTGGGTGGAGGACCCAAATGGAGATTATTTCAAGAAACATCTTGCTAGAATTCCTGATTATATGTGGGTTGCAGAAGACGGTATGAAGATGCAGGTTAGTGAACAAAGATAACTTGTTTTGATGTTCCACCCTATCAGATGACTAAATTGAATGATTCTACATATTTATGGTGAGTTTTCTTACCGCATTCTAATGCAGAGTTTTGGTAGTCAACAATGGGATACTGGGTTTGCAGTTCAAGCACTGTTAGCTAGTAATCTTACAGAAGAAGTAGGACCTGCTCTTAAATTAGGACACGAATTCATAAAAAACTCCCAGGTTTGATTCAATTAGCCTAAATCCATAATAATTAACTCATCTTCATTTATTATTGTACTGTCTATAGCTTATCACATTAGTTTGAAAGCTTTTGTAGTATGTATATTCCAGCTTATGATTCAAAACCAAATCATAGGTAATAGACAATCCTTCCGGTGACTTTAAGAGCATGCACCGTCATATTTCTAAAGGGTCATGGACCTTTTCTGATCAAGATCATGGATGGCAAGTTTCAGATTGCACTGCTGAAGGATTAAAGGTGATTAGGCCACTATTTGTTTACGTTTCAACTTGTCGTATGAAAGCTATCTTACATTCCTCTTTCTTTCTTCCTTAGTGTTGCCTTCTTCTATCATTGTTGCCTCCAAAGATAGTAGGTGAGAAGCTCGGAACTGAAAGGTTATTTGATGCCGTCAATATATTGCTATCCTTGCAGGTAAGAATATTGCAACTGAAAAAGCTTTCAGTATGTTAACATTTTGGCAATAAACTTATATGTATCTATATTAAATCTGTATGTGGCAGCATATGGATATATAATGAAACTTGAAATAATCAAATCATTTGAAATAGAGAAGACTCATATAACATATAACTGATCATTTTTGTAACGCATGTCTAAATACCGCAGAGCGAAAATGGAGGATTGGCAGCATGGGAGCCTGCAGGATCAGCAAAATGGTTGGAGGTACCTTTTCCTTTTCTTTTTGTTTAGAAAACTCAAACAATTGTCCTTTCATTTGTCAATGTTTTCTCTGTCAATTTGAGTTTCAATCTTAAAAAGGAACTGAGTTGTTTTTGTCTATCTTTAGTTACTTAATCCTACGGAGTTCTTCGCTGATATTGTTATCGAGCACGAGTAAGATTCATTATGTTTGTTTCCCTCTTTTAAAAGTTTATTCTTACTGAAGTTAGTGTAGTATGTGACCCATTCCAAAATGACAACGATACCTATGATGCAGATATGTTGAATGCACTGCATCAGCGATACAAGCATTAGTTTTATTCAAGAAGTTGCATCCGGGGCACAGGAAGAAAGAGATTGACAACTTCATAAGAAAATCTCTCAAATACCTTGAAGATACTCAAATGCCTGATGGTTCATGGTACTTATTTAACCTTATAAGTCGCACTACAAAGAGAAACTGCACTTTGGTCTCTTAACACGTAGCATGTGAGAACTAAGAGATATACATCTTTTGCAGGTATGGTAATTGGGGTGTTTGCTTCATTTATGGTACCTGGTTTGCACTTGGAGGTCTAGTAGCAGGGGGAAGGACCTTTGATAACTGTCAAGCCATCAAGAAAGCTGTACGTTTCTTGTTAAACACTCAAAAAGAGGATGGCGGATGGGGAGAAAGCTACCGTTCTTGCCCTGAAAAGGTATGTTTTTCCTCTGAATATATTGTGGTCCAATTCACATAAGAGAAGAAAATTAGACAATGATATATTTATGTTTATTGGCATAGAAATATATACCCCTGGAAGGAAACCGATCAAATTTGGTACATACTGCTTGGGCCATGATGGGTCTCATTCATTCTGGGCAGGTAAATATTGAAACTAGGAGTTCATTAACTTCAATTCTCTTGAGTAATTTTTATCTAATTATCTTTTTGCCTCGCGCATCTTTCTTTTAAGTAGGGAGTTAGACATTCTAAACCGTTGCATCGAGCAGCAAAGTTATTGATTAATTCTCAATTGGAAAGTGGTGATTTTCCACAACAGGTGCTTTGATAAATCTTGTTTTATTCAGCATGTTACTTGCAAAAATTTGATATATTGAAACAACTAATTTAACATTATAATATGGCGTATAAGCAGGAAATTACTGGGGTTTTCATGAAGAACTGTATGCTACATTATGCAGCATATAGGAATATATATCCGCTATGGGCTTTAGCAGAGTACCGCAAGCGGGTTCGGCTGCCATCAACAAGTATTTAGTTTCATTATTAACAAATGCAGGTTTATATAGTATAGTATTATAGTGAGATTGATGATTTAAAATGTAGTTTGTGTTTTCTGAGGAACATTCGATATTTGATTGTATAAATTATAGAAATGATAATGGTTTAAAATAATAAAGATATATTTTAGTTTGTCTTGCGGTTTTACTTGGCTTTGTTAATCTATGGTGGAAAATATTAGTTACTTGAGAAATTAAAGGCTTTCCTTAAAACTCTCAAATGAGAATTTGCATGGAGGAAATGTATATTTGATTGGAATGGATCAGAGAGAAAGCATTTCTCCTACGGTGGGGATTTTTGATTTTTCTACACATCTTTTTCTCTCCACCTCAAGTAGAGTAATCAAACTCAAGGAACAAAAAGGAAAGAGGAAGAAGAAAACCAAAGGATTTTCATTCCCTTTGGCATATCTTCATCTAAAAGACATCCTGAAAATAAATTTCCTTTCTTCAGGGCTGATAAAGTAATTGCAAAAATGTTGATGGGCAGGCACGCAGCCTCTTCTGTGCGCCGAGCCCCGTCATCGCCAGCATTGTTTCTTGCCCTTGTAGCCTTACTTTTTTCCCATGCAGTTTTGTTCTCTGCTGCTATAGATGATCCCGCCACGAGTTTGTTGAAATTCAGGACGTCGTTGAAAAATCCAACTGCCCTCTCCAATTGGCAGTCTGCGACAAATCCCTGCACTGATAATTGGGTTGGCGTACTTTGCTATGAAGGTCTTGTGTGGGGCTTGCAACTTGAAAACATGCACCTATCAGGTCAAATTGATGTTGATTCCCTTACAGCTTTGCCTATGTTGAGGAGTCTGAGCTTCAAGAACAACGAATTTGAAGGTCGGATACCTGACTGGAAAAAGATTGTAGCTTTGAAATCATTGTACATTTCAGACAATCATTTCTCAGGCGTAATCCCTGCAGACACTTTCGAGGGAATGCATTATCTCAAGAAAGTTCATATGGAAAACAATGATTTTGTAGGGCCTATTCCAGCTTCATTATCTACCCCCAGGCTCTTACAGTTGAAGATTGAGAACAATCAATTTTCAGGTCCCATACCGGATCTTCGGGATGGGATAACAGCATTCAATGCGTCTAACAATCTGCTGTCGGGTCCAATCCCACCAAGTCTGGCAAAATTGGATCCTAGCGCATTTGCAGGTAATATGTTGGCATGGATTTTTTTTTTGAATGACCTATGGGTCAAATTGAATGTGGCAGTTGTTATCTTTATATCAAATGGATAATCTGGGCTAATTTTTCATGAATAAGGTTATTCATGTTATTTTATTTCATGAAGTCGACTATATTGACTAAAATGTACAAAACGAAGAGATTGCCTAGGAAACAAAGCTGAAGATATTCAATTGGAAACAAAGAGGTGGTGATATAATTATTTAATTTTGAGTGCGTTGTTGATTAAGGTTTGTCATGCATGCAGGAAACAAAGCTCTTTGTGGTAGTCCCGTGGGAGTTTCCTGTGGTGTTGAACCTGATCAAGCTTCTGGTTCGGGCAATTCACCTTCGGGAGTTCCAGTATCGAAAATTTGTATGGTGGTCATGGCTATACTTATAGCTATGTCTTTGATAATTGTTATTCTTCTTGCATACCTCCGGAGCAGGAGAAGGATAGTAACAGATATTATAGCAGGAAGAAGCTTTAGCCACAAGCAAGATCCTCTACTAATTACTCGCAATATTGAAGCTCCACCAGCTGTAGTAGCTAAGAAGGCCGATACCGCTAAACTGTCATTTATCAGAGATGATAGAGAGAGATTTGACTTACAAGATCTTCTTAGAGCTTCGGCAGAGGTGTTGGGCAGTGGTAATTTTGGATCTTCCTACAAAGCTGTACTTATGGATGGTCAAGCTGTGGTTGTAAAAAGGTTTAAACAAATGAACAACGTTGCTAGGGAGGAATTCAATGAGCATATGAGAAGGCTAGGTAGACTCGAACACCCCAACTTGTTGCCCCTTGTTGCTTATTACTATAGAAAAGAAGAGAAGCTATTGGTATTCGATCACGTACATAATGGAAGCCTTGCTGGTAGCCTACATGGTATGTCACTTTTACTAAACTAATTTGTATGTGAATCCTTTCCATAAAAAAATCATGTTTTACTGATTCACGACTAATGACACTTAATATTATCATTTAGGTAAACATAATCTGGACGAACCTTCCCTAGATTGGCCTAAACGGTTGAAAATAGTGAAGGGAGTAGCGAGAGGTCTGCTTTATTTACAATCTCAGATGCCAAGTGTAACAGTGGCTCATGGCCACTTGAAATCTGCAAATGTGTTGCTAGATATAAACTACAATCCTCTCCTGATGGATTATGCCCTAGTTCCCGTGGTTAATATCGAGAATGCCCACCAACTCCTTGTCTCCTATAAATCACCAGAATACGCCAAATGTGGACGTGTAACGAAGAAAACGGATGTCTGGTGCCTAGGAATATTGATATTGGAGATTTTGACAGGCAAAATACCTGCAAACTATGTTCTAGCTCATGGGCCAGGATATGATTCCGTTTTAGCAGGATGGGTGAACTCTATAGTTAGTGGCGAAAACAAAGACGTTTTTGACAAGGAAATGGAAGGCACCAAGGGCTGCAGAGGTGAAATGGAGAAGCTTCTAAGGATTGCAGCTGAATGTTGTGAAGAAGATTGGAAAATCAGATTGGAATTGGCAGAGGCTCTTGAAAAGATTGAAGATGTGAAGGAAAACTAAGGTGCATGCGAAGTATGTATATATTGCATATGGCAAACTACACTTCTTCCATCATATAACTACTTTATTTTTTATCTATGTGGTCTTGAGATTTTATACTTCTCGATGCCAACCACTAATATATATGTATTATCTACTTATAGTAACTACAAACATATCTATCATATTGTAATAATAACTTATGATACAAATAAATAATAATTTTATACTAATGTCTGAAACTTCATCTTTTTCTTTATATGCAATTATTTTATCATAAACTACTTGTGGGAGCAACCAAACTAAACTAGTAGTTGTTGCATTAAACGGTTTCTTCTGAATTCTGGAAACTATTGGTTTACAGGTTGAGTTGATTGATCATTGTCGTTATTGTTGCGGCCGTTTACGCGTCTAAGAAGGAGGAAGGAAGAAGGAAGGGTTTGTCCAGAAGGACTTGTGGAGAACATTTTGTTTATCTATTTTCTTGGCCACCTATTAGGTGTTTTGTCCTCATACTTTTTCCTAGAGTAACAAGCTTCATTTATTGTATATTTTCTCATTACCCTTAACCTTCGATAGAGGTAATGTTTTTTTGAAAATATAGATTGTTACTTGTAACAAGAAGACAATTCCTCTCCCAATCAGGAATCCAATGGGCACTGTTCTCATTGGCTTAAGGTAATATATATAGCCAACCACCATCAATTACAAAAGGTCGTGTGTATAATAGATACGTAGTTATTACTTATTACTTTCTCCGATTTTCTTTTGTTGGTGTTTTAGGTTTTTCGTGTCAATTTTGTCATAAATTATTGTTGATTTATTATTGTAATAAATAAAAATTTAATATCATTAAATTTGTCTTTGAAAGTATTTTCAATTATATTATTTACTTGTAATTTTCATGACGTCAATGTGAATTGTGAATGGACAAATAATGCGTTATATGCAAAAAAGAAACAATATTTCCTTCGTCATTTGTACATAAATTAATGAATATAAAAAGTAATAAAAAGTACATTGAAAATGTGAAATGACAATTAATTCAATTTATATAATTGGTTGGCTGATAATTTAATAAGACAAAACAATCAAAAAAGTACATTAAAAAATTATAATTAATTATGCTAAAAAAGTAATTATTTAAAGTAGATTAACAAATTATAATTAATTATATTAAAAAGATAATTATTTAAAGACAAAAAATTAAGGAGTGGGGAGGGAGACTGTGAAGCAGGACAACATGGGTGAGTGGGGTGGAAAATGGTAGGGTTGGGATTATATTATTTTCCTCTAGTTATAGTACTTGTTTTAAAAGAGGTTTCAATAGATCGTGTTTATTTTTTTTTATAATTATATTTAAGGCAAAAACATATACATAAGGACTACAAAAGAAATGAGTCGGGAACTTATCTTGAGGTTGGGTCTTGAGGTTCTATAGTAAAACTATGAAACATAGACCTATTACAACCGGAACTAGAGCAAAAGTGAAACAATAAGGGGAATAGATCGTGTTTATTATAGAGTTTTGATTTTTTTTCACTCCATCAATTCATGATCACACTCTACTTTTAGTGTTAAATTATATTTATGTCCTTACTATTAATCAATGTATAATTATAATACAACTTTTCGTAATGAAAATAAGGGCTAAAAATGAGAATGTGAAGTGTGATTAGTAATGGTTGGAGTGGGAAAATCAAAAGCCTTATTATGTTTGATTCCAAAGAGGCCTATTACATATTTAAGATTTTTCTCATCTAGGCACATACACTTTAATAATTATTTTAAATAGGTATACGAACTCTTGAACATTTCAAATAGACAGCTGAAGTGTATTTTTAACACTTAAACTTTTGAAAAACGCTTTTTGACACTAGAACTTCAAATTTTTGACATTAAAATTTCAATTTATCAGATATATCAAAAGACAAAATTGGTTTTTTTTATATATATTACACTTTGTGGATCGTTTTTAAAATAATAAATAAATTGGACCAATTTTTAATATGCAATTTTTATTACTTAAAAATAAATTGAAAACATCATCTTCAACCTTACGTCCCTACCTCCATCTTCCTCCGTAGTCAACGATTTCAATATTTAAACGAATAAATTTATAAGAGTCAAGCAAGTTTTTGCTCTCTTCTTCAACTCTGTTTTCAAGACCACTAAAGAAATCAAGCTTGCCTTTATTTATGGAAGTTCACCTCCAACTAATTATCCATTCATGTTATTCCTTCACCATTCTGAGAATAATTATTGTCAAAAAGTAATTGCTCTGCTGCTCCAAATTTTCAGAGAAAGCTATATCATATTAAGGAGAATTAGTTGAATTAGGTTTTGTAGATTAAGAGCTCGTAGGTGTTGCAAACATCAACTGATTTGCTACCGGTGGGGGAAGGGGTAAGGTTGACAATGATGCACTTTTTTTTTATTTACAAGTAAAAAATGATTATTAAAAATTGATCCAATTAATTATTTTTTATTATTAAAATGATCCACAAAGTGTAATGTTCATAGAATTTCAGCTTTTCTCTTTAATAATCATGTTAAGTTCAAGTTCAAGTATCGATTTTTTTTCAAAAGTTCAGGTACAAAAAACACAATCAGGTGCTTATATAAAAATTGAAATGTACAAGAGTTCAAGTGACTATTTAAAAAAATTATTATGCTTCACGTGTCTATATGAAAGAAAGCCTATATTGAATTCATATATTGCCGTTATTAATTTAAAAAATATGTTGAATAAAACTCCTCAATTTCGAGGAAAAAAAATTAAAATCTATCAATTTTAAAAAAAATTAAAATCTATCAATTTTAATGTCAGTAGTTCAGGAAATCCCTAAAATTGATCAATTTTAAAACTTTAGGAGCAAAATGATCAAATCTTGAAAGTTGAGGGATATTAAGCATTTAAGCTAAAGATAAACAATCACGTAGTTCCAGATATTCTTTTTTTTTTTGGTAATAAGCGATGAATTTCATTAAAGAAATGAAAAAAATAATAATTACAAACTTATACAACTATGGACCAGAGTCCAGCTGATGATAAAATAACCAACAAAATCTCAAATAAATTCTTAAATCCAACATGGATTAAGAGTTCGGCCCATTCCTATCATCAGTTAAAGTCTCAGGTAGAAAACCCTGGACTATAGCTACTACACCTTAACTTCATTAAACTTAACACCACTACCAATTAAGCATAAACTTTCGAGCAGCCGTGAGAGTCGAAAATGGCGAGCTGCTTGTTCAGATTCTTGGAGGCTGGATGGATTTAAGGAGATTAGGGGCTGAATCGAAGGTTTCCAGGTAAAAGGTTCCAAAACATACAATTTCTTTTGGAGTTCTTATATTTTCACCTTGAATCTTTCGATTCCTTTGATGCCATGTGTCCCACAAGCATATAATCCATCTCTTAAATAAATCAGGAGGAAGCTTTTTCCTGTACCTTTCAAATAGATCCTGAAAGTTGGTGTAATTTGTTGTGTCTCTGCTAATGCCTAGATGAAAACACACTTCCTTTGTAAAAATGCAATTATTAAGCACATGAAGTATGTCTCCGTTTTGACTATCACAAAAGCAACACATTTCTGAAATCTGTATTTTCCTTTTGACCAGACCAGGAGTCTTTGCGTCAATAATAGAGCATTGAATGCCCTTCTCATTAGATGTAGCGCCAGTCAAATACTTATTAAGGTCAATGAATGCCTTACAAAGAATTGACTTAATTGGCTCCTTAAATTTGTAGCCATCATTAGCTTTAATTATGGTCAAGCTGTCATTAGCATCAATGCTAGGACCATCAATTCCTTTAAATTTCAAAGATTTCAATTCCCCTTTATTACTCTCATTAGCATTAATGACCGTTTCAAATCCAGGAGGAAATTTAGGGGATTCCAGATCTAACGCTATTTCCTTTTCTCTCTCCAAAAGTGTGGTGGGATCGTCCGGCCGCTGCCATCTTTCCTCCAGCCCCTGGATTGTGGCAATGTATACACGATGCTCCACCCAAGATCTCTCCCGATACTGTGTCTCCATGTTATTAGATGTAGAGACAAGTAAGGGACAATAAAACCACTTGAAGCAAGAATACTGTTCTAAATATTTGAGTGGTGGATGGTGAAGAACAGACAGGAAGAGAGCTCTGTATAGAACTATCAAAATTAGCCAATTACGGTGGCACAAGATCTGCCAAGAATATTGGGAGATCAATTGCATTGACTCAAACGCCAAGTAAAAATGGCCAAAATTGGGGAGAAGAAACAATGGTAATACCATGTATGGATTATGAAATCCATAGGTTCCCACCAAATCAATTTGATCCGAAAAAACAGCCTCCAATTGTGTGTATATCATAAGGTAAAAATAAAAACTCAATAGATTTGAAGGAGAAAATAACACTAGTGTGAACCTAGCGAGAAAATGACTCTAGAGAGAAACTAGAGAGAAAATGGAGAGAAAATGACTCCCAAATATTGAAAATGACTCTAGAGAGAAACTAGAGAGGAAATGCATTCTGGAATCATCACACTTGAACCTCACCAATCAAATAATCAATCATTACATTACATTACATCACATCTTTCTCTTTCTCTTTCTCTCTCTACCACTACTACAATATCTCGATCTTGTAGTAGACAACTACCTTTGATCTGTTCGTGAAAATGCCTGCATTGTACGGTGTCACAACCTTTGAGGACTCCGAGAAGGAGAGCGAGTATGGTTATGTCCGAAAGGTTTTATGTTCTTTCTTTTCCTTTCATTTTATCAATTTTCGAGTTATGAGTTTATGATCTATGTACTCATCAGTTTCGATATTAGACTATCTGTTATTCTTTTGTATCACATTTTTTGCAATTTTCTAATCAACTTGAATCATCTTTCTAATCCAATTCAAAACACTTGCTATTTTAAATTTTCAAGACAGTTTTTTTATGCTCAAATTGTTAATGTTTAAGTATTTTTTTTTGGCAAATAGGCACATGAACCTTAAATTTGGCATCTTTATTATTAGTGTTTAGTTTAGTGGTGTGATTTATGTCATTTTATAGGGTAGTCTTGAAAAGATGATATTTTTTTATCTTTCGGGAGTTTCATTTAGTCGTTAGTGGTATGCTTTATAGTGTAATTTTATTGGGTAGTTATTTAAGAATGATTTTGTTTTTCATTTTCGAGGTTTGGTTTAGACGTAATTCTATTTGAAAGTTTTATCCAAAAAGAAGATCTTTTTCAGTGTCATCATCTTCAACACATTTTCCCCTAGAAACTATTGTAATTACTGAATTTTGATTTGTATATCTGGTGTGATTTAAAAGTCTTGTTGTATTTCTTCATTGTTCAACTTCATTTACCTGATTATTCTGTTAAATGGCTGTCTGGATGCTTAGTTTTTGTACTTTTTGATTTGATGTGATTTGTTAATCATAAAAGATTGTGGTGTACACGTTTCTTGTTACTGGTTATATTTATATTTGTCACCTTCGAGGGTAGCTTAGGACAAAACTCGATTGCGCTAAGGCTTTACTTTTTAAGCTTCTTCTGTTCTCGGTTAGGGGCCGACCACACTTAGTAGGACAATTTTTAGTTTGTTTGATGCTCTTGGCTAGAAGTAGGATAGTAATTATAGAACTTTAGTTGGTGATGATTATATTTACACCCTTGGTTCTGATTAATGCATAACTGAATGTAACTTTACATCAAACAAAGCAAGAGTTGTAAATGGAGTGTAGTTATCAATGGAGCTAAAATCACACCTGGGTAGCTACCGTTAAGATTTGGTCTCATTTTTTTGCTCTTTGTTGTAGCTTTGACCTGTTAGAACACTTGCTATCCAGTATTGAACATAAGGTCCTGCATTTTAGTCATGTAGATAGGTAAAAAAGAAATCTTTAAAGGATGAGGGGCCAAGAGGAACTTGTAGTTCTATTATGTGAGTATTTTGTTCATCCTGGGGCTCTATATGATAAAACGTGCATATTGCTGCAAGCTACTGCTTTCGATTATAAAATATAATACATTAGATATATGCAATAATGTATTATTTTCCCATTAATATACATTTCATGAAATCCTATTTATCTTTTAATGTTCTGCTCATGCACCTGTTGCATAGAGCCAAGAACTGTGTTTAGAGGGATTATAGTTGAATTATATTCTGCAAACTTCTTCAATATTTGAAGTTTCGAAGTGTTACGCGATCCTCTTTTTAGTTGAGAGAGATGCCCAAATAATTATTGATTATCGGCCTGATTTTAATGGCAGTATTAAAATTATTCCAGTCTTCAACGTCCTATGTTTGAATTCTTTGTTATGGTTCTTGTCATTCTCTTAGGTATCAGGACCTGTTGTTGTTGCTGATGGAATGGCAGGGGCAGCCATGTATGAACTTGTCCGTGTTGGACATGACAACCTCATTGGTGAAATCATTAGATTGGAAGGAGATTCTGCAACAATTCAAGGTGTGTCTCGCTGAGCTCACAACACATATACAGAGTTCTTATTTCCCCCCATATCTGACCCTCCCCTTTGAGTAATTGGGCATGAGGGGAGAGGAAATGAACCATGCCACTTTGGATGGTGAATGATCCTGTTATATGAACCGCCAACTAGGGAGTAAGTCAATTTGCAATTTTGAATAAGTAAGTGAATGATTTACTCTCTAATGACAGTTTATGAAGAAACAGCTGGACTGATGGTGAATGATCCGGTTCTGCGAACACATAAGGTGATTATCTGTTCGTCTTTCATCCTTGTCTATTGAACACAATCCCTTATAAGTAGTACCCTCTCTAATCCTTACTTTTCAATTGTGATCATTTAGTCTGTTTAATTTATTGGGAAAGAGAGCATTAGCGTGAATTTCGTTATACCTATTAGTTCAGATTAAAATACTATTGTTGAGTTGTATCTGCCCGTCACTATTTTTGAACTTACAATTTGATTTTCTTGATCGCCCAACAGCCTCTATCAGTGGAATTGGGACCTGGTATACTGGGAAATATATTTGATGGAATTCAGGTACTTCCTTCACTCCTCTCTTATCATGATTTTTTTTATTTTCCAATTAATCTTTTGTTTGGATTTCTCTTACCCAGAACCTAATTGATGCAGAGGCCTTTGAAAACCATTGCTATAAGATCTGGTGATGTTTATATTCCACGTGGTGTATCTGTTCCTGCATTGGACAAAGACACACTTTGGGAGTTTGAGCCCAAAAAGATCGGTACGCTGAAAGTACTCATTTGCAGTTATTAAGAGGTATTAGAAGTAATAGCATATTGTAGCATCATCATTGATATGTAATTATATATTTTACTGATAGGTGAAGGAGATCTTCTAACTGGTGGAGATCTGTATGCTGTAAGTCAACTTAATTAACGCATATCCTATAATGCTTGAGACACAACTCCTTTTTCAGTTAGCACAGCCCTATTTTTGCGATGGTGTGTCCATAACAAATAATCATGCAGGCTGTCCATGAGAACACTTTGATGCAGCATCATGTTGCACTTCCTCCAGATGCCATGGGAAAGGTCACCTACATTGCACCAGCTGGTCAATATTCATTGAAGGTTTGGCCATAACACCTTTGCATGTCAGCTCTATTTTTTTATATTGGAACCAATATAAAACTTGTTAAAAACTTCTCCTGTTTCTGGTTCATTTAATCGCTATTTGTTTGACCCTTGAGGGGAGGAGGAGGAGGAATTGAACTTAATTTTACCTTAAAAAACTTCTCCATAATGTGGTTCATAAAAATGGAGTGAACCTGCATTTTTGTTAGATTCAGGCACAACATCAACATTTTGTTCCTCTCAAGTCTTACCTTTCCTAACCTTAAAAAATAGTGTTAGAGACACCAAGTGCTGAAAATAATAGGAATAAGCTTCGCTTGAGCGGATCCTTTTGCAGTAGTCTATTTTGTTGCTTTAAGTTGCTCTCGATTTTCTTTGACTTCTGTGTCGGAGTCCTTCTCCATGTCTAAACACCCCTTTTCCTTCCTACTGTCTTCTTCTTAACACCCCTTCAATATCTTATATGCAGGATACTGTTCTCGAGCTCGAGTTTCAGGGTGTGAAAAAACAATTTACGATGCTTCAGGTTATCAACTATCTGCAGATACACTCATCAACAGTTCAATATTAGTTGATAAGTTCTTTAAGTATTATTAGCGGATTCTTAATGTATTGCATCTGTTCCTCCAGACATGGCCTGTACGAACACCTAGGCCCGTGGCTTCGAAGCTTGCTGCAGACACACCTCTCTTGACTGGACAGGTGACTGATAAATACTGTTATGCTGCATTATTTTCTTCTACTAAAATATACTCCACTTGTCCATTGACCATTCTAATTGCAGTTTTCTTGTTGATGTAGCGTGTTCTTGATGCTCTCTTCCCTTCAGTGCTTGGTGGTACTTGTGCCATTCCTGGTGCATTTGGGTGTGGGAAAACAGTTATCAGTCAGGCCCTGTCAAAGGTGAACTTCTTGCATGTGCTTTGGATTTCTTACCCTTCTGGGACCTTGATTGCTGCTGCCTTTAAAGAGTGATTTCTTTTTTAATATATTCTGTTTCTTTTGATGTGTGATGCAGTATTCTAACTCCGATACAGTGGTTTATGTTGGTTGTGGTGAAAGAGGAAACGAAATGGCTGAGGTTAGAAGTGCTTTCACTTTTTTACTTATATCTTACTCTATCATCTCCAAGTTGTGTAAACCAGATTTTCAAATCAGGTGCTTATGGATTTTCCCCAATTGACGATGACACTGCCTGATGGTAGGGAGGAATCTGTCATGAAACGTACTACTCTTGTCGCTAACACTTCAAACATGCCTGTTGCCGCTCGTGAGGCATCAATTTACACTGGTAATTTTGTTTAACCATACTGATAGACAAGTAGCATGAAATATGGGTTGCATCTATAATCCTATTGCAAGCAGCACAGGCTGCTTTCAATCATTGATCTTCCCTCATCAATAACTTAATTTCTTCTGCTCTTCCTGTGTTATTTCAGGCATTACTATTGCTGAATATTTCAGAGACATGGGTTATAATGTCAGTATGATGGCAGATTCAACATCACGTTGGGCAGAAGCTTTGCGAGAAATTTCTGGTCGATTGGTAAGTGTGCCACTTCTGTTGTCAAAAAAACAAAGAGGACAGCAGACTTATGACTATCAATTACATACTGTCACTATGAGGCACACATTTTTAAAAACTCTGCGAATTTTGTCATCAGATGAAAATGGTTTATACCCTATGCTTATTTTATGCCCTCACCTGTTCATTCAGGCAGAGATGCCGGCAGACAGTGGGTACCCTGCTTATTTGGCTGCCCGTTTAGCATCCTTCTATGAGCGTGCAGGAAAAGTTAAATGCCTTGGTGGGCCAGAGAGAAATGGAAGTGTGACAATCGTTGGTGCTGTTTCTCCCCCAGGTGGAGACTTCTCAGATCCTGTAACATCGGCGACGCTAAGTATTGTTCAGGTAAGAGTCCTACACTAAGACAAAAAGGGAAATATACTTAAAGATGTAGATTATTAGTTGGTCTTCTGGTATTTAGTTATTACTTCTCAGGTCTTTTGGGGTCTGGACAAGAAACTGGCACAAAGGAAGCATTTCCCATCTGTGAATTGGCTTATATCATACTCGAAGTACTCTACGGTGTGTATAGTTGCACTTTTGATAACGAATTTAGCTATCTTTTATTTTCTCTTGAGCTCAGCGATTTCTTCGTCTTGTCAACTTATGTAGTTGCTTTTGTTTGTAGGCTCTGGAGTCCTTCTATGATAAGTTCGATTCAGATTTTATAGAAATCAGGACTAAAGCTCGTGAAGTACTACAAAGAGAAGATGATTTGAATGAAATTGTACAGGTATGAGATTATACAATTTGATTTTGTTTCCCCTTGTGGGGATTGTGCAGAATTTGGATATACAGTAATGCGATAGGTTTCCGCCGGAGTTATTTTGCCACTTAGTTATTGTATAATTCCTTTTCTGGTTTCATCAGCTTGTCGGGAAGGATGCTTTAGCTGAAACAGATAAAATTACCTTAGAAACTGCGAAGCTTTTGAGGGAGGATTATCTTGCACAGAATGCATTCACTCCGTAAGTTCATTTGCTTGTGAATCTTTCCTTCAGTTTGTTTATTGTTTCTCTTGACCTCATGGTTGTTCCCTATTGACAGCTATGATAAGTTCTGCCCATTCTACAAGTCTGTTTGGATGATGCGTAACATTATCCACTTCTACAATTTGGCTAACCAGGTGAGGTTTCCCGTCTCATCTTTATCTTTGATACCTTGGTTTTATAGACCTGGTGCTTTTTTTTTGCGAATGTCATATAAAGGGATACAGTCACCCAGTTTCTAACAGTTCCCATCTCTGAGTTGCTCGAATAATATTTTGACATTTCGCATGCAGGCTGTGGAGCGAGGAGCTGGAATGGATGGGCAAAAGATAACCTACAGCCTTATTAAGCATAAACTAGGAGATCTCTTTTACCGTTTGGTGTAAGTACACATTAACACTACGGACACAGAGCCCACGATACTAACTCATTAACTTCCGTTTTGTACAACACATTCTCTAACATCTCTCATGAAAATCATCCAGGTCTCAGAAATTCGAGGATCCAGCTGAAGGAGAGGATGTCCTCGTGGGCAAATTTAAGAAGCTTCACGATGATTTGATAGCTGGTTTCCGCAACCTAGAGGATGAAACTAGATGATTTGCTCTGCAGGACCGATGTTCTGAAGGATGATCTCTAATTTGCTTTATTGAGTGAAGTGCACAGTGAGGGGCACATTTTGCCCCAGTCAACTCCCCCCATCCCCTCGCTTCTCGCCATGTAGCTATATTCGTTTTGTATTTGTTGAAAGACCTTTGTTCTTTCTGGCAAGAATAAGAAGAATGGAAAAGTTACGATATGTGACTAATAACGTTGTAAACATACACTTCGATGTGGAGATACAATTTAGCTATACACTTCGAACTCGGCTCGATTAGAAAAGTGGCAAGCTAAAACTTTATAAATTTGACCTCGGCTCCGTTAGATAAGTCTTTAGACCTAAATCAACGCTACTGAAGCAGTCAACAATAGTGATGTTAAAATTTGATTTGGTTTAATCTCCATTGACTTGTACTATCAAAATTCCACATTGCGTGTAGTTGGACAAAACTAACCCAAGATATTTTTGCAAGATGTTTGAAAATTGAATTCATTTTGTGGCTCCTTTTTCTGATAAAGACAATTAAAACCATTAAAAAGAAACCCTATGAGAATACCACCAAATGTTTGAAAAATGATTTTATTCTTTTTTTTTAAAAAAGGAGCCCTTTAATTTTATTAATAAGAATAATTCATTACAATCATCAAACATCAATATAATTCGTAAATTCAATAAAAGAGGCGACTAGAGTCAAACTGGTAAGCCAATTTTCATGCTAGCAAGATGGCTCGAACCGAGACCTTCGCTAGACGTATCAGTGACAAAAAAAAATGAATTGATTATGTGTACTTGGAAGGTGACAAATAAAGCAGTAACATAGGTCCCATTTTTTAGACCAAAAACGTTGTAACATTAAACAACGGTGGAGCTGATTCGTGGCCACGGTTTTGCTTAGATGAATTTAAGGTGTCGGTTGAGATTTATTATTAGCCACATCCCACAGCCCACAGCATGATCTCTGTGAAGAAGGGGCCATGGATTAATGGAAAATTCAAAGTGTTTATATGCTTGTTTATTAAACACTTGGTGTGAAAATGATGTTGCACCACATGATTAAACTTTGGAATAACCTTGTACTATAATAATCACCTTGTATTTCTAATGTAGGGACATCATCAATCACCACCTTCTAACTTGTTCCAGATATTTACTTGTCATTGCCTTCATCGAACATTTCCAGCCGTTTCTTGGAAGCTTACAATAATTTCTACTCCTTCTATCTCAAATTGTTTATTTCATTTAACTTTTCACGATCAGAAATTAGTTACGTGTTAATTAAGTATAAATAAATATAATAAAATCGATCTCACATAATTATATTACTTTATTATTAACTAATGGAGAGGCATAGTTAGGGGGAGATGGGCCATCGCCGCCCTAGATTCCCATATATTAGCTATATATTATGTATTGAATTCAATTAACTAGTAGTTCAGTAGCTCTGTTGGTTTGGTGGTGTATATTGTATATAAGTTGGCTGAGTTTAAAGTTTGATTTCTAAAATAAAATTTGATCGAAAAATATTGGATGGAGTCGTGGAGGCGTCTTTATTCTTTTAGTTGTTATCCTAATGCTTATGTGGGTTTATGGGCTAGCCACCCATACCTTAACAACCTAACCCTAGTCTCTACTATATGGGCTTATGGGCTAGTCACCCATAACCCTAACACCCTCCCTCAAACTCATGGTAATTTTATAGAATTTCCATGAGTTTGCAATACAAAATTAATAAGTAATAAAAAATATAAGTTGGATCAAGCTGGATCCATGATCAATGCGTAGCGGAATCGCCAGAATACGCCTATTGCCAATCAATAACAGCCAGGAACGCCATCCTTTTCGAACCTGTCAGATCAGTGCGTGTCGGATTCGCCAGACTACGCGTAATTTGCCATCAATAAGTGCCAGGAACGCCATCCTTTTCGAACCTGTCAGATTAGTGCGTGTCGCTAACAACTGTATCATCCCGATACATAACTACTGCATCACCCCGATGCCTGACTAAAGTATCATCCTGATACATAACTACAGCATCATCCCGATGCCTGACTAAAGTATCATCCCGATACATAACTACAGCATCACCCCGATGCCTGACTAAAGTATCATCCTGATACATAACTACAGCATCATCCCGATGTCTGACAATAACATCATCCCGATGTCTAACTAAAGTAAGATCCCGATACATTATATATTAGATGATAAGAAAAAGACTTCAGGGTTACTAACGTGTGAGAGGTTAGTAACCTGACATTCAGTTAAGAGCAAAAATAATGCTCTTAACAAAACCGACATAACTCTTAAAAATAAAATTGAAAAAGATCAAATCCCGCCGGTGAGTATTACATAGTAGAAAACCGGCAGGGCAGCGGAATGTGTATTTATGCCTCAAGAATCGATAGGCGCTGATACCATGTAGAAATATAGAGGGAGATATTTTATTGATGATAATTGTTGTTGTCATATAATACACAAACCTATATTTATAGGTAAAATATAACCTAAACCTAATGCTTATGTGGGTTTATGGGCTAGCCACCCATACCTTAACAACCTAACCCTAGTCTCTACTATATGGGCTTATGGGCTAGTCACCCATAACCCTAACACTAATAAAACAAAAACTATTTTAAAATATTTATTATTTTAAAATTTGAACGTAAAATATAATTGTCTCATGTTTTAATTGATTTTTGGTCTACCAATATTGTTTGTCGCTTGTGTAATGAATTAAGTAGTAGTGGCCATAATGATATTGCATTAAAAACGTCGTTATGTTTTTGTGGAGCCATATTGTTTGGATGTTTGTATATATAGTAACCTGAAGAAGAATACGCGGTTGATGAGTATATATCGATGATGACATGCTCAAATTCTGACACGTGCTGCTCCTTACAACCTTTGACTCCATATCAGAGACTTGTTCAATTTGAAATCCCATTTTATGTGATTACTTTAGTTCTTCTTAAAATTGAAGCTATATATATGTGTGGTGTTTGTTCATGCAAGCAACTACCACCAATAATAAGGATTTCATTTTCATATTTACATTTTACATTTTGTGCTCGTTAAATTAAGGGGCATAACAACAATACACTCTACTGTAGTCTTAACTAACATCGTACATACGATAATCTTACATATAATTTACGTTAATTGTACTAAAATCATTAAAAATTATGTGAGTTAATTAATAACATTGTGGCCATTAGTACATTCTATACATGTGTGATGGAGTACAACATATAGAGCACAAGGTACAACAGGGTGATAAATCTATCACATCCTATTAAACATATGAAAATGTAGGCAACAAATTAAATAATCGAAGGATTATGAAACAATCCACTTAGCTTCATATTACTCCACGGAACAACAATCAATGCGCTGAGTACAACCATCTAATGCACGTGTGTGCACGGTACAACATTCATAGCACAACCATCAAAAGTAACTATATATAACTTGTCAGTAGCTCAATAATCTGGTGGCATCTGATTCAAATTTCGAACGAAGAAATCTTGAATTCAAACCTTGTTAAATTTTCTCTAACTATCTATTAATGATTATTATATTCATAATTTGTAATATTATTATATTCATATTCTCATCGCTAATTACAAAAAAGAAAGTAACAGTAAGTAAAATGTACTTCTTATATATGTATGAGATTTGATATTAGGAATTAAGATTTTCCTTTCATGAATATGCATATTTTTTAAAAACAATTTGAAAAACGAATATTTCATTCTCAACGATGACAAGTAGGGTTTTTCTTCATTACCTTACCAGACTTTAGAGATTGACTAGTTGATATCTGGAAGAATACAATTTCTACTCTTGCTAATCCCCCTGATATATAACTCATTCCTTCAGTTTTTAATAATCTGGCTCAGCCTCATATCTAACTAAGATCCACATAGCCAGGTAAATAGGTAATTGGTATGAACTTTTTTTATAATCTAGACGTACTGATACCAACTTTATTTCCTTAATTAATTAATAAATTATTCTCAAATTAAGTAATAATGCAATATAACCCAATATATTTTTTAATTTGTTGAAATGATAGCAAACAACATGTGTCTTGTGGTGAGAGAAGATTAGAGGTGGCATAGAAAGAGGGAAAAAATTAAGAATTCGAGGACGAGGTTTCGTCGATACACATAAAGGTTTGAGTTTAAAAGAATCGTGTTTATTTATGTCTCTTCTTTTAAGGATCATTTCATTTTATACATAATTAAGAAAAGTTTGAAATTATTTTACAGAAAAATTATCTATATATACTCCATCTATCCCTTTATCTAACACTCATTTACTTTTACACAAAGTTTAATAAAAATTCAATTTCTCTCATAATCATAATTTTTTCTCCACATTTTCTTACTTAATTTGGTAAAAAATATTAAAAAATGAATTTCTATTTTCGATAAATGGTTATTACATTTAGGGACAGAGAAAGTATATTTTTCCTTACTTGATAAAATAAAATTATAAAATAAGAGTCAATTCTTTTTTTATAAATTAACAATAAGATGAATTTCAAACTTAAAATTTTTTATTCACTGAATTTTCCTTTTTTTTTTTACTTCTGGTCACTTTTATTTTAAACAAAAAATCTTAAATTAAGGGAGTAAAGACGTCATATGGACAATTTGTGAGGGAACACTAATGAAAGAGACACCTGAGGCTGCTACCACATCAAATATCTAAGTCATGGATCTGGATTGCTTCCCTCCAATTATTTTAGGACCGTAGCTAACGGGTTTTAATTTCTACCTAGATATGACTATTCACAAAAAATAGTTCTCCCTTCGTCCCTAATTAATTGATACACTTTGATTTTTGTGGTCAAATTTTAAAAAGTTTGATCAAGAATTCTTACTAAATGGTAAGATAAAATATAGTCATGTGAGATTTGTTAGATTCGTCTCAATATATATTTTTAAAATATCCACTTCTTATAATTTTTTCGCATGTAAAATTAGAAATATTTACGTTTTAAATTTTGTTTTGTTGATCATGAAAATCAAAATGTAGCAATCTTTTAGGGATAGAGGGAATATAAGAAAACTTTTACAAATTAATGAGTAGTATATTTGTATACTAAAAGGATTTTACAATAAAACATTTTCTTACAACTTATTGAATATGTAAGAAAACTTTTATAAATTAAAATTATGTATTCTAAAATATTTAAAAATATATCTTTCACTCTAACAAATTGATCTCTTGAAAGAAAAATATTTATACAATTGATATTATTTCAATACACATCTAAATTGCAAGAAAATTTTATAGAAGGTAATTATATTTTTATTACTAAGAATCGAAATATATCATTTCAAGAAAAGTAGTGAAAATATGCTTATGCTTTCAATGCTTTTCACTAATAGTTGAAAACTTACAGTTTTTGTGAACAAATATCTTCAACTTAAAATAACATTTGATTTATACAAATATGAAAAGATGAAATTTTGGAATATTTTGATAAAATGTTTGATGAAGTATCTTAGATAGCTCACACAACTCACATGTTTGACTGTTTAACTCCTCACAATTTCCAAGTGGCTATGCTTTCAACCCTCAATTTGATTTAACCTCATTCACATATCTTCTCTTTCTCTCTCTTCAATCTCATCTTTCCCTCTCATCCATACACGTGTCTCTTTCTCTCTCTTCACCCCCTCTATAAAATATTTCTTGTTCCCCACAACCTCTTTCTTCTCTCTACATTATACCATTTCTTCACAATCTCACTCCCTTTTATTCTTCTTCAACCAAAATTCAATATTCAAAATTCGATCTCTCCAAATGGGTAAACGTAAGATTTGTGAATTGTGTAGTGATGAAGCTGTGGCATATTGTGCATCTGATTCAGCGTTTCTTTGCTTGAGTTGTGATGCTAAGGTTCATGGGGCTAACTTTCTTGTGGCTAGGCATCTTAGGAAGATTGTTTGCTCTACTTGTCAGAATTTCACCGGAGGTCAGATCTGTGACGTGGCTTTTCCGGTTAACGTCCCGATATGTGTTGATTGTTTATCTTCCGAGTTGGGTTCGGGCGAGCTCGATTCCTTGTCTTCTTCGTCGTCTTCTGATCAAACATCGTCGTTTTGTGATAACAAAAAACGTGTAAAAGAAGTGATTCGTGGGAAAGTAAGAGGTGCTCGTAGATCCGAGGAGGTGGTCAACTGTGGTCAAAGGGTAAAGTGGGGAATAGACTCGAAGACGGTGGGCATTTTGGTCAACTGGTGCAAAAGATTCGGAGTAAATGACGGTGTCGCCTCTGATATTCTACAAACGGCTTGCAATGGGTTGGCTATTAGTGGGGGAAAATTGACTGTTCTACCCTTCCGTGTTTGCCTCGTGGCATCACTGTGGCTCGGTTTGAAATTCAATGGCGTAAAAAATTTATCGGCTTCTCAAGCTTTGGCTCGGCTTGAGATGATAACGGGCGTGCCCGCGAAGCTGATAGCAGCAGCCGAGTCGAAGATCGAACGTGTTTATCGATTAGCAATGCAACACCAAAATAACCAGCAAACTCGAAATCATTCCCAAGCTGATCATCTCAAGGAAGGCTGGGCCGAGTCATCATGAGTCTTATCAATTTTAACAGCTCGACGAGCCAGCTCGCTAATTAGTTCTCCATGTTCCATCTTCCTTTTATCCTCTTTTCAAATATTAGCTTGTAGTAGTAGTAGTAATTAGTTTTTGTTATATATTTTATTTAATATTTTCTAGGTAGGAAAAGTAAAAGATGTTTTGTTAGAATATTGTACTGATTAAAGAGTTTGGGTAATTAATTAATGGTGTCAGTTTGTCACCTTAAATTGTACAAGCTTGGCATTTGTTTATCATAAAGATTTATGCTACAAAATACCAAAAACCAAAAGCACATGGAGTATTATTATTATTATTATTATTCATGCAAGCTTTGCCATGTGAGTAAGGGAGGGAAATGGTTTCTAAATCTTGTACAACTTGATAACTCGTCTCCAGTCAAGATCGATAACTCGAGTTGAGTATTCGAATATCTGAGGTAGTACATTGCTCAAAACGTACCTATATAAGCTACTCCCTTCATTTCAATATAAGTGATAGATGTTTTCGTTTTTACATGTCTAACAATTTGACAATAATATAATCAATTACTCATTTTAAAAAAAATATATGTAATGAATATTACTAATTTGTATTCTAATTAATTAGTTATTGCTAATTAAAGTTACCGTCATGAAAAACTTCCACACGGTCGGTAATTTAGTTGTGTATACATACACCAGACTTGACTTGAGTCGTGGTGTTTAGGTGTATATATATTCAACTTGAGCCATCGGTCCGGTTTGAATTTCAGTGCGGAAGTTCGTCTGTGTATGAGTTGCGTTGCTGGTTTAGGACTATCGTCATAGAGCATGAGAATAATGTTTGAAAAATGACTAATTTCTTCACTTATTCGTCCTGCATGATATCAATCTATATTTGGAGTTGGAAAACCAACGTTTTTTCCTCTTTGCTTTTTGATAGGTAATAAGAGGAGTACATTTTATAAAAGATAAAATTGCTTATATGGTGTCAGAAAGTAGGTTTAGGTTGTCATTTGGTCCTCGAAAGTTCAAAGATTGTAAGTATGTATCTGAAATTGAATAAAAGTTACGACTTAGTCCAAAAATTGAAATCTTGAAAATTCCGGAAAAAATGAGTTGAGGCACTTAACAGAGCCAAAGATTGGTGATGATTGTCAATGTTAAGAAAAATAAAAAAACAAATGAAGTCGTACGTTTGATTAGTGATCAAGGAGAAAGAAATAAGTGAGTATGTTGAGATACAAAGTATCATAAGATTCTTTGATTGAAAGGTGAGGTTGAGTGTGTGGCTATAATTGGACAAGCACAATCACAATCACACTTTGAATAATTTAATTTTATTAGTCTTCAAATGAAGCAAAGCTCATATGCGGCCACTTAGCGATAGGCATAGCCAATGTTTAGAAGTTGGTGAAATAGAATGATCTTGTGGCTCACCCATCGTTTTCATTGCAACATATGTTCCACTAACTAGCTCACAAATATCTAGCATTCGATGGAATCATGACTACATATGTGTCACTCAATGTTTTTAGCAATAACCTCCATCCTTTAATAGTATCGTAATATTTGATCCAAACTTTTAATTAGAAAGTTTTGGGTTCGAATTTATTAAAAATAATTTGTTTTATATTTTTTTAGTATACAATTCATTATTATGCGAACGAATTTAATTTACCGTTGTATTGAATGAAGTGAGTGACCTAGGTTATTCGAATAGGTTAAGCCCTTAAGGTTTATGGTCCTTTTTAGCTTAGCTAAGTTGGGCAGTCTTAATGGGCTCATTCTGATTTTGAGACCCTTGGCAACTTGGACCACCGAGAAGAGTTCGAGTTTTAGTATCAAGCCTTAAAAGTTAAAAGGTTGTTTCTTTTGATTGTAATGTTTATTTATTTTATCAATAAAGAAAATTGAGATGATATGGTGGAGCATTAAATGTGACGAAGTAGATGAAAATGATAGGACTAGAAACAAGAATGAGTTTAATTGTTATCCCACTCCCTCCACCCTTCACCAACTCTCTCATTAGAGACATCACAAATTCACAATTCACATGGCGTGTGTGTGCCACATTAGGTTGGTGTTCGGATTTATTTTCAATTGTGTTTTCTTTTATAATACTCCATCTATTCTTATTTGACACAGACATATTAATTTTTTAGAATCACCAAAACACAATTTAAAACATAAATATCTCGTATTTTACATACAGAAAAACTATAATAAGTTGGTATTTTAACATTATATATTCAGAAGAATTTAACAAGATCTCATATTACTATTTTATTTGATTTTATTATCGACTAATAAAATTAATGATCAAAGTTTTCAATGTTTAATTTTTTTTAAAAATATAGCTAGCTATTGATTAGGGATGAGGGAGTATTTCATTTTCTACTACACTAACTTGACCACCTTAATAGAAAAAAGCACACTTTAATTTAACTTGACCACACCGAATCGGAAAAATGCACTTTTTTCTTATTTTATTTTTTGCACTCCAAACTCTAATTTTTGCAGTTGGCACTGTGAAAATGCACTCCAATGATATCCATGACTAACTTTGCACCTAACACACAAATTGGTTCTGTGTTACACTTGCAAAGCACATCTATTTATTTTAGAGGAGGGTTGCCAAGTCAAAGAGAAGGCAAAAAATGTTATGTTGCTGTTCGAGGGGACCTCTGAAATTTATCTTTGTTGATAATGTCCATATTTTGTCTTATTTTATCTTTTTAATTATAAATAACATATCTTATTTTATCATTTTTACATGTATTTTTTAAAGTAAATCAGTTTATATCAGTTATAAACGAATCAAGTCATGTCTTATCTTATTTATTATTACTATAGCTCAACTAGCAATAAATTAAAATGTCAGTACTTACTTACCAACCAACAGTCTCGCTCTTAGACTTTGACTCTTATACGAAGTGAATTTTATGTTAAAAGTCTCTCATTTGGTGAGGCCAGTCTCGAGATTTAACTACTTTAATCAAGAAGACGCCAAGAATGATAGTGAGCAGTAATAATAGTATTGTAGGCAATCAGTATCAAGAATAATATCTGTGGAACAATGGCTGAGAATGATGGACCATCTTCATCATCATCATCTCCAATATCAAGAATTGCCCAAGACCATCTTTTTCCTATCTTGTTATTTCTTCCAATTGAATCCATAATATGTTTTGCAATGTCCTGCAAAAAGTTCCAGTCTTTGACATATTCAGACCCTCTTTGGGAAGCTGTCTGTAGGAGGGAGTGGGGCCACAGCCACAGTTATGTTGATGCTCTCAAAGCTATTCAAAAGAAGAAGAAGCTCAGTTGGAAGAAGCTTTATCAGCATTTTTATCAGATGGATAGTGTTTTTTGTCATAGAATCTTGAGTGAATTGGATAATGATCAACTGCTTCCTAGTCCTAGAGCTTCTCACTCACTCAATTTTGTCTCTGGATGCTTGGTTCTCTTTGGAGGGGGGTGTGAAGGAGGTCAGATTAATAGCCTTTTCTCTTTTGATTCGTACTCCATTCAATTATTTCCATGCCACATTTTCATTGTTACGGAAAAATGAAAACGTCAATTAAAATGAGTGGGAGATGGTCGTGGAGTGTTTGATGGAAATGGTTTTTCTACTTTTGCTTTCTAGTATGGTTGTCTATACTATTAAGAGGTATATATATTTGTGCACATTTTTAAATAAAGACCAATTGCATTTGCTTAATCTGCGAGTTTCTCTGAATCTAACATGAGCTTATTGTGGAGTCTGCCTTCTAGTCATGCTGTTGACGAGTATTATCGCTGGGCAATAAGTTCTTGCTGGTCTTTCGCATTCTATCATCTCGTTGCTCATTTACCTCACTCTCGTCCACCATGAAGTGTTTCTTCGAAAACATATGATCAAAGATGCTTCAAGTCTTCAACTTTGATCCATTTATGTTTGCATATATTCATGATGCTGATGCATGTACTTAAAACTGTTCTGGATTTAGATCAGATATCGATAGTATATATCAGAATCATTATCAGTTTATGACTACTATAATTAAAAATTGTTTAACTGTAATAATCTATAAAGTATTCGAGTGAGCACAACCCCGAGACTTAGACAATAAACTTCGTGTGCATAAAGTTCTTTGAGTGCATGCAACACTGGGGTTGTAGTTCTTTAGTATTCGATTTTGATGTGACTTGTGTGCATCTCTTTATAGTGTTATGTACATCAGAAGCTGGTACCCTTGACCAATTCAAAAAGTAGAGCTTCAGAAGATGTAGTTGACAGTTTTGATAAATCACAGTTCGTCCTCTATTATACTGATTGGCGATAGCTATGCGTATTTCTATGTTATGATAAATATTCGATGCTAGAACACACTAACTGGCAATGTTATAAACACCAAGAAGTTAATGTGATAGCTGAAGTTAAATCATTTTGTTATTCTAACGAAGCGTTAGTTTATTGGCCCATAATATTACAACCATAATCAGTATTGCAGAGAACAGAACAGTTATTCCTCTGTTTACATACAGAGCCTAGAAAGTGCATGTCCAGAATCGAAACTGCAAAGTTTTACTATGTTTTTTCATAGCATCTTAAAGCACACTTTTACCTCCTTGCTCTGATGGTTTCAGTTCCTGTTCTTTAGGAAGGCATCTAGATGACACATGGGTAGCGTATGTAGGAAACGACTTTAAGAAGACGTTGAAGTGGCAGAAAATAGATGCTGGCCTTCCAACCGGGCGGTTTGGGCATTCATGTGTTGCCATAGGTGCTTTTCTCGTCCTCTTTGGAGGGATCAATGACAAAGGGATCCGCCAAAATGATACATGGATAGGAGAGATACAAATGCAAGACAAATGTAGTGTATCATTGTCCTGGAGACTACTTGATGTGGGCTCTAATGCCCCTCCACCACGCGGGGCTCATGCTGCATGCTGCATTGATGATAGAAGAATGCTAATACATGGTGGAATAGGATTGACTTGGCTCAGGTTGGGCGACACATGGATTTTGAACCTCTCAGAGAACAAAACTTTTGGTTCTTGGCAAGAGATTGTGACCAACTCTTCCCCTTCATCTCGTTCAGGGCACACATTGACTCATCTAGGGGGGACACAAACAGTTTTATTTGGAGGGAGAGGAATGGCTTATCAAGTACTTAGTGACTTATGGCGTTTTGATACTTCTGAAGATCTTTGCAGATGGATACAATTATCATTTGAACCACGAAATGTACCTCGTGGATTTTCCCTTCCACGAGTAGGTCACTCAGCCACGGTCATCTTAGGAGGGCGGTTACTTATTTATGGAGGAGAAGATTCATATAGGAACAGGAAAGATGATTTCTGGGTGTTGGACATCAGTTCAGTACCATCAGCAACAATGCAGCCATTCACTCTCAAACAAGTTGAAGAGTTTGGCAAAATGTGGAGAAGACTGAAAATTGAAGGCGATAAACCAGACTGTAGGTCGTTCCACCGGGCATGTGTAGATCAGTCAGGCTGTTACTTGTACCTCTTTGGTGGAATGGTGGATGGTTTACTTCAGCCTGCTGAAGCATCAAGCTTGCTGTTTGATGGAGGGCTTTTCCTTGTTGAGCTGCTTCATTTCTAGAGGGCAACAAGTTATCACTGTACACTTCATTTTAGATAGAGAAGTTTCTTGTAAAGAACACAATATAAATATCAGTAAACTTATGCTGTGCTAACTTATTTACACTACATTTTCTCATCTTGTACATTGATAAATTAAATCTAGGGCTACCAGCAGGCGAGTAACCCAGTACTTGATAGATATTCGATCCAAAAAATCCGACTAGATTGCTCGCGTAGCTGTTTATCAAGCAAGATCCAAGTAGAAATATTACCTAGGTACCAGAAAAAATCGCGTAATTACCTTACTATATGTTTTTACAAGGCAAGGACTCATTTTTAGCTTGCTGCATGTTACTACAAATTGGTAGGATAACCAGTTACCCATTCGTGATGAGGCCAGAAAACATAACTCAATAGCTGCCAGATAGACATGCGACTCGTACTCGAGTAAGAAAATTGTTGGATATCCAACGCAACCGCATAATTACCCGAATCAATAAAGTGAATATACATACCAAATTGCCCAATACTCGCTGAAATCAGTAACGCCACTAATTAGATCTGGGATAGAATTCCATGGATACAGAATTTGTTTTCTCACATTTGACATAAGCACTTTTGACAACTAGGGGGAACCATATTTCCACGGCACCGCACGTTCAATGCAGTAGGTGTTTTGTATAAAAAAAAAGTGAACGCATGTAACATGGGATCGAACCCATGAGCGAACGTGAGCCATGTACCTTGGAGCCGTGGAAATAGGTGTGACCCAACTAAAGTCGTCAACCATGACATACCCGTGGTTCCGCCTATGATACTAATACCTACAATAAATTTTTTTGGGGGAAACCTCATCTATTATAACAAACCATTAATTCATAATTTCACAATGATCCTAATTCTAGTAATCCATACTTAGGTTATACATTTGAACATTCGATGTTGGTATGGAAGTAATAGGTGAAAATCCCAATATATTCAATCGGGGAAGTCTATTCACAATTTATTTGTACTAACGAGGCAGCAGCCTCATGTAGCAAATCAACAGTACATTCTTACATGACAAGCTGGAAAAGAAAAAGAGTAAATGGGAACTATTAAGGTATTGTAACTGCCCGCGCTATTTTGAACCTGCAATGCAAGAGAAGATAGTTTGTAAGAATTGCAGATCAAGTTGTCGCCAACATATAACCATTGCTTAAAATTTTCGGCCAAAACAATGGAGCATCGCATCAAAATAATAAAGCACCACATAATGTCTGCAATAGCAGGGTGTCTTTTCTTACAATATTCGAACTTCAAATATAATAATGAGCTGCACTTCTTATAGCTGATTCGGTATTAGAGAAGATAATAGGGGAAAATGAAAGTAAAAGGAAGTTCTTACTTTGCCAACGAGGGTTAGAAAATGTAATGTTCTCACTTAGAAGTTTATTGATCTTGAACACAGTCACTGCATTACCAGTTGTACTAAAACGCATCCTATTATATTACCTACCTACTAGAATTTAAGTATAACTAGTTTTGTCGCTGAAAGTTAAAATATCTATACACCTTAATAACAAACGAAAAAGGAAACTCCATTAAAATAGTTTAGGTCATCCTGAAGAATATCATGGAGAGGTTGACTGCATCTCAAACCACAAGTTAATTAAGACAATGTGGAGAAGAATCTGCGTAATTGCTTCGAAAAAGGCTCCCACCTAACCAAAGTAAAGACATTACATTGTATACCACCTTAAAGCTAAGATAAGAAGTATTGTAGGTTGTTCCAAAATTGAACCAAGATTAAGTGCAAGTACTATTCAAAATACATGTAAATATAAGGGCTTTGATTTTCGAACTCCAACCAACACTAAAATTTCCCTACAAAATATACTAATATCAAAATTACAAATCTAATTTAACAACAACACTCTCTGTAGGATTATCAATCAGAAGTGTGAAAATCAAATCCCTACAAAATATTCAACTTTTTTTTCTAAGTCTAAACTTCATCCCAAATTTCAATCAGATCACCACACAAAAAAATGAATAACCATCCTAAATCATAAATCCAAAAGAAATCATTATAACAACATAAATCCAAACAAATTAAGATTCAATTAGCTTAAATCAAGAGCACGTTTGATATTCTGAATAAGCCACAAAAAATCCAAATAAATAAAGATAAACCATAATGAGATGATCACATCCGATCATAAAAAGTGAAAATTGTATAAAATACCGGAATAGTTGTGATTAATCAATGATTTTTGGGGTTTTCCTTCTTCGCGTGCTGGGCATGTTCGAGGTGACGAAGCTCCTCGGGAAGAGCGACAAGGTACGAGAAAGCCATACCACCAAAGCAGACATGAAGAAGTGGGTCAACGGAGCTGGTCTCGATGTACTTTGCATGATAATTGTCCAATCTTTTCATCATAAACCGAGTTAAGAAATTCCTCATCGCCATTTTTTTTGATTTCTTGATTGATTTCTGTGGAGTTTATAAATGGCTTATTTTCACGTTGCACCTTAAACTATCAACAAAGTTTTAAGATGCACCCTAATATTATTTTGAGTCTTAATTTGCCCCCTATATTATGTCTTGTTTTATTTTACATCCTAAAGAGCCAAATTTAGATAGAATTTCGTTTTTAAGAAGGGCAAAATCGAAATATCACATACATTAAACTCTTGGGACACTTTTGAAAAATAATTAAACATGTAAATTAAAAATCAACCCCACCTTTCATTTTCTTCATCAAATTCCATCCCACCCGTACTTATCAACATATATGTAAGTTGTTTTATGGTATGTTTGTTTTCGGGAGAATCAAGGGAAATGAAGGGGAATTTATTTTTCTATTGTGTTTGGGAACCTAAATTATTTTTACACTACGAAAATTATTCTCACTAATTCACCTTTATTTTCCCCGATCCCCCTCAAATTCTCTCTCTCCCCCAAATCGAATGACATCAAATTATGGGTTATTATATTAATTGAATGAATTTTTTAATGTTGTGCAAAAGATGAGTCGATCATGGAAGAAATATAAATTAAAATCAAGGCCGGATATACATTCAATAAAACAAATTTTAGATTACATTTGTACTAGATTATAATTTCATGTTGTTGTTTTCAATCGAGGCAGAATATATAAAGTCAAATACTTCGTATATTGGATTCCTGTTGTTGTGATTTTTATATATTGATGCATTTAATTATCGTACTTTGATAATTATTATTCGAGTTGCATCACATTTATTTACTCGTGTTTATTTGGGACATTATATTTTCCGCACTTATAAATTATATAGTTCCTAGCCTCTATAAGTGAATAACTTGACCAAATATTTGGACTAATTTAATCCACATACAAATAATTTCCATTCATTTGATTTATATTATGAAGTTTATACCATAAAGATTGTGGCATCATGACCATTTTGATTATGTTACTACATTTTACTATATAATATGAAATGTTTTGATACAATTGGGTAATTAATGAATGGTCAATAATTTTGATAGTGCATAAATGAAAAGCATGCCTAGTATAATATCATTTTATTGTATGTTATAAGTACTATTTAACACTATCATAATTCACCTATAAATATTATTGCAGTTACTAATAAGACTATTATTCAAGTCTTTATATTAGAGTTGATCGAATAGCATAGTGGAAAAGGCTTTTGCCAGTGACCAGAAGGTCCTGGGTTCGATACTCATCTCATCGCTAATTTACAAAAAAAAAAAAAAAAAAAGTCTTTATATTAGGGAGTATTACATTTTTCTGCATTTAAAATTTAATTTTCAACATACATTAATACATTTATGGTCATCAATTGTTAAATGAAATATAATGTAATTTATTTTAAAATCTTGAATTATATTATGTAAAAATGAAAATATAATCTACATACATCTAGCCATTTAAACGCATATATTATGAATTGAAATGAACTAAAAGTGTTATTGATTCGAGAGTTTCCTTAAAGGTATAAAAGTGATTTATTACTTTTGACCTATAAACTTTACTTTATGTGACTTAATATAACAGATCAGGGGAAAACTTACTCGAGTACTTTTGCCCTATAAACTTTACCTTATGTGACTTACTATAACAAATTAGGGGAAAACTTACTCGAGTATTTTTGCCCTATAAACTTTACCTTATACTGTGACTTACTATAACAGATTAGGGAAAAACTTACCCGAGTACTACACTTATTTATAGAGACAACACTCCTCAAAAATTAGTTTTTGGGTGTGTATAACAATTAACAATTAACAATATAACAGATCAGTCCCATCCCCCACCCCACGCATTTCTGGTTTAACCCCCAACAGCAGCAAACTCTAGTAGGAGAAGCTGACCATGTACTCTTCTCGCTACCATATCAGCTCCTCCGACCCCTACTCCACCGCCGCATCCTCCTCCTCCTGGCCTCCTCCTCCCGGCGTCGATGTTTCCGGAGCCACAGCTGGCATCAAACGCTCACGTGCTTCTGCTGAAGGTAATTTTCTTACTAGTCCACGTCCAAACCTATCTTTGTTTCCAGGTTTTTTAAAGTGAATAGACTTCTTCGTAAGTGTTTCTTCTCTAACTCCAGCTCGATTTGATTTAGTATAATGATAAAAAAAAGTTGAGGTGTAGAATGTGCCCATTTGGATTTTTGATTTTGCTAACAAAGTCAATGTGGTTTAAAGTTGATTCGTAGAGTGTACTAATTTGGGTTCTTGATTTGGCTAATCGATTTATTTGGTTTTTTGTTGTTGGTGAATGATTGTTATTCATTAGCGTATCATCTATAACTCCAGCTCGTTTAATTTAATAATAATAATAATAAAAAGAAGTTGTATAATGTCTGCCCATTTGGGTTCTGAATTTGGCTAAACAATTTACTGGGGTTCTAAGTTAAGTAATAGAGTATACCAATTTGGGTTCTTGATTTGGCTAATCGATGTATCGGGGCTTTAAGTTATTGATATAGTACTCGTTCCATTCCAATTTAATTGAGGGGGTTTGTATTTAGCAAAATGTCAACATAATTTTGGAACTATAATTCATTAGTTGAACTTTGTATTTATAATAAAATGATTAAGACATTTATATAATACACTCTACACAAATAAGATTAATTTAGGGTCAGCATTAAGTTTAATGATGAAGCCAAACCATTCGGTTAAATTGAAAGAACAGTTAAATGCTCAATTGGGCATCAAAGAATATAATTATTTATGTATATATATAGAAAGATTGATTATATATTATATATGTGTATCTATAGAGTTGATTAAAGAACTATGAAAGTATAATTACTTATGTATACAGTGTCTACTATCTATCATAGCACTCTATCATCAGAATATTTTGGCTGCCTATAACACAACTGGGCAAGCTCAAGCTTGGTATTCAGCCAACCCTTTAGCGAAGCGTACTAGGTACGACACCAGCAATTTGCCTATATATCCCCAAAGACCAGGAGAGAAGGACTGTGCCTATTATATGCTCACCAGAACCTGTAGATTTGGAGATAGCTGCATGTTTGACCATCCTATTTGGGTTCCAGAGGCGGGGATCCCAGATTGGAAAGAGGTGATTATTGTAACTGCTATTATATTATTTATTATCTAATAAGTAGCAGTAATGTTTTCTGAGCTATTTATACACTATCTTCTTCATTATGCTCCAGTTTTTTCTATCATTTATTTCAGTATGGTAAACTTCTATTTTCGTAAAAGTCATGTCAAAATTAACTTCTTATATCTATTCTATTACGGGAAGTGTTTTGATGCTGAAGTTGATAACTTTATTCTAATATTCGTACTTGTCTTTTCTTTTCTGAACAATATAAATATATGGAAATGAAGATAAGGAAGGGTGTTTCAAGGTGGTGCCATGGTGGGATAAATAGACCTACGAAAAAATAATGTGGTGTAAAATCTGTAGATAAATTTTTATAGTTAATATAGGAGTTTTTTTCTTTCTAGAGTTCTTAGACATAAGTTCATGCACTATAGCTAGTGCAATCTGTCTGACCATGTGATGCTGGTAGTTGACATGATTCTTGAAGTCTTAAACCAATATTTTTGGTGCTGAAATTGTTATCTGCGCAAGGAAGTTCTTTCCTCACCCATGTTCAGCTGTAATTCCTATGTGCTGCAACTTTTGTAAAGCAGAAGCTGGATTCTCACGAATTCCCCTAAATTAAGATATTTGCAATTATTTTATGTAGTGTAACCTATCACCAAATGAATAAACTGAGAAACTTCTGCCGGCATTTAAGTGGCATTATGATTGCTTTGGGGCATTGTGTGCTATAGCCGAATAGCACTACGAGCCTGCACTATCTGTATTCTCCCAAAGTTGATGGTGGTTTGATCAGTCTTCTGTAAAAAAATATTAGTGATGGGGGTTTTCAATTATACATGTATTGTCGGAGTATGAGCTAAAAGCAATACATAAGATCAATCCACTTATGCGCCTTTAGATGGCAATAATGCTATCTATATGTTTCGGAGTGTTTGCCAGTAAAATATTAGTATGTCCATAATATGTCAGAAGCAGAGATGACAATGTCAAGAGTGTTGTGAGGAGTCACTCACAAGGACAAAGTTAAAAATGAAGTGATCGGAGAGGAAGTAATGGTTGCTTGCTCGAATTGAAGATAGCATGCGAAAAAATCTCTTGAGGTGGTATGGGCTGGAGACGTCCATTAGATGCACTCATAAGGCAGTGAAGCTATGGTAGCCACAAATGGATGTAGAGGGAGAGGAAGGCCAACATAAAGCTGGATAAAGACTATATCCAATGACCTGAGTTTACTGGCTTAATGGAAGCTATGACCCAGCGTAGAGTCGAATGTAGCCAGTGCCTTTCTAGTATGGATTGCATGAAAAGTTCATGAAAAACTTGATATTCATCATTTACTAGATTTATGCACTTAGTCTTCATGCAATATATTCTTTTATCAATTTTTTTGCTTTGTTCATGAGTATAGAGTCAAGCGTCCAATTTATTTCGATATTATGAGATTATACTCCTATTGGACGCTTATGAGATCATTTCTTAGCCAACCGTTGCTGCACACTTACTTCTATCTGGTATCATGATATTATAATGCTAGTCCTTGGCATAAAATAGTTTATCAGGTCTACACCTAATTGCGATAAATGTTTATGAAGTATATTCGTTTATGAAGTAAATTCGTCTGCCTCAACCCCTGCACCCCTGTACTTGGCAAATATGTAGGACCTCTTTAATATAATCTTTATCTTTTCAATCTTTACGATGTACATTCTTTCTGATTTAAGAGATTACAGAAAGTGTGATTTCCTTATGTTTGCAGGTCCCTGTAGTTACCACTACTGAATTGCTTCCTGAACGACCAGGAGAACCTGACTGTCCAGTAAGTGAAAGTTCCAGATTAATGTGATGGCCTATTTCAATGTGCCCTCTTCTGCCAAAAGTTATTTTTATTTCGTAAATTGAAGCTTTATCATTTGGGATATAGTATTTCTTAAAGACTACAAGATGCAAATATGGGTCAAGGTGCAAGTTCAATCATCCGAAGGATAAAGTAGTTAATTCAGTAAGTTCCATTATCTTGGTGTTCTTGTCTTTCAGATGCACTGAAGCTCTTAGATGTTTCAGTAGTGTGCTAATTGATTCTAGCTACAGAGTCTGGTAGCTGATACAAGCTCATCTGGCTTACCTGAGAGGCCGACTGAGCCACCATGTGCGGTAAGCTGTTACTCTTTACTCTGTTCACTGCTGGATAAGATATGTTGAGCAGTTAGGTAATTTATCTTTGACCATGTATAAGCAGTTCTATATGAAGACTGGAATATGCAAATTTGGGGCAACCTGCAAATTCAACCACCCAAAAGACGTGAAACCGGCAGAACCTATTCAGGGAAATGGAGTTGGTGATGAATATTCGGCAAATACTACTGTTACTCCTGCATCATTGCACAATTCTAAAGGCCTACCAATTAGATTGGTAATCATGATTCTATTGTTGTTTTTAAGGATAAGATGATTGTTAACTGTAACTTGCATGGATTTTAAGAGTTAAAGGTAATTACAAATAATAATAACCTTCCTTATGGTGCTGAATGGTGTAGTAGTTCTGATGGTGAGGCTTCTGTTTCCATTTTACGGGGTGAGAGGAATAGGCACTGGATTCTTTCATATAATATCAACCATATTTAGAGGTTGGAAGCTGTAGAGGATTTTTAAGTTTATGCCAATTGTCATTTGATGGTAATATTTAATCATGTGTGTAGGACCTTTCATTTTTAGATACTACCATGTATGTTTTCAAGTTAGACTAATTCCATTATTAATTGTTAGTGTTGGTTACTTTAGTCTAAAATAAGCTTCAAAATCTTATTCTCCTCGGTCTTCCTTAGATTATGGTATTTAGGTATTTGTAATCGAATAATCAATATTTTGATCTGCGATGTATTAAAAATCTTGATACTATAAAATATGTACTATCTTCCAAAATATTTTAATCAGTGAAGATGACTTAATCACTTGACTTGAAAATGTCCTTATGCTATTTGTACTCCCAAATTCTATATCAACTCCTTCATACTTTTGGTTTTCTTTTTCAGGGTGAAGTTGATTGTCCATTTTACCTTAAAACAGGAAGGTTAGTGGTCTTTTCCTTTGAATTATTGCACCCATCCATGCCGTGTCCTGCTTAGTATATGACTCCCTCTTTTTGGTTGTGAATCAGCTGTAAGTACGGTGCTGTATGCAAATATAATCATCCGGAAAGATACGGTGTGTACGCCACATTTGCTATCATAGAACTTAAGTGTTAAATATTCTGTTCACTGTTCTTAACAGCCGAGTCTCTCATTTTCAGCAATTAATCCGCCAGCCACAGCTATATCTCCTGCATTCGGAGTCGTCAACCCAGCTGCACTCTTGCAATCTTATGCTGCTCAGACACCGGTAAGTGATAAATCCTTTACCTTTGGGTATCATATTAGGGGCTGCTAAGAAACCGTCGAAACTTGTCTGCTAGAATCCTCAAGATCTTTTTCTTTGAGCATTTGTGGCTATTGTCCTTCATCGCAAGTTATATAAAGTATGCCATGCATCAATTTTTTAACTCTAATTTGCTAAGCATGGGTTAATAAAAAGCCTTCTCACCCTAGCCCTATATATTGGTCAATGATGATATTGAGGGTGTTTTGGGCTAGGTCTTTTGAGCTTTTCTGCAAGGTTATATGAGTTTAATAGATTGGATGTTAGCTTACAAGGTACCCAAGAAACTCACTCAAACGCCCCCATGTCAGTGCATGGTATGTTCAGCCCTCCCGTAGTAGGTTCTTTCCCTTAGAACCATATCTACAGTGATTCTTGTCCTAGGGTCTAGATGAGGATGGCTTCTGTTTTATATTAAGTTTATGTTGTTAGTGCATTACAGTAACAGCATATTATTTTCTATCCCCTTCATGCTGTATTATTGTTCTCATTTGATGTAGTATGCCATACACTTTTTTATATTATATTTCGCCCCCTTTGCGTTTGTCTTGCGAGTTTGTGTTGATGTAACTAATATTTATTTGCACGTTGCAGCTTGTAATGCCATCATCTCTTTATCCTCAGCGACCAGGAGAAATGGAATGTGGTGTGCGTATCTATATGATTTTATCACTCTTAAATGTTTCTTATATGCTGCTGCTGAAACAATGTTTTGACCTAGTTTTCTCGTTTGCTGACTGCAGTTCTATATGAAAACTGGTATCTGCAAGTTTGGCGACAGCTGCAGGTTTCATCATCCCGTAGATCGTTCCAGCAATGCAATGACAGTCAAGGAAGCATATCAGCAGAATGTTAAACTTTCACTTGCTGGTCTACCAAGGAGAGAGGTACTTTTGAAAATAAATCATGAGGGTACATACCCTAGGTCTTTGGTATATAATATATATCTGGAAGGATTGTTGCCATATTAGATATTCCCTCTATCTCTATTTAATTGGTAGGTTGACTCCAAAAATATTCAAGAAATACATTCGAGATAATAGTTTAGTGAATGCTATTCAGCTTAAATGAGACAATTTAGGGAATTCAAGAAAAGACAAAATTCCTCGTTAGCATCCACTATAAGATCCAGAGTATATCCCAAACTTACCATGTTAAGAGAAGTTCCTCTTATCATATCAGGTCTTTGTTTGAGACTAGGATCTTCATGACTTGGCCTTCTAGATGTGTACGTGAGATGGAGATTATGTATCGATGTACTCGTTCTTAGATTTATGGCGATTGATGTTGTTTTAGATTCTTGAACCTTTTATGTTGTGATGATAATGTAGTTATGTTATCAATTGACAGGGCGCAGTTAACTGTCCATACTACATGAAGACTGGAACATGCAAATACGGTGCCACATGCAAGTTTGACCATCCACCTCCTGCCGAGGTCATGTCTAAGGCGTCGTCTGACGCTGTTGGTGGCGAGAATGGTGGTGAAAAGAAAGAGGAGGCAGCATTATCAAGTCAATGAGCTTTAGTAGAATACTAAGCTGCATGTAATTGCATGTAACTGTAGAATAGTTCAAATGAAGTCGTGGTACGCATTTAGTGTTGTATTACTGATTGACCCAGAGCGACTCTTAATTTTTCATTTCAAAGGACGTGTTAAAGAGTTTTAGAATAGGGCAAAAGACTGCCTAATGTTACAAATACACGTTTGTTTGCATTCACGGATGACATGTTATCAAAAGGTATCGTTTCACCATTCATGTTTATTGATATTATGTACCCTTACCAATGTCTATTAGTGCTATTCCTTGGCTTCCAAGTTCCAAGTCACTCGAATTTGATCGCTTCGAGCACGTCCTCCTCCGTCACCAACCAAAATTGCATCACAACCACCTTCTACTTACAATCCATGAGTTCAGAAACAGTGTTGCAGTGTAGCTTCAAAACTAAATCCTTCAACTGATTGAGAAATATAAGCTCCCAAATAATGATTGAAGCAACAACGATACAAACCCTTCAACTGAACTGCGTTGCAACAATTTGTCAATATAAGAGCTTAACTATCATTGGGGGGTAGGGCTCCCAAATAATGCGATTCAATTTAATTACTCTTTACTATTGTTTCAGTACTGAAAAATTATTTAATAAAGATTCGGCTATGCTAAATAGGACTTCGCTTATGTGATGAAGGCACGAGCACAGATGGGCATTTGGGTTGGGCAGGCGAACACTCGAGCATTTGGAGTAACTCTCTATGCAAGGGAGGACCTGTTTGTGAGTGGTTATCCAGAGTCTGGGCACTTTTGAGGTGGTGTACCCGACCACTGGTCTTTTTTCGTCTTTGATTGTTGTAATAGTATAATTTTATTACAGTTCCCGTAATCCGTGCATTTGCACGGATTATCCGAAGTGTTATCAAATTATATTACAACAACCAAAGACGAAAAAAGACTAAAAATGACGAATATGAGAACTTTAAAACTCTAAACGACAAAATAAGACGAAATGCCACGTTTTATGTTCTTCGTCAAATAAAGTGGCACGGATGTTTAATGAGTTTTGAACGATTTTACATACCAAGTGCACTTTTTGAAATATACTCCCTCTGTTTCAATTCACTTGATCATTTAGAAACTTTTTACTTTTTCACAACAATTGATTGTTTGTAATTTCAATGTAATTTTAAGGTTATTTTATCTTTTTTACTCGTTCAATAAAGTAGTAATATTTCAACATACTTTTTACTTTTTGAGAATATATTGGTAAACTCTTCTCATTTCTTAATAAAATAGAAGTGAATTCAAACTGAGAGAGTATTTGATAGAAAATGGTGAAGGATTTGAAACAATATGATCAATCAAACGGTCATAAGCCTGATCTGTTACACACACCAAAACAGTACAAGTTTGGTGTGAACTTACCATTTTACCCCGCCTATACAAACTTCACACCAAACAACTTCATCTCCCCAAACTAACAGACCTAATCAACTAATTACCGAATTAATTAATTTTAAGTATTTAATGACTTAACAAAAATGCCCTAAGTCTATAATCCCTCCTGAATTCCTAATCCACCATTAACGAAGAAGAAGAATATATCTGAAGATGTCGGATATTTTCAAGAGGAGCGCCACATGGATGTCGATGGTCCGGAGGACTCGAGAATCCAAGCCATTTTTCGTAACATTCGCAACTGTGTGCGGAGTCATACCCGGAATTATCGGGTACGGAGTCATGCAGTTCACCAGCAATAACAACCCGGAGCTCGAAGCCAAGCTCCGTCAAGATGCCCGACCCGATACCCAAGTATGTTATCATTAATTACTCAACTATATTCTACTAATTTTGCCCTTAAATATGTTATATTGCACTTATCTTATCAAAATGTAATATCTTCACCTAATTTACTATTAATGTGATAGTTTTCATTCAAATTATCAGTTCGAAGTTGTGTGACTCAATTAAAAAACATATTTTGATAATTGAACAATAAAGTGGGAAGGATGAATAGAGTATGTAGTGAAGAATAAATTCTAATCATTGTATTTACACCCTAATTTGCTATTGTGATGGTTTTGATTCAAATATTCTACTTTATTGTTGGCATGGTAATTTTGATTGGCACCAAAGTTGTTATGTCAATTAAGGCTACACATTTGCCAACTTTGATAATCAAAAATCAAACTCGACAAAGTTCAGGGGATGGAGGTAGTATGGATTTGCAAGAACCGTGGCTTGTTATTGTGGTTAGGGTTTATGCTTTTTTGCTTACTGACAACGTTTGTAATTCATTTTCGTTAGCTGTTTGTTCCTCATTGTGATTTGGTTCCTATTAGTACCACTTGTGTTATGTTGAAAGCAGCTATTGCAAAGAAATATTTACCTACTAGGGGATTTATTTATCGGCTCATTTTTATTGATTAGTATATAATATCGATAATGATAATAGTATTACAGATTATATCAATGAATAGGCTGTTTGTTTCTCAAATTTTGGTCAGTTAGATTAGTATTGTGAATTGTTACCGTGAAGCGAAAGAAAAGTGACAAGTGGATTGGAATGTAGAAATATGAACTGAAGAAGTTGGGACTGAAGTTGCATTCATGAAAGCATGGTCAAATTGTATTGAAAAAGCGGTTGGTATGAGGAATAACTAGAGGGAAATGAGCAGGAAAAGTATTAGCTGAGGGGAAGATAGCTTGCCTCCCTCCGTTCTATAGAATTAGATGTGAACCAAAATCTTCCATAGCTTGAATCTATTCGTTATGAGTAAGATGAGGTACTGACTAGTGACTACAAACTGATGGATCTTAGGAAGATGGGTATAACTTACTAGCTAGCTCATCAAGCTAAAAGGGAAGACTTTTGGGGCACATTTGGAATTTGGTGGACAAAATGAAGAGTTTTGAGAACTATAATGCTAAGTGGTTTCCTGATATTATCTCTAAACTTTGGGTGTGTTCTGCGAATTTTGTACTATATACAAGCGTATAATCTAGCTTGTAACATTTATTAGATTAAGGTAATTTGAAGTCTTGAAAGGATTTGCTATTTGCATCTATGTGTATTGATTTTCTAATATATTGGTTAACGATTCCCCGGATTATGAGGCATCCACTGGGATATACTCACCTAGCGGCCTATCCCCGTTTAGAAGGCCCTTTATCAGATGTGTGTACACAGTTAAACATTAAGATTATTCGTTTTGATCCTCTCGGTCCTCGTATAGCATCTTATGCCTAATTCTTATTTTTAATTTACATTTCGACTACATAACTTGTTATTTTGATTGTTAGTTGGGTTTGACATGATTGTCCTTCAGATGATAAGAAAGGCTAACAAAGAACGTCTAGCTGAATACCTTGGAGAGCTGCAGAGGAAAGAAGACACAAATGATAGATATGTTGCTGCTCTAAGGGGAGAGACATTGACTAGGAAACCATATGAGAGAATCCAACCAATCCCCAAGCAGGATGATCCTCAAGCCAGCAGATGATCTGGGAAAATATGAAGTATTTCTCCTTTCTCAGGCTGTTACAATACATAATTTAGGTTCATATCACATTTTACTGTTTTGTTTCGTGTTTTAAGGTGAACTTGTATTTATTTGTTTGGAGGGATATCGTTCCTCTAATCCCCCTCCTATATAGATGGAGGAAGAAAATAAAATAAGTTTTACCTCAGATTTTAACATTGTGCAATCTTGAACTTAAAGATCTTTCTTCTTGTTATCGTTTTCCACTACAACAGAAGAGACCATCTAACAATTATTTGATATTGTTATATTACCCTATATGCCTGAAGTAATTTCGAATACACAACGACAATTCTTGTATATCTTGATGCTGCTCGTGATATTTGGCCATCAAATATGAATATATGATATTGGGAAGTATTGTTCGACATTCTTTCTAAGTTTGCATTTAAGTTGATTATACTTCATTCGATCCATATTAATTGATGTTTTAGCTTTTCCATTTAAAACTTTGATCCTGATTTTTGTTTTTTATGATTGGGACTATGAGACAAGGGCTTATTACTCAGTATTATGTTATAGAAAAAGCAAGAACATATTTCCAGACCTCCAGTTTCCACGCCAGAAATTTTTTATTGTTTTATCCTCACCGAACGCATGAAGCATGTGTTGGTTTGGTAGGTCGAATGATGATTCCATTCCATGTGTTGGATGGTCCATTTGAAAATCAACGCATATGTTCGGGAAAAAGGTAAAAGGGTCAAAATTCCGTGCCTTGGGAATCCACCCAGGGGAAATAGTTACCTCTGTGAGGGCAACCCAAGGGGGATACATACCCTTCAAACTCATGATTCTTAACTCATGAGTAATAGGTGACTTTTCCAATTATCATCTACCGTCTGATAACTACTTCTGGCATATACATAAGATTCATGTAAATGTGCATTCAATTTGGGTTGAAGTTTCCATCATTTGGCTCTTTAATGAGGTTGTTCCGTACAGTATATATTGGTACATGGTCTTTATTAAGGTTGTTCAACATATAATACTACTCCGTATAAGGTTTATAGTGAAACATAATTATATAGTTGAAGTTTACGAGTTAATGTCTACTTTACTGTTGGCTCATGATATGAAATAAAGTTTCTTTATTTGTAATGTCTCTTCTATAGATACGATACCTGGTGTTTTGTGGTAAATTATTAACCGACAAATTCCGTCTTCAAAGTTAGAAAGACGTGTGAAACTCATATCGTTTTTCTTGTAAGAGGAATTTACAACTACTCGTACAATGTGCATTGGGTAGAAATCGGAAGATAAATATATCATGATCTTAGATGAACGTGCAAGAATTATTATTCAGATAAGATTAAACGTGATGAAAAGTGGTATAATGACAATCATAATTTGGCTTATGAGTATTGACTTTGATTGATTACCACAACATCCTCTTCTTGCAGTTAAATCAAGACAAGACATGATATCATTTCGATAAATCAACTACAATGATCTGACCTTGTTCATTTTTCTTTTCATTCTATGCATTGTATGTATTATACACATAACACTTGGAAACATGTATTTTATTACATACAATTATGAAAAAATACTGCAAATTCCATAAAAATTATCTCAACAATTCATCTTGTGCTCTTCTTCATCCATGGTATCACAAAACACCTTTCCTCTAGTCTCTGGCAAACACACAACAAACAACCCACAAACTCCAATAGTAACTCCAAAAACTCCAAATGAAAACATCACATTCTTCCTCCCAAATGCAACAAGAATTGGACTAAAAACCCCTCCTAGAACCAAAGCTTGCCTAACAACAGACAAAGCTGAGTTTCTAACACAAGTTGGAAACAATTCCAATGTGTATATCAATACCACATCAAATGCAGTACATGCCCCGAAAAACGACACCAATTCGAGCCCAATCTGCAACTCTTTCCATTTCTCATCGTTCACCATCACACACATTACACTACATACCCCGCTCACCAAACATAAACATACCAACGAGCTTCTCCTATTCAACTTGTCCACTAGAAAAAATGTAACCAAAGAAGCTGGAATTTCTGATATTGCATTCAGGGTAACACTCAAATAAAGATTGTAAGCTAAATTTCCAAGTCCTAATGGCATCCCATAGTAAACTATCCCAACTCCAAATCCAACAACCATAACAACAACCAATCTTCGTACTGCCCATTTCTTCTCCCACAAAACCTTGATTGCAGAGTACAAATTCTCTCCCTCTGAGTAACTACCATGACATTCGATGAATGACCCGAAAAAACTCAACGTTAAGCTACTCTGGTTTTCTGGTGGGGCGATGGTTTGAAGTGTTTCAATGAATTGTTGTTTCTTTCCTTTGACATATAACCATCTTGGAGACTCGCAGACTAGGTAATAAACCAAGATTGCGTAGATTATTGCTGGAAGATTAGTGTATAGATACAGAAGTCTCCATGAAGATCCTCTGTTGAGATATCCTAATAATGGTAAAGAAAGAAACCCGAAGGTGAAACAAAAGAAGCCAAGAATTCCTGCTCTGCCTCTCCACTTTCTCCCCACAAGTTCTGTAGCTAAAACCAATGAACATGTTGCAATGGTGGCTCTGCAAAACCCTGACAAGAACCTCAGGATTATATAAATCCATATGTTTGGAGACAACATTGTGAGCAACCCAGTTAAGGCCATGGAGAAACACGAGACAACGAGCATGTTCTTCCTCCCAATATGAGTATCAGCTAGTGTGGCAAGAACTAGGCCTCCAATTAGACAACCCATGTAGAAGGAAGACGCTGGCATGCCGGAAATTATGGAACCTGTGTAGGAGCGGATTAGTACGTTAATAGTCGATGTTCGAATTATCATGTGTAAGAAAATTTAAATTTATGGATAATTGAAACATACACATAAAAGTAACACGTAAATGAAATATTTGTTATACAGTTATAATAATATGATTCTTATTCTTGAAATTTTCTGAGTGTTCGAGTGAACATCCGCGAACAACGAAGAACCTGTAGAAGTGGGCAACCATTCTGAAACAGTGGAAGTATTTGGAGGGGAATCAGTTTGAGGTTGAGCATCTGTGAAGACACTGATGAAGGACTGTTGAGCGTCGAAAACCCATGCAAATGAAACCATGAAAGCTTGGAAGAATCCATTCCAAGTGAAATCAGATCCTATGCAAGTTTCTATTTTCTCATCTAGAGATGCTTTGTGTTTTAGCAATGGAATACTTGAAGAGTTGGACATCTTTTTGCTACTTGAAGAGTTCCTTTTTTTAATGAGGTTCTGCAATTGGAGAGATGTGTATAAATATATGAAAGGAAGGGTCGAAGGAGGCATTCAGATACTCTATAACCATTTTGTGCTACGATTGACCGTTTCACTTTTATTATTTATCTATTTTTTAAATACCATATCTTTTGTTATGTGACTATAGAGGCACAACACAACATACAGTGAAATTTATTTCAAAGCTATAAAATTTGCTAAAAAGTAGAAACGAACACGTACACAGCACATCATACGGTGAATTATGATTTCATCACGTATTGTGTATGTTCGGTAATGATAAAGCTGTCCAAATTTTGAGGATGGGAAATATATGCGCTCTATATTAAAAGGCGATGGAAGATTCTGTTGAAAATGGAGACAAATGAGATTGGTCAAATTCATCACTTCCAGAAATGGTAATGCCATATTGGCATGATAACGAGAATCAGAGAACAAGAGCTTAAAGTTGTTTCTTCCAACTTTAGAGTTGGAGAAGTATGGGCTGTTTCGTGAGTGCCGTAGTTTACAAATGCATCAAACAACATCAAAATCAAAGGAAAATTAATACTTCCTCCGTCCCTAAAATATTGTCACATTTTGACTTTTGATGGTCAACAAAATACGATTTAAAACATAAATATCTATTATTCTACATGCGATAAGATTATAAAAAAATAATATTTCAAAAATATATATTGAGACGAATCTAACAAGGTCCCACAAGACTATATTATTTCTTATCGTTTAATGGGAATTCATGATCAAATTTTGTAATGTTTGACTAATAAAAGTCAAAATGTGACAATCTTTTAGGGACGGAGGGAGTATTTTATTGATAAGTTATAACCCGTTTTTATGTGTTTGGGTCGATCTCCAGTCGTGTCAATTAATATAATAAGAAGTCGAGTATCTTTTGTCAACGAAATCTAGTTTAACAAATAATGTGTGAATAAAAAAAAAGTAAAAATAATAATGTGTGAATATTTTAATTAAGGGTAATCAACTAAAAATTAAATCAAGAACTTAAATTAACCAAAGTAATAGTAAATGCTAGTGGACACTGGACAGTACTTAATAATGCTAGGGTCGTCCTGAATCCTGATATGAAGATCATGTGCTTACGGACGTACAGATGGGTTATTTAGTATTTATAGGCCCAAACATTTTAGGTTCAAAAATGGGAAGTCTAACAAATTGGTCCACTATCAATATTTATATGACTATTCACCTAACAGAGACTACATGATTGAAATAAAGAAGAAGTGAATAGTTTGAGAGGTGAATTTTATTTTTACAATTGTTATTCTCACTGTTTGCAATTTGCATATTGTTCAACACATATTTTCTGTTTGGCGATGAATTAAAGTCGTGGAAATAGAAATATGTTTTTCTAATTTTGATAATTTTATATAGAGAAAATAGAATTTACACCTTTAAAGTGAAATTACTAAAATGGAAATGAGTTGATATTTTTTATGATGAAATTTTAGAAAGATAATTTTTTTTAAAGACACCAATATTGTATATAGCATTTGTGGTAAAATATAAAATCTAGAAAGGGACTAGGTCTTGTCTAGAGTACTAGTAAGCCGGATTGAAATTAATAATTTAATAGCATGCAGTCCGAACGTGTTGTCAAGTCTCGAGTCTAATTAGGCGTTGGCTTTATTTGACTTTTCCTCCGTTATTTCCAAAATCTGGTTGCTGCTTATTTTATGTCTCTCCATCTATTCTTTCTTTCTTCCTCGTTGCTTCCTTGTAAGGTTTTTTCTTTAAGCATAATATGAACTAATTTTGAATTACTATTTTATTATACAAAAACAAACACTACAAAAATATGACAAAAAGTATTAGGCAAAAGGCACAGATCATCACATATACTCTCTCCGTCCCTAAATGTGATAATCTTTTAGGGACGGAGGGAGTATTTATCAAGGGAACTGACGACAGGATGAGTCAATGACAACTTTTAAATCATGAGTTATATAATGAAAGAGAGATATCAAAAGAGGACTACTTTTTTTTATCTCACTATAATAAATGTATAAGTGGCAAGTTACATAATGACACATTAAACTTGAAATTTTAGGCTTCACCAAATGATTTATGATTTTAAATAGGATAGGTATGATTGGGAAGTTTCTTTCATTTAGAACCTATTTTTTTTGTTGAAGCGGTCCAAATATAGATTTCGAGCATAGAAACTCGGATGTAAATTGTAATTGTATCCAAATTTTAACAAATTGATTTATTAAAAAAATAAATTTGTGAATCTAATTTAACAAATTTGTAGGATTGCTACATTTTAAAGATTGAGACTTCCTTTAAGCTTCCCATTCCACTCTATTTTATTAATTTTTCTCATTTTCATTTCAAATTTTAGTATTTTTATATTCTTTATTCCAAATAAAGTTAACCAATTATTATTTATTTCATATGGAAATAATTCGTTTTTTGTCTTCAATATTTAAATAATTTGAGTTTATCTTCAACTTGGAACTAAAAAGTAAAAATGATTGATTTGAGGAGTACTTACAAGGATTCTGATTTTGTCTAAAATCTAAAAGTAGCTCTTAAATTTGATAAATTAATATAAATAATTTATTTTAAAAAAATGTATAAGGAATCGTGCTATAAGGTTTAACTTTTTTCCTCTTTATTGAGATAAAATATGAATTTATGAAATAATAAACCTTTTTGTTTCAATCGAAAACCGAAAACGTCATATACAAAATTAGTTTTAACAAAACATAATGCGGTAAAAACTAACTTAGACAAATTTTTAACAAAACAAAATGTGCTAAAAACTAACTTAGACTTTGTCAAAGTCAAAAGAAGACGAGTTCGATTACTTGCAAGTCCTCCTATTAATATTCAACCAAAAAATTAAACCCCTCTACTTTGCTTCATTCATCATCTTCTGTTCATTTTAATTAATGCAATTACTATAATATTAGTTTCAAATAATAATTATTGATTTTAATTAATTCAATTGCTAGCAAAATTTTATTGAAATAATAATAATAATAATAATAATAGAGTTTGAACTGAAAAATCTATGAGTTCAAGTTCTGCATCACCTGCTGGATCGGGGGATCCGAATGCTGTTAAACGGAATTCAAAGCGGCCTAAGTGTATGTTATTGTGTTTCTGGTTAATTTGATAAAGTTTGTTTTTTTTGTTGTTGTAGGGATTTTGATTTGTGAACTGTTTGTTTTTTTCTTAATTTGATTTTTTAAGATTTTTTATTGTTAGATTATTCTTTTAGGTGTAAGTATTTCATATTTTGGTGAATTTGATGAGGTTTGTTTTTAGTTCAGTTTTAGTTATGGGATTTTGATTTGTGAACTGTTGTTTTCTGTTGATTATATTATGATTTATGCTAGTTTTAATATTGTATAGTATATTTAGATTTTAGATTTGTGCAGTACTTGATCTTATTAATTTTAATTGACGATTACGTAATAAATGTTTTGACCATGATTTACTTTTTGTTCGTTATTTTAATGTATATAAAATTGATATAATTGGATTTGTTATGTACATATTATCATAATAGTATCTTGTTTTTTGTGATTTTACGTAATGTGATTGAAAAGTAATTTATGATCAAAGCCTCACCTATCGAAAACTTCAACTAAAATGAAGAGGTGGTACATCATTAGGTATCGAAAATGTCAATTAAAATGAAGAGGTAGTATGTTATTAGGTGGACTCTTGAGTCAACTTCTAGTGTAACATGAATAAAATTGCTTTAAACAGCCAGATTATTGTTTTTGATAATATGTGAAATCTATCTGATTGATCATGGTTAGATTGTCGTGGATACTTCAGTAGAGAGATGTTTGTGCTAGAATTTGGAAATCTTATAAATGACGGGTGGGTATTGGTAATTGGACCAGCGTTGTCTAATCTGAATATTTGAATGGAAATGAGGAGCGGGATTTCGAAAATATATATGATGATGCTAGAACTTGCTGATTATTTCGATGTTAGCATGGACTACGGAGTAGCGGATGCAATGAGCATGATTTGGTATATAATTTTTCTTTTAAGCGTTGCTCATATATGCATGGAAAGAAGGGACAAAGTGTAATTTAAGGGATGAGTTTAATATGATTTGTACGAGTCACTCGAGAGAGCCATGACCTTAATCCATGGCCAAAACTCTCCATCTCATAAGTATGTTGGGGAGCCTCCTTTCTACTATTCTATTCGCACCAAGTGCATAAATGTGTTGTGCTACCTGTTATAGTCCTTACCTGAATAGGGACTCCCTCAGTTGATCTTTCATTTTTTCACCTTGCTTGCGTATTGAGCTACACATTAGCAGCTCGTTGGGTCACATTTATTCCCTATTCTTTTGTATGTTTGGTTGTAGTTTGGCTTGTTTTTGGGCGTAATATTGTATCTTGTTTGATGAGATCTCTTCCTCTGAAATCAACCATTTTTGTTTTTTCAGATTCAAGATTTACACAGCAGGAACTTCCAGCTTGTAAGCCAATTCTTACCCCGAAATGGGTGAGTTCTGATAAATTTTGTCTATAAGAAGCCATATAATATCTGGTTTAGTAATGTTGTGGAACTACTGTTTCTGATAAGATCTCTTTCTTGCATACAGGTCATATCTGCCTTTATGCTTGTCACCATTGTATTCATACCCATCGGAGTTGCTTCCCTTTTTGCTTCTCGTGATGTATGTCAACTATCCAACAAGATTGGTTTACATATCTGCTCTTTATATTATTCTGAGAATAATAATATGTGATTCATTGTGGTTTCCTTTTGCCCTTCTAGGTTGTTGAGATTATCGATCGGTATGAAACTGATTGCATACCTTCAGACGCACGGAATGATAAAGTTGCATATATACAAAGTTCTCAGAATAAAACCTGCATTAGAAAGTTAACGGTGAGTCTCTGAGCCTTCTAGTTTTTCATTCCCTTGGTTTCTTGTTCAAGTTGTGCTGGAGTTTAATCCAAAAAAAAAAGTTGTGCGGGAGTTTGATATGCCAGTATCCTAATTAGGTTTTTTGTTTATGCTTCTGGATTACAACAGGTACCAAAGCATATGAAACAGCCTATATATGTTTATTACCAGCTTGATAACTTCTACCAAAATCATCGCAGGTAATCATGACCTGCTATTACATTGAATTCCGTAGTTATGGTTATGTGATTCGTATATTTTGCATGGAAGACTTTATAACCTCTGTGAACCTTCACATCTTCATTTGATTGTTTATATCATACTTCTTAACTATTTATTTGTATTCCTGAAGCAACATATGGTTGAGTTGCTTAGGACCTCTGTTGATTAATATTTGATGTATGTTTTGGTGTTCTTCGGAGTTCGCAACTTCACAATTTGCATGATCATCTTTGGTACTGAAACCAAATTTACCTACCCCTTCTTTCAGATATGTGAAGAGCAGAAGTGACCCGCAACTCAAGAATAATAATAGTGCAGATGAAACCAGCGCCTGCAAGCCTGAAGATACTCTGGGCAATGGAAATCCAATTGTGCCATGTGGCCTCATTGCTTGGAGTTTATTTAATGATACATACACTTTATCGGTTAACAACCAATCGTTGGCCATAAACAAGAATGGTATTTCGTGGAAAAGTGACAGAGATCACAAATTTGGAAAAGACGTCTATCCTAAAAACTTCCAGAATGGGACTCTCAAAGGTGGTAAAACTTTAAATGAATCTAAACCAGTAAGTCTGCTAACCTTTGTTCTCAGTTCTCATATATTGAAGGATATTGACTAGTTTATTAAAAATAATGCTGTTAGCTTGGTATAATTCATTTGGTGCAGTACTTACATGTCTGATTTCATTCGAATATCTTATTTCATTCAAATATCTTATTTCATCATAAATAAACTATTCTCCCTGTATGCTGTACACTGGACTGGACTGTTAATTGGGAGTGTAAAATTTTAAAGTAGTTTCACATGAACCATGAATGAGATTGTGTGTTGCAATAACAACCTTGCATAACCTTTAGGTAACTTTGCATACAAAAGACATTAATATGGTATGATCCTTTGCGGGGCCTGCATTTAGCAGGGGCTGTCATGCTCTTATATATACTTCTCCTTTGCATGTTATGTCCTAGTGTGTTGGTTAGTTTTGATTTTAGTGATCTCTACAAAATGTTTTCAACATGGACATATTTCCCATTTTTATTGTTAACTGAAGATGGTCTGGCTACAAACCACTATATAGAGTGATTGCCTAGTACTTATGATGTTCCAAAGCATATTCCTTCACCGAGATTGTTATGTGTAGAATATTATGCAGTTTTCTAGTATTTATGACCTTCCAAAACATATTCCTTCATTTAGAGATATGTGATTGTTGTGTGTAAATCATTTTAGGCAAATGAGTAATGTCCCAACCAGATTGTGCTTAATTTTTGTTACTTGTCATAGAAAAGGAATACTTCTGTCGTAGATATTATAATGAAGCCTTTATCGGCATTCTAAATGTTCTGAATAGAACTTCCCTTCAAGTGACAAGGTTACTAAAAATTCTGTCCACATCTTCCAGTTGAATGAGCAGGAGGACCTTATTGTTTGGATGCGAACTGCGGCACTTCCAACTTTCAGAAAGTTGTATGGGAAGATAGAGACTGATCTTGAGCCAAATCAGGAAATAGAAGTGGTATTAGAAAATAATTATAATACCTATAGTTTCAACGGAAAGAAAAAACTCGTTCTTTCCACCACAAGCTGGATTGGTGGGAAGAACGATTTTCTTGGTATCGCTTACCTTACTGTCGGTGGATTGTGTTTCTTCCTTGCCGTGGCTTTCACGCTCATTTATCTAATCAAGCCAAGGTATGATTTTTTACTAAAATAGAGCAAAAACCATCAAGTTCTTACCTTCATAATATTTCTTGTGATTATCATGTACTAGAATTTGTACACTTTAATGGGGTAATTAGGGGTGGATATGAACTAAATATTTATTTGCATACTCAGGTTCGAATTCGATAATTTGATATTCAAATTCGCACGTTTTCGAATATGAATCGAACTCGAATGTTTTCGAATATAAATCGACCTTGAATACAATTTTTCTATTCGTATGGTAAACGATTACAAATACGTAAATTAATAACCTATAATTAGATTAGAATACTTTTGAATATTTATATAAATTTTCTATTAAGTTTTATGAAAATATGAATATTGATTTCGAGCTCGAATATAAAATATGACAAATTGAATTTCAACTCAATTTTAGTATTTGAATTGAATATGAATTCAAATGTTGTTACAAATATTGACATTCGATGATATTCTAACAATACATTTGCTTGAATTAGGCCGTCATTGTAAAATATAGGGACTATCCCAGCCATCTTTAGATGTCTCACACTTCATATTTATTATTGTTGTTAGTAACATGGTATGTGCAATAGGGTGCTTAATTTTATCTTATAATCTCAGGCGCCTTGGAGATCCGTCGTACCTCTCATGGAACCGGAACCCTGGAGGTCATTAACGCTCCACATGAACTCTTCCTTCAGATCAGCAGGCGCTATTATGATCAAGCCAGCAAAATATTACTACCACTTTACTTTCTTGAAGTAATTGTATGTACAGAAGCGGCGCCTAGAACTTTGGTATTGGTTTGCTGCAACAAAGAAGAGAACACAGTCGAAGTAGATGTAATTTATCATGTTTGTTTGTAATTTGTGAATCATAGTCCCTACTCCCTAGTCCATAATACCACGACCATTGTCCTGTTTGCTTATGTTCCTAAAGTCTAGCCTTGCCTTCTGTTTCTGGTTATATTCGTTACTATCTAAATGTAATGGCATTTGGATACATTTATTTTGGTTAATGGATCATACATATCTAGACCATGTTTTAACTTGTAATATTCCTGAGCTTATTAGATTACATGATTGTTCTGTGGGGAAATTCATAGTTTCAAATTTATCTGGTTCGGTCGATATTTTTGTTTGTATCAAGAGAATTAAACTAATATAGATACATTCTTTTCATAATTCCACGTGAAATTATAATTGAGAAATGACTTCTTAAAATTCATGAGGTTCATTTGAAAATGAAAAATGAAAAATTCTTTGAGTATACATGAATCTGTCTTTGATCAATAGTTGAAATGTTCCCTTTTGGGATAAACCAAACACATGATCAACTAATATTGAGGTAACTATTATTGTTAGAATACAAAGTAACACTAATATGTTCCTCTAAATAAAAGGCTAATGTCTAAATCTATTTACATACGCTATATACTATATGCATGAAAATTGAAAATTTTGTTAGAGAATATTAATGATGCAGCTTCAAACTATACCATTTTGGCAATATTGTGCAACATTTTGTTTGATGCACTTGCCAATTATTGCAGCTTGAAGCCCATGCTTCCGACCACTAAATAAAGTTAGACCAAGCCAATTTTATATCTCTTCAACAAGCATTACCACTTCAACTCTTCAAGATTGAATTTCACCCATCCCATCTGCCCAACTTTTCAGACATAATCTTTTTCCTTTTTACAATATTTTGTGATATTTCTTTTGTCAATTTATCATGTATCATGATTTCAATGATTATATATTATATATTGGAAATATTATAACAGTTAGGATATAATTGATATAATACTCTCTCTATTTTTTTAATAGACATCACACTTTTCCTAGGGTAATTTTAGTTATCAAGTATTTTGTATATACATTATAAAAGAATTACAAATAAAAATATTATGAAAATATTTTTAAGAACTCACTCAATGATATCAATTTAATATTTGATGGATGAATTAATAAAAAGTAATTTGTTAGAGTGCGCAAAAAGTGTAAAGGATTGTTTCATTATTTTGATAGAACATATTCATCCATCCGCATTTAGAAACACTCCATTTTATTAAGGATATGAAAAATATTACTATTCTAGCTCCATTTTTATTAGAGTTAATAAAAAGATATGAACTCAAACCAATATCTTGGAGTTGTCATTAATTATACTTAGAAACTCACAAATTTGGTGTTGGAAAATCAATAAATGTCTACTTCCTTGTTAAGGATAAAATAGAAAAAATAGTAAAAAAATCACATTAAAATGCTAAACAATATAATAAAAACACAAGATTTTAGGCTAAAAATATGTTAAAAAGACGGAAGGAGTATATAGGTGGAAGAGGGGAAGCTGTCTCCCCAAGTATTTTAAAAAGTAAACAGACGTTAATATTGAAAATAAAAAATTATTTGCCTCGTTCCCGAACTTTTTTAATTTTTCTTATATCTATTGTATAAACTTTTCGTCATATCTACATAAGAAAATTTGGTACCTTATGTTAATCAATCATTCATCATTTTCCATATATATATATATACATTAATACATACATATATATATTCATATCCAACTCAGTAACCCAACAAAAAACACTCAATGGACACTGATTTGCAAGTCTCAAAACAAATGTCCAACTCCGAGAACAAAATATCTTTAGATGAGAAAATAGAAACTCTGATAGGATCAGAGTTTAGTTGGAATGGATTCTTACAAGCTTTCATGGTTTCATTTGCATGGGTTTTCGACGCCCAACAATCCTTCATCAGTGTCTTCACAGATGCTCAACCGCAAACTAATTCCCCTGCAAATACTTCCACTGTTTCAGAATGGTTGTCCACTTCCACAGGTTCAATACAGGAACTACCTCGACGCGACCTAATTAAAAAAAAATTCTAATGTTCCATAATAGAAAAATAAAATTTTGCTATTCATTTATTTAAAAGTATCTCGTCACTACGTTTGTATATTTTTTTCTCTTATTTGTTTGATAGAGTACCTTTTACTCCGCCATCTTTTAATAAAATTTCTTGTTCTGCCACCGGACAGGTTCCATCATTTATGGCATGCCGGCTTCTTCCTTCTACATGGGTTGTCTGATTGGAGGCCTTGTTCTTGGCACACTAGCTGACACTCGTATTGGGAGGAAGAACATGCTCGTATTCGCGTGTTTTTCTATGGCCTTAACAGGTTTATTCACAATGTTGTCTCCAAACATATGGCTTTACATAATCCTGAGGTTCTTGTCAGGATTTTGCAGAGCTACCATTGGAACATGTTCGTTGGTTTTAGCTACAGAACTTGTGGGGAGAAAATGGAGAGGCAGAGTAGGAATTATTGGCTTCTTCTGTTTCACTTTCGGATTTCTTTCTTTACCATTATTAGGATATCTCAACAGAGGATCTTCATGGAGACTTCTGTATCTATACACTAATCTTCCAACATTGATATACTCAATCTTGGTTTATTACTTAGTCTGTGAGTCTCCAAGATGGTTATACGTCAAAGGAAAGAAGGAACAATTCATCGAAACACTTAAAACCATCGCTCCAAAAGAAAATCAGAGTAGTTTGACGTTAAGCGTGTTTGTTTCGTTGAAAGAATGCCACAACGGTTACTCAGAGGGGAAGAATTTGTGCTCTGCAGTCAAGATTTTGTGGGAGAAAAAATGGGCACTTCGAAGATTGGTTGTTGTGATGGTTGTCGGATTTGGTGTTGGGATGGTTTACTATGGGATGCCATTAGGACTTGGAAATCTAGCTTACAATCTTTATTTGAGTGTTACTCTAAATGCAATATCAGAAATTCCAGCTTCTTTGGTTATCTTTTTTCTAGTGGATAAGTTGAATAGGAGAAGCTCTTTGGTATGTTTATGTTTGGTGAGTGGGGCATGTAGTGTAATGTGTGTGATAATGAACGACGCGAAATGGAAAGAGTTGCAGATTGGGCTCGAATTGGTGTCGTTTTTCGGGGCATGTACTGCATTTGATGTAGTATTGATATACACATTGGAATTGTTTCCAACTTGTGTTAGAAACTCAGCTTTGTCTGTGGTTAGGCAAGCTTTGGTTCTTGGAGGGGTTTTCAGTCCAATTCTTGTTGCATTTGGGAGGAAGAATGTGATGTTTTCATTCGGGGTTTTTGGAGTGACTATTGCGGTTTGTGGGTTGTTTGTCGTGTGTTTGACGGAGACTAGAGGAGGGGTGTTTTGTGATACCATGGATGAAGAAGAGAACAATATGAATTGCTAAGATCATCTACTAAGTGTTTTTAATATATTGTTCACATTTCATATAATAATTGTATGAAAATCCAATATAGTTTGTATGGAGTAATGTATGATCATACAATGCAAAAGATGATATCAATAGGGTGGCAGTCAAGTTTATTTTATGTTTTTTTGTCTTTAATTTTTATTTATATAACAAAATGTTCTATCATATTTATTAGACATTTGAAATTGATGAATATCAAATGATGATCATGTTACATCAATTATAAATTTACACTCCAGATTCTAGTAATTTCTGAAGTAAATTGAGAATTTGTTAATACTTCTACCTATTCAAACGGCATATAACCTTGAATTGTCTAGTTATCAACTAAACTAAGAGTTTTACAAAAAAATTATATGTTTAAAAAAACAAATTAAAAATTAAAAGAGGAAAACATTACTGAACCATAATTTCCACTAATGCAAACTAAGCTCAATGACATTAGGCTCTTATAGTCCCCAGTAATATTGATTATATTAAAAAGTGATCGATAGTATTTTTGACATAACCGCCAATTTCACAACTCGTAGTTAATCTTGTAGAAATCGATTCAAGATTTTTATATGGAGATGGACGGTTGCTTGGTATGATCGACGTCCCAGAGTATTCAGCATAAGCTGAGAAATTAGTAGTGGCTTTCTGTTGTTTCAAAAAGATAAGATTAAAGAGTCTGGTAGTGAAGCTCATGCTGAAACTTGTATAATTCTCGGAGTAAACTTGCTAGTTTAGGTTTTAGGTCCCACATCGTCTCCCTATGTGAACTTCATGCTCTGAACATTCTTATAAAATTATGAACTAGTTCTTGTAAGTACTCACGCAGCCAGGCAGTGCACACAAAGCGAACTATTCTTTCGCCTTTTACTAAAGAATACCGTGTGTGCGCTGCATTCACTGGCATACGCCTATTTTTGGAGAGGTTAATCTGATGGGTTAACTTCCATTAATTCTAGTCTTAATTTTAAATCCAGTGCTAAGATTCAGCTGAGATTCTATTCCAGCAATGAAAGAAAGAAATCTGGATCATCATGCATCCAGGCTCACTATGCTGGCTAAGATGAAGCTCGTTGCTGCCTGTAAATTTGACGGCTCGATTTTTTGCTATAAGGTGGTCACGCTTTAAGGTTCTTCCGGGACCTGAACAAGTAAGTTCTTTATAAGGCCAGCTCTTTGGGTCATTATGAAAAACGACGTAATGAGAGGCATTTGATATTGGTCTTGAGCGATTCAATACATAAGCCACATGTATTCATGTGGTGGACTCTTTACAGGGCCACTGCAGAGAAAGAGTGACTAATGACCAGTGAATTACAACAGATGCATACTGATGTAGGTATTAGGGCATGGTTGGTTGAGGACATGTTTTAAAGAAATCATATAAACAATTATCTACCTAGTATAGTAAAATGTTCCTTAGATTATTGTAACACATTGTCAATTATGAAATGTAACATCATCAACAGTGCCCCAATGCCGATGAAGAGGTTCCCGCCTAACTGCCTAAGCGAGGTAAAGAGGGTCTGATGGAATTCAGCTTTACCCCTGTGATATGAGAGGCTGTTCACTAATGGCCCAAGATTACAGTGCAAACAACTATCTAGTACTTCATAATAAATCAGAAGTGTAGGCAATGTAATACTTTAAGATAGCAACACGTCAATCTTCGCTCTCTTCTCTTGAAAAGTCTTTCTAGTGTGTGTGCTTTATATGATTTGAAGGCCTAAAAAGTTGTTAATGATGCAAGTTCTCCCCCCTATGTCTATGAGAGGACATGAATTCATGTTTGACTTGGTTGAGTGGCATGTCTGGATTATAATGAGCATATCAAGATACTTCTCAGTTTAACCATTGCTTAGGAATATTTCATTGCATAGCTGATGGTTCTCATTACATTATAGATGTTACTATATATTATGATGCTCCTTGCATATCTTTGATAATGGAATACATATTATTTGTTGATTAGCTTTATTAGCTATCATTTTTTATGTTTATTTAGGGTCACTGAATAAGCATCTTTGAAAAATGCAACACTTTAGAATATTTTCTCAGTGGAAAAGAAATATAAACTATGTTATGTTTGTGATAGAATAGGAAATTAAAATGGTGGTGAAGAAAGAGGAGAGGCCAAACTAGTCTAGATGTTAGGTCCATATTGCCATAAAAGACATGGAGGCAGCTCCTAGAAGGAGTGATGTGTGTGCTCCTAACTGAAGTCGAATATTACTTTGTATCTTTGGACTCATAAAATCTGCAGCTAGTAGGTCAACCAATGCCATGTAAATCAAAATTCCTGCTGAAGCTGAGTTGAACACTCCTTCAACAATTAGTGCAGCAGAACCATTTGCATTGTAGATACTTGATAGTCCTATGCCAATCCCTATCCCTACTGGAGTCGTCATGGAAAAAAAGACGGCCATAGTTGTGGTCGACAAGGACTTGAACTTCGCCTGCCCATCCGGAAAGAAACCATTAAAAAATTTCCATTGTCTCGCGTAAAATTTATTTGTTTACTGCTGATCGGAAATTGAATGGAGACGTCATATTCATATAGAGGACCCTATTAAATATTGAGCTTTTCGAGTTACCTGAGAAATGCAACCCCCTAATCCCATGCCTTCAAAGAATTGGTGAAAAGACAGTGCTACTAGTAAAGGCTTTATGGTTTCAGGGCTTCCTGAAGCGCCCAGAGATATCCCAATTATGACTGAATGAACCACAATTCCCATTTCCAGAACCTAGAAACATACAACAATGAATCGTATTTTGTTACACAGATTCAAGATTAACATGCCCCCGATACTTACGAAGAGACTTCCATCCCGTCCAAGTGGGAGGGAACTTTACTCCCCTGGTAACAAGGTGGTTGTTTCCAAATTGACCCGCGTTTTAGTGTGACGAGCCATTTTTAGTTAAATGATCATATATTTACATCAACTATGTTTTAGTTACCTGGGAGATGACTCTTTGCCTCATTAAATCTGTTGATTCCTTATTATTTGATATAATTACAGCTCCATGGGCATGTCCATGTGAAGCATGAGTATGAACATGCCCAACTCCACCTTCCTCATCAGCATTGACCTGTTTCTGTTTAAAATGCATCTTCTCGTAAATGGTTGTTGCAAATGTATCGACCATCAGTGCTCCAATTGCAGCCATCATCGCGATAAATCCAGAAAATGGAAAATCCCCCCATGGATGTGGATCCAGGCAAGGGGATGCTAGAGTCTGGAATGCATCTGGCAGTATATGAAGAAATCCAGTTGCTAAAATCACACCAGCTGCAAAAGCTTTTATCATAAAGAAAATGTTATTTTCGGGGCTTAATGCTTCGATCTTTCTTGCTAGCAGAGGGAGGCTTACTCCAATGGCACCAGCAATAAGGATGGAAGCTATTGCATATAGTTTATGTCTCAGTGCTTCATCTGACTTGTTTTTGTCAACTTTGTTGTCACATGTTCCCTCTCCTAAAACTACTGCTGTTTGAATCAAGAAAATGATGGCAGAAACCACAAGCTTATGCAGACATTTCATGATGAATCAGACAAAGTTTTGAAACTTCGGATGATGTAAGAAAGTTTGACTACAAAATAGTGATAATTTAACAAAGAATGGATGATGATAATTGAGGAAGGAAAACTTCTAATTTATCTGTGAATGGAGGACTGATAAATGTGCATGGAATATATATAGTGTTGCTTAATTAGTTTAATGAATAATTGTACTGTACTATATGCTTAGGCAAGCAAAGTTTTTGTTCATTGTATGCTTATTCTACTGCATGTGGTTTAAAGGGATGGTCAAGAGTAAAAGATGGGATTTGCTTAAGATATTCTGCTAAATAACACTAATGAGTGAAATGGTGTGACAAAAAATATTTTTACTTTTTTTTTGCTTAAATAAAATTTTGTACAAAATAGTGAGGCTCGACCAAAAAAGTGTTGATAGGGGAATCGAACTCATGACCCGCGGTCACATGCTACACTAACTTGATCATATTTACGGGCAAAAGGGTTACATAGCCAACAAACTTCAATTTGATATCTAATGACCAATTAACCGACCCAATGAATTGGTAAACAGTCTGTAAGCTGTTGAGTGTAGAATCAGAAGATCACATTTTTCACATATTAAGGCCATTTGTTCAAAGTAAATTCACTTATTTTTTTCAAATGCCCACGTAGTTATTCGTTGATTTTGTTCTTGTAAGAAATATATTTTGCTCTCATTTCTGGGAAATGTATTATTGGGGTCTCAAATACCCATGTACTACATATGTTGATTTTGTTTTCTCAAAAAATATATTGTTCTGATTTCTGGAAATATGTGGGGATGCAATTGGTCTTTAAATCAAGCATTTATAAAGCAAATATGATTTCTGGAAATATGTAGGGTTATATTTTGTTCTCATTTCTGTAAGTGTATATCATATGTACTTATTTTTGAGGAAAACACATATTGGACGAGTTTTTCAACAAATAAAAGCCAGTGCACCACTCAATAATCTCCGAAAAGTTCACTAAGTCGAGCAAGTCGAGTCCAATCTGACGTGGTGCGGAATGAAGCGAAGTACACGTTTTTGTCAAATAGAAATCCTAATTCTGCCCCACCAGCTCATTTAGAACAATTATATCTAACAATAACATAAGTTGGTCCAAAACAGTTATTGTCTGGGAAGTATACTTGAATAAATTTAGCTTAAAACAAAATTGTGATGCTAATATCCAAAAACACAACCTTAACTTACTACAAAAGCTGGTCCAGATTGAGCATAGTGATGTCGTCGCTCGAACTGCCAAAGCTTTCCTCCATCCCTCCGACTCGAGACATGAGAGAATCATTCTGAATCTATTTTTTGCTTCTTTTCCTCTTGGTTGTCTGACTTTACCTTCATCTTAGCTTCTCGACGCTCTCTCTTTACTCCCTTAGCTTTGTATGGTAAAGCTACTTCCCCAACCTGTTCAAAGCAAGAGGATGAATTAACACATGATAGCAGGGTAAAGAAAGCGACTGTTCGTCATGGGATACGTGACGATTATGAATGTTTGATAAGTCCACAATTCTACAGGACATAATGCACCGCCACAATTACATAACCAGTCAGGAGGAAGCATTCTAGCAAAACTGCACACGACTAGAGATTCACAATTGTATCATGCATTTGAACAGAATTATCTCTTACCTTCTGATCTGGAATGTATATCTGTCCAATTTTGCCCTCCACTGGATCTTTCTTGACATTCTTTTCCTAAAATGACAAATGGTGTGAACATTAATACCTAAGCACCTGCGGGTAGCAGAAGAAGATGACACCCAGAAAGTCGAACAATCAAACAAACCTTCTTCTTTGGCTTTTCAAGAGATGTTTTCATTGCTTCCTTCCTTAGGCTTTCTTCAGGTAAACGGTGTCTCCGAAGCACCAAATCCATAGACGGGCCAACCTCAACTAACTCCATTCGTGGGACAATGGTGCCTGATTTCTTAAGCTTAAGGGCACAGTGAGTGAAAAGTACACGATTTGAAGATACAGCTGTACACACATACACACGATCCAACCCAGCAAGGTTTATATTGGTGACTATCTGCATGGAGAAATTTTTGTTATGGTACTCTTTAAAGGTAAAACAAATTGCAGTCAAGAAATTAATTAAGGGTAGATTAACAGTGTCAAGCATCAAACCTCTCCACGAAACACATCAAGTAAAACTTCTTTAAGATGTTTCAGCTCCTGAACACTCTCAAATCCTTCACCAATAAATGTGAAGAAAGGTTTGGACCCAACATGAGGAGTCAGCTTCTTATCATAAGAGAAGGAATCCATACTTTTATAATTTTCTACCCCAACCTCAACAAGATCATAGACATGATGATCATATGTTCGCCCCATTACGAGATTATTAGGCCTCTTCTTTGAATGAGAACCAAACTGCAGAGAATCGATAAAATACAGATAATTAACTAGATCAGCACACACATAAAAACTTCCAACAGATAAAAACTGAACAAAGCTATGTCAGGTTCCAACGGATAATTTGATCGCTGGAATTCGGGAACACCCAAAAGATCATAACCTTGTTCCATGCTTTAATAGTTTTCAAAATTATGGAAAGAACAATATGAACGATTCCATCCTAAAGCAGGCTCTGCTTTCAAACCGATGTTATCCATCACTAGAGCCATGCCAGAGGCCCATAACTCCAAAATTTATACTCTACAATCTACATCGTATAAAACACTTGAGCTAAAAGCAAAGACCATAATGACCTCCAATTCATACTTACCACAAACAAACTGCAATCAGTTTTAGCTGAAAAGAACTCCAACGAAGTTTCACCACCGTTCTCAAAGGGCCTAATATTGTCATTCTTTCGAGTATACTTTATTGAATTTGCCCTCTTCAGATGATAGATATCAGTCATAACTTGATTCAACACGTTGCTTGTTTTCATTCCATTAAGTATTAAAGTTTTCTTCCCAGTTTCCACCTGGGTGAATCAACATAAATACCAACAAAATCAACCACTATCACAGTCGAGAGTTAAGTTAATCAGTTCATCTCCAAAAGATGTCTAATTTTAATGGTAAAAAAAATGAACAAATTATCGACCTTAAGTGACAATTGACGCACATAACTCGGATCGGAATCCTCATTTACATAACATAGTTAAGTATTTTATATTTCTATAGCCCTTGAATATCATGGAAGTAACATTTAACTATACAAGTATATAGCTATACAACATATACAAAATATTTGAGTTCAAAATGTAGAAAAGCCAACAATCGGAATTCCAAACTCCGACTTCGTTTTGGGACAAATGTAGCAGATAATTCTACCATCTCCACATACAAATAAAATCTTTTCAATAAAATACACAACTATCATAACATAGTAAAGCAAGTTGAAAATGATCTATTTGATATACATTTCACCAAATACTATAGAACATATACAAAAGTATGAGTTCAAAATACAAAACCCCAACACTCAAAATACTAAACTGGACAACCATTTTGGGACACAGTCACACAGAATACATACTGTGAATCTGTGACCCTTTCCATATAAAAATATCATCTTTGCAATAAAACACAAAACTTACAAGTTTGGGGGCACGTTTTTCAAGTGCCCTTCTGATTCTTCCCTTTTGGGGTGTCTTTATTTTCATCAACATCTACAAAAAAAACACCCAAAAAACATTAGACAATTCAATTAACAATTCGTATTTTGTTTATATATATATATACTAACTGAAGCACCTTGATTAAAAGTGAAGATTTTGAAGAATGCTGGGAGGGGAGGGGAGGCGGATTGAGGTTCAGGCGGTGGTTTTAGGTTTTTGAACTAACGATAGAAAGGTTTAAGTTAAAAGAAGCAGAAGGTTTTATTTTCGCTAGGTTTTAAATAGTCCACATTTGACGGATATCGAGTTACTCAATTTACAAGCTGTTCTACACCCGAATAGTCTCCAATAGTGTTTTTTATGAGCAAACTTATCATTTTACCCTTTGCCCTTGATTGCAAGTGTAGTTTTTGATAGGGTTCGAAATGAGTTGAGTCGAGTCGGGTACCAGGATCCTTTTCGATTCGACAAGGTATCGAGCTCGATTTTAGTATCGAACTCGACTCGACAAGATAACGAGTCAGGGTAATTACCGATCCTACTCGATAATTACCCGACTCGTTAAGGCAAAAAGAAAAAGTTCTTTTTTAATATAAATAACATACATAATAAGATACAAATCTTAATTATATCGAATATTAATAAATTAAATGAACCTCTTAAACTATTTATAATAAGATACAAATCTTAATTATAGATAATTATTTTTAACATACGTAGTGAACTTACTGATTTATTTAATCATTTATTAACGGACAGGAAATTTATTGAGCGAACCACAACCGTAGGCATGTACCCTACTCGTTAATTATCGAGTCGGGTAACCCGGGTCGTTTCCAACCCCGATTTTTGAGGAAGTTTCAATTAGAGTAAAAAATGGCTTCTATAACAGTGTTTTAGTGTGAAAACATTGGTTTCCCTGGATGTACATATGTCATAGGTTAGGGGTGATTATATGATGATTTTGGGTATTAAATAATACTCTCATATAGACATATAGTCATTATGAGTTTGGTGCAAGTCGAGTATCAATTGAATCGAAGCTTTCTACTGAATGTCAGCGATGGTAAGTAACATGTTTAAGATAAAAGATGAGCCAAATAGAACACTTGAAACTTTTGGTGATCATTTAGACTGGTAAATTTGTTTTTACAACATAGTACAACAGCAACGCCAACGCCCTGATAGAAGCAAATCAAAACCAAATATCCTTCATGAATATGAGCTCATTGTAGGCGTAGTTTGACTTGTATAGCCTGTGATTTCCCCAAATGGAAACTGAGAGGGACAGCAAGGCACCGGGCAACTTTCTTACTGAAAACTCTGCTGGAAAGCTTCACTGATAGATATAACACCAGAAGGTAACACGAGAGCATCTATAGGAACGTCATTTGGAGTTGTAGGTATGACACCTTCGTCCATTATCTGCTGTGAATAAGAAAGAGCAACTGCATGACAAATCGAAAGCTTTTGTTAGGCAGCTGACTTTATATTTGTATCAATAGAGGCCAGACCCAAAACAAAGTTTCAAAAGAGAAGTGTACTTAATAGCGGTTGCTTCCAGTTCTGTCTTTTCGCCAGCTCTTGATATCTTTCCAGAAACGTGTCATAGTAGCTTTATCCGAGGGCCAGAAAACGCACCAATAAGTATAACGAGGATGATATATAAACAAATGAAAACGAGTACATAATTCATACTTGAAATACAGATAAGAGATGATTAAGGCACACAGTCACATACAACCTGAACTTCGTCCACCCCACCCTCTCCCTGGACTCCTAGATCAAGGAAACAAGACCCCTGCCCCGCGGCAAGATTCAAGAGAGCATTGGAATGGAGGAAGATAACATCAGATAAAAAGATATTGTATAAGGAAGAGAGTTGAGACAAGAATCAGAAACAAAAACAGTACAATGAACAGTTCAAAAAGGCAAACGACATTACCCTGGAAAGCTATGAGCTGATATTTATAATTCATGATCAAGTACAGTTAGCCATGCTTACTAAACATCAAAAAATGTTGCTTCATCCAAAAAAGGATACAAAAATTTTCTATTAATTTCCTCAAAGCTCGTTCATCCCTACGTTACTTTGTAACATTCAGAGTTCACAATTTTGGAATAACTAATTAGTAAATACCAGTAATTTCGATTTCCATCCCGAGTGAAACAGATACGCAAAGAGTGACCCAAAAGACTGATTCAGTAGAACCTCAGGTATCTATTGTGTTACCTAATCATGAATGTTTATATCTATTAGGACCAGTCTCAAACTTGTGTGTTCTGATTTCAAAATATTAGAACATAAAAATACTAATTTAGTCCAGACCCTCGAATGCATCTAGACTTCAAAAGAAAACAGCAGCTTAAGTTTTTTAAGTCTGGTAAACAGTACAAGATCAGATGATAACTCAATCCTACCCGCCTCCACGACCCAAACGCCTTCCAGATTTGTCAAATGCCAGCCCTACAAATTTAAAACAAGAACAAACTAACTTATAGTTCAGTGAAATGGTTGAAAGATTTTAAATATGACAGAAAGAATCAATAGGTGTAGTACTTACCAGGCAACAAAAACAAGTCAACTGGTTCCTTAGATGACATGACTGCAAAAGTATCAAGTTCTATTATGCACAGTAGACATATGAACTCATACAGATTAAAATCAGTTGGACATTACACCATCTTAGGTTACATTTAATTCTGATATGATGATCTCTATGAATATATCAGAAACATGTCTTGCTTTCATGAATGCAAAGGGAGACTAAAGAAGCTTAGGATCCACACTATACTCACTGTGGCAGAGAAGCAGATAAATACTAGTGGTGGGTGAAACAAATTAGTAGTACCCTGTACACCAAGTAATATTACGTAATTTTAGGCTAAAAAGCTTTGAACCACAAACTCTTTTAGACAACATTTGTTAGTAATAGAAAAAAGTATAAGAAACATAATGATAATACAACAGAAGATATTTGATGGATGAGGGGGGAATGTACCTTCTTCACGTTCCTTTCCATCAGCATCAATTGGATGTGGTTCCAAAATGTTCATTGAGTTAGCGATTAGATCATCAATTTTAGAAATGTGCAACATTCTCATGTTCCTATTCTTATCCTCCACCCTTGGAACATAAAGCGTCTTTCTCTTTTGCGAGTCCCCATCTAGTATAAACATGGGAATTAAGAGAAATGTCAAATAAAGACAGTTTAAAATGAAAGAAATCAGGGACCATCATAAATATGATTCATAATTAATCAAAAAACTTTAAACATAAGCCAGAAGAACAAACCTTTAGATGGAACCGTCAAAATTTCTGCTAAAATTTTGGAAGTATCAACTTCTCTAAGAGCAGCACAACTAATATAAGCACACAATCTTTGGCAAGACTTGAACCATGGGGCCTCGAGTACAACTTTCTGTATGGCATCGTCTGTACCCAAAGGATATGCATAAGAGTCATTAGAGACAGAAAATAACATATTACTATACATAAACGGACTCTGTCAAGTAACAAAGTGTGTTGAGGTTCAAGCATCAAGATCCAACATGATAAAGTATAGAAGGACTAATTTGGTTTATATACATCCAAGTAACTCCATGTTCTTCAAGACGTACAATGCACTATATGTTATATCAATTTCCACCTCTCATCTCCGAATCAAACTTTTTTTTCTTTAAAAACCACCCACTGCCCCCTTACAATGAGAATCGAACCCAGGACCTCTAAGTCACTGGAAAACCTCATTACCACTAGGTCATGCGATGTTCTCACTCTGCTAAATCAATCTTGAGACATGAAGCAATAAATTTCATTTGTAACCTACATAGTTTCTAGGAACATAAGCCTAGATTGTATATTTTCAAGCCACTTTTAAGTAACTCCTGTACATGGCATTTTACTCAGTTGAGTCGTTTGGCAACAGCTTTTAATAATTCGTTATCCTCATTATTAATTGTTAAATGGCTCATGAAACTACATGTGCTTCTTATCTTTTGTGAAGTATTAGAAAGTTGTTTGCACTTCACTCTTGGATAAATTTTGAAACAGCGTCACTGTTATCACAAGTAAGACTATCAGAGGGGAAATACTGCTCACTATCCGACTCCCCTTACCCGTGGACGCATCGAGGCATGTTAATGTTGATGATTAGCTAACACAAGCAAAAGTTATTCAACAAAGATCAACAATAGTTCTACATATTGAGCTAGCACCATTATTATGCAACAAAGAGAAAATCCAAACAAAACATCATTTTCCTTGGTATAAAACAGCAAGAGAATTGAAACTTGAGCTATTATAGAACATCATCTAAAACTAAGCTCTCCTATTAATAAATAATTCAACCACTTATACTTAGTTTTGCTTGGTTTGGTTTATTGGTCTTAGTGTGATCGTATTAAGCATAAACGATATTCAAAACCAGTCGGAAACAAAGAAAAATGTAAACTTGATTATGGGACCTTGTTGGGTTCTTGATGTGGGGTCCATTGCCCTGAGGTCTTTCTTGACTTTGTTGCGTAGGATCTTCTTCTGGTGGAAAATGGCATCGAGATTTGAGGGATCCACGGAAGTGGTCATGGCGGCGGAGCACGGCGGTGATGGGCGGCGCAAAGTAGTGAAGATGGTGGTGGAGTTGAGTGATGGTGCTAATGTGCACGGCTGGGTCATTAGTAATGCTACCACATGGGAGGCTTGTTGCTTCAGCCTACTCATTATTATCATTATTTTTGCTTTTTCTTTGATGAATTGTTTAGGTTAGTTATGAATTATTTTTACATTTCAAATTTATATTTACTTGTTAAAATTTTAAAAAAATACATTTAATAATCAATATATGATTTTAATTTTAATCAAATCTATATGATTTTTGAATCAAATTTACACCATGTAAACTATTCTTTCTTGAATTCGACTCTGGACATTTTAACTTATAAAGACCCCAAATTTAATATCCACTTAATATGTTTTTGTGATTCCGTAGCATTTTTTCACAACCTCTAATATGTATGCTTGAGCAAAATGCATATTCAAAATTGTACCAAGCCACATGATCAAATAAAAAGATGATGTTGATGTTGATCGACAAATGAAACTTCTAACATTTTACCGAATACATGAAACAAGAATATGACAATTATATATTACATTACGAATATGTCAAATATTATAAAGTATAAAAGTGATCGCATGTCTCTAATTAATGTCGTGCTAGGAGATTATGATCAAATAAGAATTTAATTAAAAAAATAGTGTAGTAAGACATGACTGGAACAAACAAATGAATCACATTACACTATACAGTTACATTTCCTTTACAAAGTAACTATTTACCCCTTCAAATATGGTACATCATCATATCATGTGCTTTCTGCATAGTTTAGTTTGTTTTGGGATCAAAGAAACAACATGAAGTTCATCACATGAACTGGAAATGTCTAGGACTTGGCGATTCCGAACGACATCTATGAGGTCCCTAGACTGAAGTTGTTGAAGCCTTCCAGCTGCAGTTGATAAGGGTAATGCTTGGAGGTCCCGTTAACGAGTCACCCGATCTAGCTCGAGTCACTCACACACCACCTCTAGCTTGAAGTTCAAATAACCTACAAAAAGTTTGCAAGTTGGCAACAAGACAGGAATTGTAGAAATACTTAAAACATTCACTCAATGGTAGAAGTAGTGGCATTGCAATATATCAGGAACCAAGTAACCTGGAAGGGGGTTAAGTTAGTAGATTAATTGAACTTGTGACGAGAGGCGAAAGCAGGATGAATATAAGAGGGGGAGCAATTTAAAATAAAAGAAGATAGAGGGCCAATTTTTCATTTAAAAAAAAAAACATCTGAAGTAACAAAGTTTGGTAAAATTTGAAGCCTACAACTTACAAGGCCTTGCTAGGCTGGAACGTACACCCTCACGCTCGTGGTAGAGGAGACCTTTTACCAACTGAGCTGCTGATATATTACGCCCTCCACACCTGGTTGTGGCTGCAAGGTCATGAGTTCAATTTTCTCTACCAGATCGAGATATACTCAATGCACGTTCAATGTGTAACGCTGATGATTCGTCGTTACAAGAGGATGGAAGCATGAATACCAACATCTTACGAAACCATGTTATTCTATTATATGATGAGAATCTAACCTGATTAGGATAGTGATTCTTTGGATGAGATTTCCATAGGGCTCCTAAGTTTTCGCAAATGCTCAGCTATCTCTATTAAGACTTCTGCTCCTTCACTACCCTTCTGAAGAGTCATAGCGGCATGCTTCAAAAAATCACTTGCTGCTTCTATCGATCTTAACCCTTCTCTAATCATTGATACTTCCCTAGTAAGAACTGCAGTTGCCTCATGCTCTGCCATCAAAAACCACATTATCGTTAAATTTCAACTAATAAAGAAAACGTTCTAGATCCTCTACCCTTCTGTATCGCCACTCTATGTCCCGATGTATATTTTTAATATAAAAACATTGTGCAATTACATCATAAATAGCTGTATGAAATGGGCATACATGGGGTGCAGAGGATCCATTGTTTTGATCAAAATGATAAATTTATAGAGATAATTGTCAACGTAGTCCTAACTAGCGAGATTAAGTAAATGTTCCATATTTATCCTGAAATAATATGAGATATGTTGCACATTAGTCCCCGTTTTAACTTTTAACGTTCAAGATGGGGACGAATGCGCCACATTGTTAATTTCGGAGATCACATATGCCATCATTTGGATTGCTCTGAAGACTAATCTGTAACTACGTGACTAAACTATAACTCGATCAAATTTCTGGGATTAAGTTTCTTACTTGGATGAGAATTTGAGGATATAGAGTCTTCTTCTGTAGGAGGACTACGAAGTTTGGTCTCAATATCGATCAATCGACTTAAAAGATGAGACCTCTCTCCTTTAAAATCTAAAGCCGATGCATTTTGATGAGTAGCTTCAAAACTATTCTCATTTTCTTGATTTGGAAATACTTGATCAATACTTTCCATGTCTGATTTCTCACAATATGATGATGCCGATGAAAACCTAGATCTATTGAACTGTTGATAATCTTCATCATCAATTTCACAAATCTCACTGCCCAGCTTCTTCATTTCCCCATATTTTTCCCTAAAAACTTCGAGTTCAGATTCCATATCCTGAAAACATCCAATTTCATCTAGTTAGAAGGTTCCGATACATAGATTTAGTGGTGCCGCTAGGAATATAAACGAACTGAACTATACCAAACATATTCAAGATTAGATTTGGTGCACATATAAAGAATAAGTTCGATTCAGTTCGAAACAATTGGGAGTTCGAAATTTAAATATCTACGATAAAATAAGAATTTTTAATTTATTTTATTTTATTTTATAAATAAATGAACGTAATTCAAACTGAATTGAACCTTCGCTTTGAACCCAAAGATGAGATTCGTGCTCGATTCATGTTGTATCGGACGGAACCTCAAATATAATGGTTGAACGAACTTTTCGAACGAGATCGAAACTTGAGGTTTTTTACAGGTATAGACTAGTGAGTTCGATTCTCACGACTAGGTTTAATTAATAAAATATTGGGTTTTGTTAAGAGTAAAATGTCGAAATGATCCCAAAAAGTGGGTTGAGATTGCCATTTGGTTTTTGAAAGTTCAAAAATTGCAAACTAGTCTTCGGAATCGGACAAAAGTTACAACTTAGTCCAAAAAGTGACGGAGATGTTAAAATGTAACGGGACCTTTTGTGAAAGTCAATGCACAATAACCGTTACGTTTATTTAGCACCTTTGGCAACTTTTGGAGTACGTTGCAACTTTGTTCAATTTCGAGGACTAATTTATAAAATTCCAAAATTTCAAAAATCAAATGACAAACTTGACCCACTTTCTATGACCATATCGGCATATTTTGTTGTTTTGTTAATATAAAAAAAAGAAAGAAGTTGAGATTCCGAACCCTGAGTTCTTCATCTCTCTTCAAAAGTTCCTCCTTCATAAACTGTATAGCTTCTTGATCATATTCAGCTTGCTCCTCCATCAATCTCTGATATTGCAATGCCTCCATTTGAACAGCTGCTTTATCTGCTTGCAATCTTGTGATCATAGCCATAGCATTATTTGCTGCAATTGCTGAAGCATTTCTTTCTTCATCCAACTCCATATACACTTCAATCAACGATTTTCTATCAAGACAAACTTGTTTCCTTAACATATGTACAATCGAGTCACCACTTGCTTCATCACCAGATGTTTGATCATCGATTTCTTGAAGAAGTTCTAATTTGTCAAGTGCCACTCTTCTTGACCTCTTTCTTGGGCTATTTTGAGTAGAGTCTGATAATGGTATTCCAAAAAATTTATTCCCTTTAGCTCTAACATTATTATCGAATACTTCGAAGTCTGGAAATAGCGTTGTAATAGCTTTAAGCCCTTCATTACCTGCTACACCATATAGATAACAAAACTATGTTACAAATTTACAATATGAAAGTTCTGTAAGTCGTGCAGATTAGTAAAATCGTCAACTGTCCTTCCGCTTGGTATATCACTTGGTTTTAACAATACTGCACTATCACAATCATTTTGATCACAACAATTATACTAAAAAGTATGCATTAGCATCACCTGAGATTTTCTACAATAGTGCATTATAAAAAGAAAAATACTCACCCAATTTATTCCCAACTAGACCATTAGCATCACCTGAGCTTTTGGTTTCACTATCAGACGCATATTTAATCTCACTCAGATTAATTGGAGGCAATTCCAAATTTCTCCCTTCCTCATTTTTCCAAGGTACTCTAGGAGATGGGGCCGGGGCTGGAGCGGGTAAATAAGAACCTGTAGCTGTATGGTTTTTGGAATATTTTGCTGGAGGCTTAGGTTTGAGATTGTTATTATCCCCACCTGATATTGAATTGCTACTAGAATATTTAGAGGGTGCCTTAGCATTAAGATGCTCCCCACAACAAGAACACTTATTTATTATTCCATCTCTATTTCTTGAGTTGGTATGAACTTTTTGATCATCTTCAACATCACCATCATTCATGTCCTTGTTCAACATTCCCATCAAAGATTTATAATGTCCATCATGACTCGAATCCCTCTCGGTTGCATACGAAAGAAGACAAGTTTCGCACATCTTTGTAGTATCAAACAACTTCTTGTGTAAATGGCAATATGCAAGGGAAGATATATCCTTCTTGTGAACATCACATATTGAATTGTTGTAATAGAAGTTTTTGTCTCTATGGACAAGAACATGATCAATCCTTGTGCAAAGTAGACAAGGAATTCTCAATTCGAACAATTTTGCAAATTCATTTGAAAAAAAGGAAAGAAACCCATCAATGAATAAAACGATTATCATTATCCACTCTAGCATAGCATATATCAAGAAATGCAAAAAATTTCCTAAATTATGTTCTATAAATTTCTTGACTGCCATGCTAAGGGACAAAATCAATTATCAAGAATATTATTTGTTTGATGAATTATTGCGTTCGATCAAAATACCAAGATAACAGATTAGATAACTTATCAAAATCAATGATATGTAGCGCTAAGGAATGTAACAATGAGACAGATCACGATCTTGGAAGTGTAAGAATATTCAAACACAGATCGTGACCTATCTCATTAAATTTCCTTCAACAAATGTTGTTTGTGTTTCTAAATTTTATTATTGTTTGTGTGTGACAGGGAAGGGGGGGGGGGGGGGGGGGGTGCAAGAGGCTCCAAGAAATTAGGAAATGGTGGTGATTATTTGGTTTACGTTATTACATAGTGAAGGTGCCCATCAAGCTTAGATGCAAGATGAAATAATTGTGGTCAATCCATGTAACTAAATTAGCGGGATATATATATAGTTCTCACAAATTTATGAAATCAAATTAAGGCTTATTTTCTTTCGGCCCCCTAAACTATTCGGACGCTTGCGTTGGAGGTCTGAATTTTCTTTCTTTTTAAAATAGGGACCATACTATCGTTCTTTTCAATTTGCCCTTTATTTACTCTATGTTTTGTAGCGAAAAATTGAATTGAGGAGACATAGGCAAAATCAAAACACACATCAAATTAGACTTTGTAACAATATTTTTAATAAATAAAGATGGGAATTCAATAATAAAATCAAAACAATATTTTTCATGAATAAATAATTAAAAAGTAACTCCTCCAGCCCCACACACTCTTTATCAGACTTCATCATTGAGGTTTCAAACAAACCTTTAATTGCCCTCCTTCTCACAATTCGTTTTGGATATGGAACCACGTAAATTCTAAATATTACTCCCTCCAATCTAAAAAGAGTGTAGTTTTAACTTTTAGGCATCTCCAAAATGGGTCCGGTTTCGGTGCATCAATATTTCGGTGCATCAGGTGCATCAAGTACCCATTTAAAGGTTTTACGTGGGTACTGTACCCACTTGAAACTTCATCATTGGTACTTGTACCCAAATTGTACTATAACAATGGTACAATACTACATATTTATTTTGGATTGATAAATATGAGGTATTGTACCATTGCTATAGTACAATTTGGGTACAAATACCAATGATGAAGTTTCAAGTTGGTACAGTACCCACGTGAAACATTTAAATGGGTACATGATGCACCTGATGCATGGAAGTATTGATGCACCCAATCTTTTCACCTCCAAAATATCCAAAAATAGTGTAGTTTTACATAAATCAATATAAAATATTCCAATTTTTCCCTTAATACCCTTATATGCATAAAACAACTCAAAACACATTAATGATTACTCATAACTCAGTTTAACTCTTCATATTCCAACTCATTTATCTATATAGCTACAATAAAAAAGTGATTAAACTAACTCAGTTTAACTCTTTATATTCCAACTCATTTATCTATGAAAATGAGTAAATTTTTCGTTTGTTTGAAAAGGATTTTGGCTCCAATAGTGTGAAGAGTTGAAGAGTTGCAGTAAGAATTCTGGAACACTAATGATTGGCACATGTTTTTTAAGTGAATAATTAAATTACTAATCATGGGTTTTTAATGGGTATGACCGAAATATTTAAAAATATAAAATTTTTCTTAATCTATGTGAAATTTTAAAACTACACTCTCTTTGGATTGAAGGTAGTAGTATTAAGTCAATTTATTGATTAATTACACATGTAATTTCGTGTGATTGGTAATTGGAGCTGGAGCAGGTGCCTTATTATCATGCATCCGACTAAATTTGAGTAAGGTAGACGAGAGTAGGCATCACTTTAATTTCCCAAACAACTACTTTGTGTATATTTGATGCTAAATTGAATGAAACCTCGTTAGGCACAAGTTAATTTTGGTGGTCCTTTCATGCATAAAACATATGTTACATTCATGCATGTAACATTTTTAGCAAAGCAAGCCATTTGAATAAGAAGGGATGTAGTCAAGGAACAAAAACACCATTTCCACTTCAATAGATCGATTATTTACTTTATCGTTAATCGATTATTTTTGAAATATGCTCGGGCTCTAGCCGATAATCTAGGAGTAAGCTTGCATTAGCTGTATCGCAGCGCTTATCAATTTTTTGTTTTAAGTCATATATCAATGTTCATAGAAAGTCAAATAAGCTTATTGTTAGGTAACAAGAGTATCAAACAAATGAATTATTTTTTAGGTTATCACATACTACGTATAGTATATTATATGGAGAATTATCCAACCCAAGAATTAAAATAGTACCATGTACTGTTGGTTAATTATCAAGTTACTTTCAATATTTAAACATGCTAGGAATATAAAAGAAAGAAAATACTATGTCAATTAGAGATTCCAAAATGGGTGATCCAAATGAACCAACTAGTCAATTGTCAAGTTACTATTCGACCCATTTCAAAAATATCATTCATATTTAAAATTCACTGATGAAATTATACATTATAGACTCAATTTGTTTCATATATTATACAACTTTTGTAACAACTATATCAAAATATAATGTTTAAAATTGTATATATATATATATATCAATTAATATTACAAAATCTGTTAAATTTAACAATTTAAAAGAAATAAAACGATTTTATATTAATGGAGATGTTAGTAGTACATATTTTTATTTGAACTTTTGACATCATTTTTTGTTAAAGAAAGAAAGGACTACATTTAAAGGTAGCACCATGTGCGATCCAAATGAGATGATGCATTATCTTACACTGCTGAGAGACCCCACCACTTCTTATCCTGTCCATTAATAGTTAATATATTCCCATCCACATTCATTTGCACCATTCCTACTTCTAGATCTCCATCACTAAAAGCATCTAATCAGACAAATCTTGATTTCCACTTTGATTTTTTTGCATATTTCCAGCTACTTAACCACTTACTCATAAACAAACAAACAAATAAATGTCGTGTGGAGACTCTAACATTGAGCGTTTTGCAAATCGCGGAATATATCTCGAAGGATAAAGTAATGTCAGTGTATCAATCCATTGAATTTAAGACAGACCCACAAATGGTGTCATTTAGTCTGAGATTATTACAACCAAAAATCAAAATGACACACCAGTAACCAAGTTTTTGTTGGTGATGGTTTTTGTTTCTCCCAACAACATACAAAAGAAACACAAAATAAACCAAGATCTGATGAGGAAGGCAATAAGAGCACAGTAAAGGATGACAATTTTATGGCCTGTACAAAATCAAAGCATTGGAACTAAATTCTTGGTGTTTTGTCCCAGAATTGAGTCTTTCTAATTTAGATAAATATTTAATCTTTCTTCCTAATGGAATGAACACTGTTTTTTTGGTGGTCTTAGGCAACACTTATGATGCTCTCCCCATTGTTGAAGTGTGGCATAAACTGATATGTAGATTGATTGGAAGATGATGATTCGCCTTGTCCTGATGACAAATATAATCCTAATGACAACTGAGTTGATTCCATTTCTGATCTATGATTCAAGTTAAGATCCACATTCAGTGATGAACTTGCGGATGGAATTGGAAAAACGGGGACAAGCATCGATGGTCCATTATAAGTTCGATCTGCATTTCCGAAGGTCACTGTTTCTGTCGGATTCTGGACTGGTACTCGTAACATCATCTGCCCGGAAGTTACTGGGAAGGGAGTAACAGGGAAAACGCTGACATTAGACGCCATACAAGGAGTTTCAGGTGCTGGCATCGAGATGGGAGCAGTAACTTGTTGAATTAAGTTATCTTCTTGATCATTACACTCCTCCATTGGCATGCAAGAAACCTAACAACATAAGAAAAACACAGGATTAAATCCACCTTCAATCATTTTTCAATTCCTTATTAGATTGAACCTAATAGTTCATAATCTGATTTACTAATGATCAGTACAGATCTAATCAATAAACCAACAATTGACAACCGCTCGAATCATCAGACACAATCATACATACATGAAGCTTTCGACTTGCTTGTGAACTTACAGAATCAGTAGTGATATCGAAGAGGCTAGATCGCCTGCGACGACGATTGAGGTTGTTTCTCCTAAGGAAGTATTTCTGAGCATGACTGGCAACTTGAGTTGGAGTCCTAGTCTTAACGAAGTTTCTTGAAATTCCTCTCCAATCTCCTTTTCCAACTTTCTGTAATCCCAAGAGGAACAACTTGTGCTCTTCCTCTGTCCATGGAACTCCTACTCACACATACATTCAATCACATATAAGATAAAAATCTAATAAATTCATCCAATTTACAACAACAAAACCCCATCAAATCCACACATTAAAAAGAAGTAATTAGATTTGAATAAAATCTTCAAGACCAGAATGTTCAATCTTTTGATTAACTTACAAATACTAGCATTTAACAACAAATCATCAAATTTCAAGGACATAGAATAAACTGGTATATTTCTAAACCCAAACATAAGTAAAAAGTCAACTACAAACATCAGATTAAATTAAAAAGCAACCCAACCCAGCAATCCAATATGAACTAAATCTCAAAGATTCAATATCTTCGATGAACTATACATCATATCTATCAAGAATCCACGGGTTCCATCTTAAAACCAATTGATTATAGATGAACAAAGCTCGTAATCTTATTAAGAACTCGAAGTACTTAATCAACCAATATATAGCCTTCTGCACGTATAACCCAATCCACTTGACCACATATATGAGTTTTACACGTGGACTTAACCTGAGACTCGCTCATAATTGCACTAACCATGCAAAACCAACATCACAAAATTTCAAGAAAACCACAATAACAACAAATCAAGAAGAAAATCATGATAGTTTTCCAAAATGGTTGAAGAATCAAACCTCTTTTACGCTCCTTGAGACTTTTCCCAGCAGAGGAGTGATTAGGGAGCCCATCATCAGCAGAGGCATAACCAGTGTCTTCAGCAACAGCCTTAACATCCTCATTTGTTGTGGTATTAAGAGGGTGTTGATACTCAGACAAATTGTTCATACTCACACTTTTCCTCATTGGATCAACCTTCACTCTCACACCAAACAACACTATCTCCTCCCCCCCTGAAGAAGAATCCTTCAACATTTTTGGGTTCTTGAGAAAAGAGGGAAGACAATACAAAGGGAGAAAGTGGACAACTGTTTTGGGAAGAAGATTGAGGATTGGTTATATAGAGATGGTGGAGACAACTGTAGTTATGGTGAAAGGAAAGATTTTTTTAAAAGCCATGTGGGTGATTGGATTTTTTATTGCATAGAGAGATACATGATTCATGTCAGTATTAAATTTCTTTTGATACGTAACAATTTTGGCTTTTAGTTGTTATATACTCACTAGTAAAAATTATTTACATTGATTAAAAAAAATTCAAATTATGAAAATTATATTTATTAAAATTATAATATTGATTGATTGACAATTTAAAATATAGTTAAGAATTATTACATTGAAAATACACTTTTTAATGCTAAAATGATAAGTATTTTGGAATAATAATTTAGGTCGAGCGACAATTGAAAAATTAAAAGAATTACCTTTCAAACAAATTGTCAACTTAATTTATAATGATAAAATTTTTATTCAACTGTAACTAAATTTTTTAGAATAACTCAAAAGTTGATTATAAATTAATTAGATTTAACTAATATTTTGACCAATATTTTAGTATTGTAATGTACATGTAGATTGTATTATTTAAATTTATGCATCTTTTAATAAAAATTACGTAATATAAGTTGATTATTATTACTTTTTGTTTAGAAAGTAGATTGTATATTGTTAAAAGGGTATTTTGATTAAAAGATATAGAGAAAATAGTCAATTTTACTATTTACTGATTAATCGATAAAAATACAAAACTAATAAAGTGATAAGTTTTCAAATATAAGTTTGAATTATGTAAGTAGTATGATGATTTAATTAACTATAGACCTTTTGAGCTTATATATAGTGTTAGGATGAAATGTTTTTTCTTAACAAAATGTTAAAAAAAAAGTGCGAACTTTAAAAATTGAAATACTTTAAAAGTATGTGTCTCCATGGAGAGTGTAACATTTATGGATGGCTTGTTCTGTAGACTTTTTTCCTATGGCCCCCTTATTTATGACTATTTTTTCACATAATTCTTGATATTATTATCTTTTTATCTTATCTTTTGAGTTTTCTTTCTCAATGAAATTTAATAACAATTTAATTTCTCAGGGATGATTTCGATAGAAACAACATCTCTAACACTTTTTTATTACACCTGGTTTACTTGTCTTCTCCCTCTCCTCCAGCAAATGCCGACGACCTCTTCACGAATTCAGGTTAATTGAGCAGGCATAAATGAGTCATATGTGGTTTGGATTTGTTTATTTCCATAATCGATAAGTGAGTACATGATTTTTTTATTTCTACGTATGATTTAAGCTATAGTTTTACAGTAATCACAATATTAATTTCATCGTAATGAGAGTGAGGAATGTTAACGAAGTTTAAGGATTTGGTACTGGTGGCATAGAGTGCAGTTGAAGGAGCTCAAATCTGAATTTTAATTATTACCCTCAACTTATACTAATCTGCGTGAGAAAAAACAAAGTCTGGTTAAATTGTAGAGTACATTAAGAAAAAGCAACGTAGGGGTTAAGTTGAAAAGATAATAATATCAGAGGGCTAATTTGTAAAGGCACTGATAGCTGAGAGGGTGAGAAGCAAAAAAGCCTAATCTTGATGGTTTGTAGGAATGAAATGGCCACGTGTTTATGACCTGACGGTTTATCCGAATCTAGGGTCTATGGCTGTGAGAGTTTGTTATCCGATTTCATTGAAAGCCTCAATTATTTTGGGACATTGGAGAAAGGGAGCTCACTAGCTGAGCTGTATGTTTTCTTCTTAGAAAAGAGTGAGTGTGTCATTTATTTTTGTTTTCGAAGATTCTAGGATAATACTTGGAATAACATTTTGTAATAATGCTACTACTTTTTAATGAAGTTGTTTTTATTTATATAATTTTAGGTATTATGTTAATATATCATTCTATAATTTTATTTCCTTCAAAAAGAGTAAAACAATTTTAGATAGTTTGTATTTGTCGGAGTCAAACTTAAATTAATGTTTTACTTACATTATTGACCATTAAAGTTATAGTTTAAATTGAATGATCGATAGAGGCACCTCCCGGATTGAGTTCGGATTCGGTGCATCAATAATTCGGTGCACCCGGTGCATCAGGTACCCATTTAAAGGTTTTACGTGGGTACTGTACCCACTTGAAACTTCATCATTGGTACTTGTACCCAAATTGTACTATAACAATGGTACAATGGTACAATACCACATATTTATCAATCCAAAATAAATATGTGGTATTGTACCATTGTTATAGTACAATTTGGGTACAAGTACCAATGATGAAGTTTCAAGTGGGTACAGTACCCACGTGAAACCTTTAAATGGATACTTGATGCATGGAAGTATTGATGCACCCAATCTTTTCACCCCGGATTCACCTCCTCTATTGGGTGATGGGCTAGTCAAGTGAGGACGCCTTAAATGAGCGTATCATTTATATGGGCAATTGGGCAATAATTTGGACTAATGGACTAATAGTGCACTAGGGCTGAACTGATCCAAATATCAATCCAGCAACAACTATATACGATATATCTAATATATTATATATGTGTATATTATATAGGTTGCACCCGGACCGGATTATTTCGGACGGTCTGGTACGGTCCGCCGAATCTGGGATCCCAAGGCTCAGTCCGGGTCATAGTCACCAAATCGAGTATCAAATCAAACTTTTCGGACCGAACGTATCGAACAGGATCGAGCTTTCAGGCTCGCTCACAGCCCTACCCACACCTAAACAATTCTATTTGACCCCTTCCCATATTATATGTTGTATAAATAAATTCAAAGCTAAGTAAAATTCTAATAATCTAAAAAGTGGAGCGAATTATACATGATCCCGATAATATCTCCAGGTTGCATTTAGGGGTGAAATTAGAGGGGATGGGGGTGGGCACCAATCCCCCCCCATTTTTTTTTGGTACATATATATTTTGTATATACGATTTTGGAATTGGGTGATGAATAATATAAAAAGTGTAAGTAAACTGAGTGAAATTATAGCTATGTTGGTTTTTGGAAGGTGGAGTTCCACACATGGTTGTAGACTTGCAGTTTAGTCTCCAATAGTAACATTATTACAATTTAGTCTTCGAAAGTGGCCAAAAAGTTACATTAGTCTCCATGTAACTTTTTCATTAATTTTTAACACCAGCATGATGAGAAGTTAAATTTGGAGCAAAAAATATTTTTTTTAAGACTTGACCTCATTTTTTGGTGCCTAATAAAAGTTGACCATTGAGTCAATCGAATAGTCTAGTGGAAAAGGCTCTTGCTAGTGACCAGAAGGTTCTGGGTTCGAAACTCACCTCATCGCTAATTTACAAAAATATATATAAAAGTTCGATCATTAGAAAGCTGAAATGCAAGAAGTTCATTAATTTTTAACACAAAAAATGAGTTCAAGTCTTAGAAAATTATTTCTTGCCTTAAATTCTACCTCTTATTGCATGTTGGTGTTAAAAATTAAAATACTTTTAAGTGATGACTAATCTACAACTTATTGGCTAATTTTAAAAGATTAAACTGCAACAATGACACTATTATAAATTAAACTGAAACTGATCACACTATTAATAAATAAGTATATTTCAACAATTGGCTCCTAAAAAGTGCGAGTTAAAACCATCCACCATCATCTTCACTTAAAAATCACACCAAATATATATATTAAAAATCATTAAGAGTGAATGTTGAGACCCATAAAAAGTATTAGGGCAAGACCATTAACCACAATCCTTCAAAAGATTCAAACCAGAGATCTCTAGTTAAGGATCTATGGCCACTCGGTAGATTGAGCCCTTGATAGTATCATAGATTTAAGTAGTGAGAAAGACTATAATCACCTATCAAAATAAAATAAATATGATGGAGTATATCACACTTAAAGAAAATGAAGTTGATTGTAAAGTTATAACCCTACATATAAATTAGAATTTTATATTTTTAATACTCCTTCTATCCCTAAATGATTGATACACTTTGACTTTACATGATCAAATTTTAAAAATTTTGGTCAATAATTTTCATTAACCAATAAGAAATAATATAGTCATATGATATCTTGTTAGATTCGTCTTAATATATATTTTTGAACTATCAATTTGTTATAATTTTTTCATATGTACAATAAGAGATATTTATATTTAAAATCGTGTTTTGTTGATCATGAAAAGTTAAAATGTATCAATCATTTAGGTATGAGGGGAGTAATTTATAAAAATTACAATAGTTGGTAAAAGTCTAAAACAATTGATTTGTTTCTTTGACAATCACATTATTGGGGGACAAAATGGTTGAAGATAAGATAATGAATTTGATTAAGGCCATGATGTGATTCATCCACATAAATCAATGGTACTATGGCATTAAATAAATTGATTAGTGGGTGCAAGTGGATAGGAAAAATTAAAAATCACATGACAATGAAAGGTTTAGCATATTAATTAGCTGACAATCTTGTCATGGAATATATTTATACAGCTAATCGTAAAAAGTTATACAAGCTCATCTCATTTATTTTAAAGATTAATTATGGATCGCAATTCGCAGTTACGCATCTATAGTACATTAATATTGATCAAGTGTATTATTAATCGTTTATTTTGACTTAATTAATCATGGAGTAACAAATTTGTGTAGTTTCATCAATGTTTCAGTTTTTCAAATTCTATACAACTTCTTTCTCTTTAGTTATCTTATTTCCTTTGCCGATGGCTCAATAGCCTAGTGGCATCCGGCCCAACCTTTCATATAAGAGGTCATGGGTTCGAACCTTGTTGGAGACATATTTGTCTCATATTATACTCTAACTTTCTATATTAGTTAGCAATTTCTGTATTCATGTTTGTAATATCATTGTAATCACAATTCATCGCTAATTATCAAAAAAAAAAAAGTTATCTTATTTGCAAATGGTATTTGATATTGATCGAAAATGTGCACTTTAGTCTCTCTTCTGAAGGAGACGTTAAATTTTGATGGAAAAAGGAACTAAAGTGCACCTTTTCGATATCAAGGAAAAAGTGCACATTTTCAAGAAATATTTAAATTTTGAAAATTCTATTTTGAGTCTATTGTTGTCAAAACTTAACGTCGACATCAAAAGATGAACTAAACTGCACTTTTTATCCCAACATCATAGACCATTTACACATACCATACATTTATTGGACTCAAGTGCAACATGTACATATTATATAATATCATTTTGACAATTTTCTCTACTTGTAAACAATAAAAGGTGGTCTTCTATTTTTTTTTTATCACAATCACACATGTTAAAAGAACTAAACATGAAAATAAAGAGGGCAAATGGTCGTAAATATCATTTATATTTTATCCCATTCATCATTTATTCGCTTTTATTTAACATAATCCCATTCACTCACCCTAGTCTTCAATATGGTTACTTTTGATTATACTCTTAAGTTTCTAGTTAATCATTGTTAGTAAACGACTTTGACCTATTATTGACTTTTAAAGAGAATATTAATCATTTCGCATCTAAAAACCTCGAGCTAATCACCAAAATGGTCTCAGAGTGCAACTTGGTCTCCGTAAGTGTCACTATTACGAAAATAATCTCAGATAGTGGGTATTTAGGTGACTTTTGGTCCCAAAATAACTTTCTTGTTAAAACTTAATGTTGAACAACGAAGAGGCTCTTAATTTCGCTGGCTTTTGAGGTAAAGACACAATTTTAAGAAAAATATGAGGTCAAAATTAGCATAATTTGGGGTAAAAAGGAATTTTAAAAATATGGGACCAAAATTTTGACCTCAAAATTTCTTAATATTTCAATTTTGGCCCCAGAAAGTCAGCCTTTTTCATTGATTGACGTTAAGAGTTAACTGAAAAGTTAATTTAGGAACCAAAATACACCTAAATTTTTGTAATAAGAAACGGTCTATAATTTGTGCTTCTCTTTAATAGCAACCCTATTAAAAGATATGGGTTCTCAAACTTATAATTGTAACGATATAACCAAAAGTAACAATATTGAAAATTCGAGTGAGTGAATTAGACCATAATACTAAACATAAGTGAGTGAATAGTGGATGAAGTTTGAGTAACACATAAAACAAAGTAAATAGCTTCCATAACGCATGTCACATGGGCTATCTAAATAAATAGCTTCCATATCGCATGTCACATGGATTATTTAGGTGAACATGTTAGATAGCGCTTTATCTACTTCCAAAAATGATATATAAGCAGGTGCATCTCACAAACGCTATTTAAGTGAACATGTTAGAATTCATAATCGGTATTTGGCAGAAACCGGCCACGGAGAGGAGGGGATTAGGCAGCTTATTAGGTTTTTCTGGAGTCGGGAATATAGAAGCTGCATTTGCTTAGTGTCACTTTGATTATCAAAGTTTCAAATAATTTATCAAAAAACTTACCTGCCTATTGGATCGAACAGGGATGTGCATTCTGTACAGTTAATTTGTTTGATAATGACTTTCACAATGCTTGTTTTAATTATTATTAGGACAATAATAATGTCAAGCGTATGTCACATCAAACATAACAAATCATTCAAAATAATCTAATCCCGAGTACAATATAATTTGTTGTGAAGACTTACACAAAGATTGTTTTAGGACAACCTAACATGTGATGTTGAGCAATCTTTTTGCTAATGTCCATTTTTCAATTAGCAGTTGATATATAATAATCATGCTTTGTCTTTTTGATATCCCTTTTACTAATAGAGCATTTTTATTTCTACCATGTGATCTTCAGCTTTCTAAGAAGTTTTCCCCTTTTCTCATAGATGGGGGGAGGGGGGGGGGGGGGGGGGGGGGGCGTCATGTTAGGTTTCTTCATCTTGAAGATTATCTACAGAACGTTTTATTTATCATGCCGCATGGTGTATCCCAAAGGCCCAAGCAACCATCAGTTAATTATTTGTTAATCTTCCCCTTTTAATATGTTCAAAAGTATTTAATTTGTGAAGACATCGATCTTATCTCAATGGCAAGCATGATGATATCTTTGGCGAAGGTAAATGATTTCTCTCGTTAATTTTTCTTAAATTACGAGTTTACAAATTGTATTAATGTTTAATGACTGTAACAAATTATTTATATTAATAAAATTAAAGGATAGAAAAGAAAAAGTACTTAATCTGAATTTAATCTGAACTAATTTTATCAATCAAATTGTATCATAATCACGTGTCACAAGTAATCTGATATCTAAGATGGTTGAACCGTTGAACGGTTCGAGCAAAAAAATTTAATATACCATCAAAATCATCTCTTAAACTGTGAAAGAATAAGAGTTTTCATTCCAAAATAGTTGAGGTTTCATTATTATTTTTTTGTTCTAAAGTAGTTGTCGTTTTAATGAGCGAATTGCACAAATAGTTCTCGATAGTGTCACCAAGTTACGGTTTAGTCCCCAATAGTGGCACAGTTGTGGTTTAGTCCTCAATAGTGACATCATTGCAGTTTAGTCCCCGAAAGTGGCCAAAAAATTGCAGATTAGTCCTCACGTTAACTATTACGTTAATTTTTAGCACCAATACGTGATGAAAGGTCAAATTTGAACCAAAAAATGAATTTTTAAGACTTAAACTCATTTTTTGTATCTCATGAAAATTCATTACGTAGTTGAAATGCAAATTTTTTTTATTAATTTCTAACAAAAAAAATGAGTTTATGTTTTCAAAAAAATCATTTTTTGCCCAAAATTGAACTTCTCATCATGTGTTAGTGTTGAAAGTTAATGGAATAGTTAACGTGGGGACTAATCTGCAACTTTTGGCCACTTTCAGAGACTACACTGCAACGGTGCCACTATTGGGGACTAAACAGCAACTTGCTGACACTATTGAGGACTATTTATGCAATTCACTCTCATTTCAACATTAAAAATTGTACTTTTACATTTTTAATGAATTTTTTGACTATTTTTATCTTGAAATTAGCAACCAACCAATGATATAGTTCCAAATAATTGTATTTCTACGTTTTAAATATACTTTTTGACAACTTTTAATTTTTCTTAATCCATGTACAAATTGTTAGAACTTTAACTATTTTGGAATGAAGAGAGTATTAGGAGTGGAATCATGAATTGTATTACGTATGTAAGACCATAAAAAAATCTCTCATTTACATTACTTCTTTAGCTTTTGAAGGGTATTTCGTCTAACACATTTTTCCTATCATAAAGCTCATAATTTAACTCTTATTCACCTCTAAATCAGTCTTATCAGCATATTGACATCATCTTCTTCTTCAAGACAATTTTTGTTCTAGTTCCGCCCCACGAAGTAACTTATACTCCTATGTTTCTAAATATACGATCATCTAGCCATAAATCACTTTATTAGAATCAAGTAAGATTATCATTATATAATACATAATATAAATAATAATTAATATCAAAAGCAAAAGCAATCTTAAAATCAAAAGCAACTATTAAGGTCAAAATTAAATGAGTTGAACAACACAATGAATTAACAATTTATAATATAGCCAAAAGTAAATTACTTTTTATAATAATTGATTGTTTAGGAAAAACTTATATTTTGGCATAACAATTTATTTTTCAAAACTAAAAGAAGAACAACTGTTCTGCCATACTGCGGTAGTTCCATCGGGCGCATTTACTGTGCTAATAAGTGGCTTTAGACAACGTCTTTTTGTTCATCTGTTGTCTAAGTTGTGCTGTTTAAGTCCATTTTTGTAGTACTGTATGTCTATCCTTTAATTTCTTGGAGTTTTAATTCCAACACAAATAGGACCGTCGTTTTATATATTTGTGGAGTTTTGCTCAAACACGAACTTGTGCAATCTAACCTGATCATATCGTATTTCATATGCTAAGTAGAGCGTGTTTCCATATGGTTACTAGCGCCTGGATTTAAATGATCGTCTTTATTGCATAAGCAAAATGAATGTCTTTTGCAACTTCTATGAGCTTAACTGCGTCTCAGCCTCAGACACGGCCACAACTAGCATTATCGAGGACCCAGAGTCTATCTTCAATTGTCTCTCTACTAGCACGCACTGCATTAACTTGTGTTCGCTGTATCACCACACAAGTTCAAGCAATACAACTAGAGGAGATGCCTTTTCTCAACGCCAAGAGCAGCATGTGATCATTATGGATAATGAGATGCCTGAGCAGATACAAGGCAACACAAGGCCGCCCTCACATTCTGGTATAATAACAAAGGACGATAGATGATGGAAGCGTTGGAGAAAGCACCTCTGTTGCATTCTCTTTCCCCGGAGACCTAGCACGGGATACATGGAGATGATGGAGAGATCCTTCCCACAATCAAGAAGTTTGAGAAACCAGGCGCAGAAAAATGAAGAAGTCTACCTTGCCAGTAAGTAGCCCCTTATTAGGTTCGTCATTCGTGTTTATGTAGAGAGCCCTTTCGCTTTTTTCTTACAAAATTATCAAATTTTGCTTATACATCCGAGAGGTTAATTACATTTCAAAAATTTATTACATATAGAATAAGATTGATTACAATTTTTTGAAGGACAAGAACATAAATTTGGAAAAGAATTAATAATAGAACAAAGAATATGGAGAACAGGTTGATGGGCAAAGGTATATCGTTCATCTTATAATATGCACTATCAATAAACACAGTATTTGATATATAACGCGACGCATTGTTATCCTTATTGCAATGGTTTTTGACGTAACGTAGTAGTGGTAGGCGGGTGACTACACATCATCTACTTATCTACTACCACAAATCTTCATGCACTTGTTTGTATTGTGAATATCACAAAAGTTGATACAATTTTCTCCATTAGTGCTCTCATTGTGAGAGTTCAACCCATAGCAAGGTAACTTATAGCTTCCATAAATTGTTACTACGAAAAAACCAGCAAAAAGAACCCAACATAAGGAAACATAAATGTAGTGCCAAGTTCTTTCGTACTGGACTGTAACCCAAACCGGTGCTTGGCGATCTGGTGCTACATTATTAGCCACATTATCCGCTTCTTCGTGATTTGATGTTTCATTAGTAGCCCGAAGATCATTCAGTCTTCGGATTTTTCTTGCATTCAACAACTTAACGAACTTGAAAGCAATGACTGTCAACATAGCTAAATTAAGTGTACCTGCAACAACGGAGAGGAAGACAGGAACCCAACGATAATGACACTTTAGAGATGTCGAATTGCTGTAAAATGCAGTAAAGACGACACTCTGAAAGACAAAGTAGTAATTCACTAAATTTATTCCATCCCTCCTTAATTCTTGTAGTTCCTTCTTATCAAGATCAGTATGCCAAACATGAGCGTTGCTAATATCGCCAGCGCTAGTATTAGCGTTCATTTTAGAAGTGATAAACGAAAGTAGATTGAGTTACAATGTGTGTCTAAGAATGCGTGTTTAGGCTTGAGTAGATATAGGTGAAGGAATTGGTTGGCTACATTTCTCTACTCGCAGATTTCCATTGGCCTTTCTTATTTTCTGATGGGAAAAATTAGCCATTTGATGACCCCCCCCCCCCCCCCCCCCCCCCCCCCTCCGGGTTGAAGAAGACATTTTTGTTGGATGTTCTTACGATTGACACTGTATTAAAATGTAGTGCTACTACTTGTTTATAGCTTACAAGAGGTTATTGGGGTCCCCTTGTTCATCCTCTTCCCCACCTCTCACTCTCTGTGTCTTACTCATATTAGTCATGTAAATAGGAGTACAAAACTTGTATGTATATTGTGAAATACATAGAAATGTGAACTGGAAACGATTACATAGAAATGGTATATTCATATGTCAACCAGAATACTAGATTTTTACGCAAAAATTGGAAGATATGCTTAACGAGGATCATTTTGAAATAGATAAAATATTACTATATACCAAAAGAAACATCATTGCATAAGATATAATGTTTTGAAAATTGATGAGTAATAAACGTGTAACTGGAAGTGTCGCAGAGGATTGGAATTCCTTTAAAATTTTAATTAATTGACCAAAATTTCAATTAATTTTGTGGTTAAATTATAATTAACCATAAATTGGGGCCAAATACCTAATTAATTGAAAATTTTGGGCCAAATTCGACTTGAAAAGACTAAAATAACCTTACTAAAGGCGTACATGAGTGCCACGTGAGTTGACCAGCAGTTGACCACCCGGAAAAGTGGCCTATTGACCAAAAGAGACACTTTTTAAACAGTGAGTGATCAACCAGGACACTCTGAAAAGTGAGTGATCAGCTGATGACATAAATAAAAAGTAGGTGATATCCCGTACAAAAACCCTTAATATATTATTTTATATTATTGAAAGTTTAATTTTTTTTCCTAAATATTTTATTAAAATATGTGACTTTTTTCTAATTTTGATAAACAATAAGGAAGTTGCTAATATATATATAAGAAAATCAAACCCCCAAAATACAGAAAGTAACGGTTGATGGTGCATTTTAATAAAAAAAATTTGGGGAAGCTAAAAAATTTCTCCAAAAATACACTCATAAGTCATAACTCTGGAATAGCCTAATGGAAAAGGCTCTTCATAAGACCACTCACATCAGCTCCCTCAAAAGTTATTTTTGAGCTTAAAAAACTAAAAATACAAAAAAAATAGTGCTACATCAGCTCCCCTAAAATAACTTGGGCCCACAATTTTTTTTTCACACACCAATGAATGGTACAAATATTCACCAGTGCCAATATTGCAGTTACCACAATTTTCTCTTCTTCCCTCAAAGAATCTACTCACTTTCCTCTATTTTCGATCTCTCCAAAATTCTGCCGCCATTTTCGTTGCTAATGATTTCAATTAAATCAATTTATTTTTTATTCAAAGGTTGAAAGGCAAGTTGTGTTTTCAAGTAAGTAATAGTATTGAAGTTATTGAACTACAAAATAGATTAAAAATTACTTTTAAATTTAAAATAAAAGAATTACCTTACAAAAATTTATTGACATCTTATGAGAAAATTTACAATTTATTCGTAAGTTACTTGAGTCACATACGCGCTTTAGAAGATATAGTTTAGAAAATTTTAAAAATACTTATATATTTGAAATATTAGTTTTAATGTTTGGTGAATAATAGGGAAGCTGCTAAAGCACAAACATAAAATGGTAGTGCCAAAAATAAGAAAATGGCGGTTACGAGTGAATTATAGAGGAAAATATGAGGGAGCTGATGTGAGTGCTCTAATGACCAGAAGGTCCTAGGTTCGGAACTCACCTCATCGCTAATTTACAGGAAAAAAAAATCATAACCCTCACTTCTCTTATTATTGGGTTTGTTTTTCATATAATAATTTAGTAGCTTTCTCATTATTCACCGGAAATTAAAATTAGATATTTCAGATAACTCAATAAATATTTAGAAAACTTAAATTTTTAATAGTACAAACTAATACTCCTTCCATCCCTAAATGATTGGCACATTTTAACTTTTCATGATCAACAAAACATAATTTCAAACGTAAATATCTCTTAATCTAAACGCGAAAAAATTATAAAAGTTGATATTTCAAAAATATGTATATTTTTTTTGTAAATTAGCGATGAAGTGAGTTTCGAACTCAGGACTTTTTGATCACTAGCAAGAGCCTTTTCCACTAGGCTATTCAATTAACCCCAAAAATATGTATATTGAGACGAATTTAACAAGATCTCATATGACTATTATTAATGAGAACTCATGATCAATTTTTTAAAATTTGACCACGAAAGGTGAAAATGTGCCAATCATTTAGGGATGGAGGGAGTAATATACATATGAATGTTGAATGAAAGATACTTTAAATTTTTTTCTACATGATGAAAAATATTTAATTATTTTATCTTTATTTAAAAATAATATTAAAAAAAAAGAAAAGATGATATGAGAAGAATAACTTCCAAATAGAGAAGATAAGATTTAAGGGGTGAACAATATGTGTATAGTTATTTATATTTTTAGGACCTCTCGTGACTTTTTAGGGAAGTTGAATATTTTAAAATTATTGTTATCAATAGTTGACCTAGACCAAGTCAAAATAAAGCTTTTTCTCATAAGTAGGTCATCAATAGTTGAATTATAAACCATACAGTTAGAATGGATTGGGAGGCCAGTTATCAACAGGCCAGTTATCAACCGTCTCTTTTTTCATTATCGTTTTAACCATTTAAATATAGATAGACTAAATAAAAAAAAAAAAAACTAAAAAGTACTTTGAAGATGTATAAGAGTAAGATATTAAAACAATATCACTGATTAGAGTCAATCGAATAGCCTGGTGGAAAAGTATCTTGTCAGTAACCAAAAGGTCCTGGATTCGAAACTCACCTCATCGCTAATTTATATATATAAAGAAAACAATATCACTGATTGATTCATAATTTAAATAAAAAAAGTAATCAGCAAACACATTGGAAAAAAAAATACAATACATTATATGCATAAATGAAAATTCTTTTGATAATAAACTTTTTTGAAGTCAACGAAGAGAAAGAGTTATCTTACCGAATTGCTTGTCCAGATTAGCTTGAATTGAGACCTGCTCTTTCCATGCAATCCCGACCTCAATACATGTGGTCTCACTATTTAATGAAAACAAAATTGATTGATAAAATCATTCATTCATAGCTCATCGTTGAAGACTAAGTCAAATAATTACATTGATATTCATCACAAGTGGCCAAATTAGGCGCGTTATTATTGGAAAAAATACTATACCACACCCTCCCACATAGTACTTGACAAATTCGCGAACGTGGACTTTATTGTATCTTATTATGTAATTTGTCTTAGTCTATAAATGATAGACTCATTTAAGGCGCCCCGCTTGGCTAGCCCATCGTCCAACAGATAAGGTAAATTCGAGATGTGTCTCTAGCGGCCCGGTACTCCACCTCAAGAGTACCAGAGAGGCTGGGTAACCACCCACAAACAGATCCTCCCTTGAACAAATACAGAATTACTCATGCTGTCATGCACATGTCGTGGATCGAACTCACACAATTGTGAAGAAACACTCTTATAGTGAAACTCCTTACCGTTTGACCTTTGCCCCGTGGGCTACTTGTCTTAGTCTATGACTCTGTAATATGGAGTATATTAGATTACAAGTCTTCCTCCTTACCATTATTTCATCCTTTTGGTTGTCCAAAAAATGGGTTTAATCTATGTAATATGGAGCATATTAACACAATCTAGGAAGAAGCTTACATCTTCCTCCAAACGCTATCCTGGTGATGATGGAACCAGAAAGCAGACGCAGGATGTTTTTTCTCGACGAATTAGGTAATATTATTGGTGACGTCCTATTTGTTAAAAAGATATATTTTCTTTTATGTTTAGAAAAGTAGCCGCGCTTTCTTTAGGCTAAACGATATATAATTGTAGATTTTGGGGTATGATGAAGATGCGGAGAAGGAAAAGGAAAGGGAAGAAAGAAGTAGCCATAGTTGTAGAGGCTATTGGCGAACAGAAAAGGTATACTTCAATAGATCAATAGGTCAACAAGTAACTCGGGTTAGAGTTGTTACCGAGCCACTTCAATTTGATTTTTGCTATTCTCGAGCCTAACCATCTCAAACGAGTCGGGTAACGGTTCTAGTCTAAATATTAACCATCGAAAAGTATAATTGAAAATAGATAAACATATCAGGTTGTGAAGAATTGGATTAACAGTTGTACTATCATCACAATCCAAAGACTTTATTCACGAACTTATTCATTCATTGGTTTAACGATAATATAGATGTATAATACTCCGTTAGTTTAGCATAATTTCAATATTATACTCCATTAAAATGTATCTGTGTCATCAAGGCTAACTTTTGCTGTTATACTAATTCAAAATATCAATTACAGCAACATAAATGCATCAGTAGAAGCTGATGATAGAGTTGATGATCGGCTAAGTAATGCCTTCAGTATCAGTGATGTACGGGAAAATATTCAAGATGATCCAAAATCTGCTGAACAAGTTCCCTTCTCCAACGACGAGAAGTATACGAGTGACAAAGAAATTGATCATACATCATTAAACGTAGATACGATTGTTGGCTACTTAGAGCCGGTTGCAGTCCAGAGTCCCTCTGATCTTCATCAATCTTTGATAGAACAACTACCAGAGTTCAGAGACTGCAAAATGAGTCACCTGAACAATGGGTTCTTCGCCTTCAAGTTCCCAACAGAGGATCAAGAAATTCTAGTTTTGGAGCATGATCAGTTGTTTATCAATAATAAACCACTAATCCTGAAACGATGGTCTCCCAGCATTGATCTGGTTCCTAGGAATTTTTTATCTGCAATTCCCATTTGGGTCCGATATTATAATCTGAATTGGGTATACTGGAATCAAGTATGTTTGTCCAAGATTTCTAGCATCATTGGTGTGCCTCTGTTCATGGACAAATGCACAGCAACAATGACACGCCTCGAATACGCTAGAGTTTGCATCCAAGTTAACACTAATGAGCTTCGTATGCCAGACACTGTCCATATGTTGAGGGACGGTAAAATTATTCCAGTACCGGTTGATTACGAGTGGAAGCCTGGGCAGTGTCAGATTTGTTTATCGATTTATCATGACTCCGGTACTTGCACAGTTGATGGTGGTAGAGAGTTATCAGCAGAGACATTGCATTGTGAGATTTGTTTATCATATCATGATTCAGATACTTGCATGGTTGATGGTGGTAGAGAGTTTTCAGCAGAGGGATTGCAATGTGAGATTTGTTTATCGATTTATCATGACTCCGATAGTTGCACATTTGTTGGCGTTGTGGAGTTATCAGTGGAGGGATTGCAGTTGCAACCAGCTAATGCCACTCTGGGGAATCCTTTGAGGTCCTCATATGATGAAGATGGTGTAGACACAATCTCAGTGAGTAGCGGCCCTCAATGTGAGGAGTCGTCTATAGAGGGAAACTTGGACGATGCACTACAAGAAAGAAAGTTGTTTCTCTCGCAAAATCCATAAGGGAACTTCTAAGAGGGGAGTTCATGACTAATGATCCCCTCAGTTCAATTCTATTATCTATCTATCTATCTATCTATATATATATAATCTATGTAAATAAAAAGATAGAAATGTTAATTTGAATTGGCGGAAATATAAAAATATGATCTCCGATGCAAGTCCCTTTATAAAGGAACTTGCAAGAGCGGAATTCATGACAAATAATCCAGTCAATTTAAATTTATCTATCTATCTATCTATCTATCTATATAGGATATATTATATATACATGAAAAGACAGAAACGTCAATTAATTTGAATTGGCACGAATATAAATCATGAATAAAGGGACTTGCAAAAGCGGAGTTCATGATTAGTATTCCCCCCAAATCCTAATTAATCGAAATTACTATCTTCCCATGCTATGGTTTAATCATTATTAAGTTTGCAAATCCCTTTGTACTATCTATATACCTATGCCCCTAAATAATTGCTGTAAACCATGAACAATTCAGTACATTCCAGAACGTGTGACTAGAAATGTAGCTTATATGTACTTATCATAATAAGAATAGGATGTTGCACATCTTCTGTAAATATTTAGAGGTTGATTGTGATTGATAAAATTGATTGCCATGTTACATTCTTAAATGACTCAAGTACCTTCCTTATAATCGTTTTAAATACCAGTCTTCACAATTGGATGAATTGGCATAACTGTATACCAATCCTTTCTATTTTCGACCACCATCAATGGCTGATTCAAGACTTCCAGCTTTGATGGTTAGAAATATACTCCAGAAGACTAATGTTTAAAAGGATATTACTAAGCGATGCAATATTCTACATATTAATTTACCATTATAAATTGTTACGCTCTATAAAAGAATGCTTCACAAGTGTCCCTTGAAATGGTAAATGGACGATAGAATTACTAAGAATGTAAAGGAGAATCTGTCCTATGATGAATCAAAGAGCATAGTCAATTGCCAAGTGTGAAAGGAGACTAAACGATAAAGAAATTCATGGTTCATATTGCAACATTGAAATGTACTTACCTAGATGTCAAACTTCATTGTTGATTGTCATCCCAACAAGTAGCACCTCAACATCAAGAAGATAGCAGATGGAAACCATACTGTAACATTGTGCAACATCAGTAGTACTTGGAAAAGAATTAAGTATATGATTACCTTCCTATTAATTTCCCCTGCAATGATACATATCAGTTCAACATATTTCGTTACACAGTACTAGCAATAGTCGGCAGCTAACTGATGGAGGAAATAGAGTGCATATTTTACATGGTATCTTACAACTACACATCATTTCAGGTTGAACCAGTATTACAGAAGTGTAAGTTCATACCCTTAAATATTAACTTTCCAATATTGTACATTATGCCCCCTCCAAGTATAACCTACTTGCATCTTCATGGAAGAGAACAATCTCGTATGTCGGATGTGAGCATAAAAACTTACCTGTAAAGCATATTAACTTCAATAATATGTAGTTAGCTTATGGGTGATATACAATTCTATGCGTCTAAAAGAATGGTTCCCGCTTTAGAAGCCAGATTATCTGACAAAACTGATCTTCAGACCATCTATCGAAACCGGATCATCGAAATAGCTCCGGAAATGACCACATAATGAACCTTGCAAATACATCAGACTCTAGAAACTCAATGTGAGCAGCCCGTCCAATCATTGTGTTTATATTCCTTCCTTGCAATGATGTGTCAAAATTAACATCACATCGCATGAGTACCCTATGCTCAGAAGATGGTGACCGTATCTGGTCGAGACATTCATTCAGCATTTCAAGAAAAAGTTTTCCCTTTTTTGAATGATCCCCTGAAGATGCCTGGCACGTCTCTATTCTAGCTGAATGATATGGAACATAGCCATCCTGAAGAATCACATGCAACTCAAACCCATTTAAAAGAAACCTCAGTATAACAACATTGAATGAGCTGGAACGTTGGAGTCGTAACCCTAAAGAACTAAAAAAAAATGACAACATAAGCTTTGGTAGAACAAGAGAGCACCAACCTGGGGTGAAGATATCAGAATGATGTTCTTGAAATTCTCCAATGTTTTCTCCTGAAATGAGCAGCAGTAGGATTATAAACGTAAAGCGGCCTAGGTTATAACTATAATATAAACTTAAATTAATACAAGCATTAATCAACCTCCTGATTGAATAAACTTAAAGTTGGCTTAACATCCTCATTGACCAACACAAAGGAGGAGGAAGGGGGAGGAGGTGATGAGAAGGGCAGATTATTCAATCGTAATACCTTGCAAAGATTGTACAAGAAAGTATTTCGTGGGTCTGGATCATCTGTGAATGTGAGCTGATGAATACATTGTGTTCCCTTTAACTTCTTCAGCAACCACAAACCAGAATTAAATAATGAGTTTGAACTGTACAGGTATCCCAGATGTGGCCCAGAAATAGAAACATATGTATGAAGGAATCTAAGGTAAGGTTCAAGAATGCTCTCTGAAAAAGGATCAGAAAAAAAAACATATCAGTAATAAGTAATAACTCATAAGGGATTGAAAAGGATAATTACTTCATGATCCGGAAGAAACCTGTCAAGGCAGCCCTAAGGATAACGTTTCCAATAGAGTGTCCTACGAAACTAATTTTAATACTTTTCAGGTTGCTTGATCTTGAGGCTTTATCCATTTTCTTCTTTATAAAGGCAGTCACTTCCTGGGCTAGTCTGTAGCCCATTTCTCTGAAATCCCCTGAAGTTTTTTCCTCATTGGCCTCTGACATAAGGAATTCTATCTTGGGATCTAACAAGAGCCATTGGTTCCGCACAAGACGCAAATCTAGATGGTGCCCCTGTGCAAGTGATTTCTTTTATCATTGACCAACTGAAATGAGCTTCAAATAAATTCATTCTACTTCATGGGAAGGCCAAATAAGTTCATTCAACTTGGTGAGATGGTCAAATTACACCATTTAACAAACATGAACTAAATGGAGTGGAAGAGAAATTACTAACTTCAAATGAATATTTTCCCACATTTTCTGTATACATAAAAAGTTTACCCAAATTGCCAAAAAAAATTAGCAATGGCCTCCGGCAAAGAATAGATAACTTCAAATTTCATACACATTTTGAAAATTATATTTAAGAAACCTCTCGTTATTTCTTATAAAGTAATGGCAAACAATTCGCCTCGGGTACCAGCAGAAGCTCAGGAAAGAATACCTAAGGTTGAAACTCCTAACCGTTCACCAGAGGAGACACTAATTTCAGCAAAAATAAACAGTTAAATAAAGGCATAGAATCGTACACTAATTTTGTTTATCTCTGTTGGAACATATGAACTTCAGAAGTGATCTGCCACTACAGGCTATTGTATTCATTATCATATAGAAAGGTAAATATCAACTTCAGTTTCATACTAAGTTTTCGAGGAGTGCATGTAAAAACTACACGAATTTGTGTCACTCCAAGCAGAAGAAATATTTATATAATGTAGATCTTAATTAGCTGACTGAAAAAGAACTTAAAACTAGGTGGTTGTTATGACAATTCCTCTGCATTCAATGTGGCAGAAAGGATATAGGAGAAGTTAGTTTGATCAGCACTTGTGATTATCAAGTGGATCTTTTCGATTTCTCCTTTGAACTTTTACGAGATGCTCAGTAATCAATTATATCAAAGGACCTTAGGTGTATGAATTTAACATAAGAGATGACCCTACATAGGTGGATCTTAGATTGTTTGGTTTGCTCGGTAAGCAACCATCCAATGTCAAGGAAGAATTTTCCATGAGGACAGGTACATTTAAGTAACAGTAGTTGTTAACATAAAGTGTTGCTCTATTTATTATTTGATGACTCATAGATTGGAGACTGCATATGATACACTGCAACATACCTGGAATCCATGTACAAAGACAACAATCTTAAGAATCCGACCAGTCTGGCTAGTCTTTTGAGCAAATGCCATGTTTTCTGATATTCCACTGGCTGAACGATGTGGAGCATTTACAACTCTTTCTACAGTTACAATTGGTATTCGCGATGGATCTCCAAAAATATGCAAATCTTGGATAAATCTATTATTGATCTGCAATGAAAAAACACACTCAATTATGCAAGACAGGAAAGTTGCTAACTCAAACAGCTGACATGACAAACAACTTACTTTCATTTGTGCTATACTACGTCTATGAAGCTCTGCTCTCATGGCTGCAGCATGGCAAGGCTGATAAAGTATGCAAGTAAAAATGTCCAAGTGAGAGTGTATACTAAAGTTCTTGAAATAACTTCATTTATTTTCTCAAGTAGAACGACTTGCACCTAGAGGGGAAAATCAACTTAATATGAAATAGACAAATCGTAAGGCTTGAGAAATTACATCTTCAGTCAATTTGTTTATAACAGGGGCTCTTCCAGGCAAACCGTGGTAGACAGTCGAATTATTATCACTACTGATATACTGATGTGGCATGTTAACTTTGGTGTAAACCATCCATATAGACCATTCTGCTTTCCGATCCAGCGCCCACTGATTACGCAGATGTTCAAGAATTTTTGTTCTATTGGCCCTGAAGAGAAGACATGGAAAAACAAAAAAGATGTTTGAGATCCTATAAACTAACTGATAGATGACACGGTATGCTCTGATTTAATTGATATAGTTTTACATCAAGATAGGATTGTCAAAGTTCCCGCTTAGCGACCATGCCCCCATGTTTGGTTGGAGGGAAGAAAGTGAATTTAATAATTCTCTTCCTCTAATTGTTAAACTTGAAGGAAATTCATGGAGAAAGGAAAAGTCCACTATGTGTCCCACCCTTTGTCTACTTTTTTTTAGACATATTTCAAATAATCTTCAATCATGATACATTTGGCCTTGATTAACGGTGTATTTACCATTTTTTATTTATTCAAATTTATTACTTTATCCTATTTTCTCCTCTCAAAGGAACGGAAGTTGATGAACATACCTGTGTAGTTTCAGATATGTCCGCCATAGGTAAAGTGTTTGATTTCCAACTAAATGGAACTTACGAAGTAACTCATCCTTAGAAAAATTATCAATAATGTCATCTTGACAATCAAATGAACCATTAGATTTCTACAAAAAGAATAACATTATCAAGAGGGTATGTTAACCACAAAAAGAGAGGTATAAGTTAAAAAGCAACTTCTAATTGGCTAACTGAAGAAACTACCTGAGCAATAGGGAGGGGCTTGCTTAATGGTTCCCTTGAATCTTCAGCATGAGGGCTCTCCTGATTAGTTTGAGACAGGGAACCAAATAATTGTGTATGCATAGGCTTGGATGTGAGATCTTGGGTGTCAATTGTTTGATTGATAACAGAGCTGATCTCATGTAGTTTCTGAATAAGTATATCACGAGCAGCTACGAAGGCTTTAAAAAGCACTACCTGTCTTAGGAAAAATCATATGACATGAAGTCAGCGGAAAAGACGTATAATTGTGGTCACAAGAGTAGAAATAATTAGATGATATATTAAACAAAATATCTATATTAGAAAATGTTGTTCATATCAGTGTCAACAAAATTCTACCACCCTACTGATCTTACTTGAATAGCAGATCTTGTGGACTTACATTGGACTCTCATCAAACAATAATGAGTTATCTTGTAAGGATACACATAGAGAAAACTATTCATATATATCGAAATTTAAAAACCGTAACAGACATTTGTATATTGAAAACTCTGAACCTTTCCTGGATTACAACTATCATTGCCCATTAATCAGTTCTCCCAATTCTTAAATATTTTATTCCACACTGACGATCACAACTCAGAAGCCCAAACTAAGTAGTCTTTGAATGAACCTATCAGCCAATTTTATTAGTTCTCCCGTTTCTGAATTCTGACAGGCTTTCAATTCAAACAAATTCCAAAAGTATATTATTCATAGTTGAACCAAGTATGAGAACTATCAACGACATGCATAAAACAACAATATATGCAAAAATTCATCTAACTAGACAGAGAAATTAATAGTTACTATCACTTAATCTCAAAACAGTGCCTGCAGTTGGCCAAAGTTTAATAACCACAGTTAAACAGAACAGAAACTTAGAAAAGTACATACTTTCTTTGACTTCTCATACTCTTCAAATGAAACATCTTCACTGGGGCAAGAATCACTGCAGTGATACAAAACCATCATTTAAATTGAAAGCATTCTGAAGCCAATCTCATCCAAAAGCTCAAATGGAACAGAATACCAAACTAGTACTGAAAGGGGGATATGCATCGTACCTGACTATCTTGGACTGATAGGAGAAACTACCTTTCACAATGCTGATGTGAACAGTTACATCGACCAATACTGAATGATAAAAATCAAAATAAACAGGACAATAGGAATGCAATCCTAGAAGTGATCTGGAAGAAAGGCGAAATTCATGAACTGCAGCAGAGCTACCATCTAACACATCAAGCACTCCGGAACTGTAAATGGAATGTTGGGCTTATAACATGAGACACTACTTTGGCTTTCCATTATATCTGTAAGCATTAACTTGCATAATACATTCATCACTAACCTGACTTCCAATGTAGGGGTATACAATAGCTCAAATTTCAGAATAACAGCAGATGTGGAGAGGGCCTAATAATGAACAGCCCTATATATTCAGTGATAAAGATGAACCAAAATAATAAATTAACAATAAGGAGTGATGCTTAATGACTATGAAAAGAAAAACGGATATAAGCTCCAGCAAATTCGAAGATGTCTAACTCAAAAAATAAAAAAGTGGATTGCAAAGTTTTTGTCATGCAGTTAATAATTAGAAGTTTCTTTGTGGTCTGCCAGAGACTCATGACGAAATATAATTTAGAGACTATTATTCTAGTGCTATGTGAGGTTCCAATAATGCATAAGGACATCATCTAGGCTTCTCGCCTATATTAGCAGATACATACATTTCCCTAGGCCTCTTACTAGATGCAAAATGCCTTCATAACAAAGAGAAAGTTGAGAGGCATATATTGCAGAAGTTTTATCATAGAATGCGGAAGCTGTCCAATATAGAGATGAAAAAGTGAGAGCGTTTACCTCAAAATCACTAAGAGACAAGTTGAAAGCAACCATCATTGACAAAAGAATATCCTGTCGGGCAAATCTGATCCTGAAAGGTGGTGTGAGAAAACTTTGGTCTACGTCATCAATCTTCCATACACCGTGTACATCATCAGAACCCAGATCAGGAGCTGGAAGTCAAATAAAAGGTGATGTGGGAACAAACAAACAAAACAAAGGGACATAGAATATGCATGCACATTACATTTCCATCCATTAGTTAACATTAAATAAGTAACAAGCAAGTTGGGGAATCAACAGCAATAATCTCAGGCAAATCAGAAGAAAGGGGTGGCAATTGGGTAAGACATTTCAATCACAATAATGTGCATTGTTGATAATGAAGAAAAAAGTTCAGTTAAAGAAAATTGTTGAAAATATAAAAGAATTCAGTTAGATAAAGTATCTAACACCTGAAAGAATTAACCGTAGGTAAGATTTTTTAAATCTCTTTTGAATCAAGGTAAGATTCTTTAAATCACTTTTGAATCAACTCCTGACATCTTTCTATCAAATGAACATAATCCACATTACGAAATAAGTCGTAGAACATTGACATCAAAAGAAATCATTTCTTGAATACCATGGAAGAAACAGTAAAGGGAATGATTTCACACTCCCATTTTGATAAGAACACTGAAAAATATGAAAATATAAGAAAAATATGATTGTAAAAGCTGCATGAAATTTTATGTTTCCTTTGGAAGTCCAATTTGATGGAACTTTCGAAGTGTCACCAATTGTACCTTCATATTGAACGACTCTTGAAGGTACACCTAATGAACCGCAAGAGTCATCCTCCCATCTCATTGTAATCTTTAGTTGGTACCATCTATGCAAATACAAAAGAGAAACTGTCAATGGAGAGAGATCCTTAATAACTAAACGATCAAGAGTTGGAAGACTTCAAGCAAATAAGTGAACAAAGATCAACCTGTTTTACCAGACTATTAACTAGAATAAAATCGAACTATCGCCAACAATTCCCTATCTAAGTGAACATATAATTAAATGAATGTATGAACAACTACATATGCCTTGGTCGAATGGAGTCACAAATGGTGGCACATAGAAAAATATTACCAGAACACGCCTATGAGAAAATAAAACAGAATGTACCCCAATTCAAAGGAACACATGCGGTCTCAAGTTGATTGCTGTTTATAGTACATATAGTGCATGTAATGTGTTATGTAATGTAGTATATCTTCTTTGCATGCTAAACATGGTTAATACATTTGAGGTTAGAACAATAAGCCCACAGTGAGAAGTCACAAAGAAATGAGCATAGTTGCTATCATAGCACTCATACGCACATATACATGCATTGATAATGTTCCAGAGCTAATCCAATACACAATATATAATATGCAAGGTGGAAAGTTAAGAGGTTAGGTTGAAGCTTTTTCAAACGTCTATTGTTCCTAAAACACCCTCGAAGCGATTTCACACCTTGCTCTTTTAACTTCCCAAGTCCAAACTTCTCCCTTATCCATCTTTATAAAACACTCTCTTGAAAAACTTCCTTGGCTCAATATTATTAACTCTCACCTGAATATACCCCCTGATTAGTTTATAAGATCTCTTTGTTATGGTATACCTTCCCGTCTACTCTATTCTTACATTTAAATAGATTCTGATAATTCACCATATTATACTGGGATTTCTCTGTGTGGGACTAATTTAATTTGGATTGGTTTTCTATGACAAAAAATCGAACTTTTTAAAATATCCAAAGCCTAAAAGATCATATACCACCTCAAGAGCCAATTCATTTGAACATAACTAAAAAACCTAAACAACTAAATGAACATATATTTTACAGATGAGACATAGAGTAGAATGAAGACGTTGTATCCATATAGCCGATCATCAGTGGGATAAGTTTAGTATGATTTGTTTGAAACAAACTTCTAAAAGTACTTAAAGCTATCAGATCATATATTAGTTTTCAAAAGCAAATTCATTGGAACACAACATAAAAAGATAAACAACTAAATGAACAGATAATTTAGTCCGATGAATATAGCCGACCCTACTTCAGTAAGATTTTGTTCATTTGAACATTAACAAGTAAATGAATACCCTTGTTGGAAAAGATCAAGATTGTGAAAGCGATGGATGTATACAGCCACTTCATGACTTGCTTCCACCTCTAGCTTTTCTTGAAACAGTTGCTGTTCTTGAAAAGTATTCGCATCTGAAGGGGTGGTGGTGGTGGTTGTGTGGTGGAGCCTCCTGGTGGTGTAGCCAGCTATGATCGATCTCAGCCGCTGTAAAATGGCTGACATTTATTGATTTTTTATTTAATTACACAATTTTTGGCTGAAAATTGATTAATGTATGAATATCAACAATAATAAATGAAGGTTTGCTTTGATTTGATTTGTAATGAAACACTCCAACTCCACTAGTCTTGTGAACAGCAAATGTTTGACTTTAGTAATACTCGTTGTTACTTGTTAGTCGTTAAATTTGATCAATTAAATTTAATTATTTTTTAATTTGAATATTTTGGTGTAATAATAAAAACACGCCATGTTAGTTGGTAATTATTTACAAGAATTATAATTAAGGATGAATAGTATTTGTAGAATTTTTCGAGCTTGAATTGAATAAAAAATCATGTAGGTTAAACTTGATATTTCGATGCAAACCTCAAACCTAAATTTAAACTTAAAACAGATTAATAAAATAAACTCGATTCGACAAATTTATTTCATAATCACTTAATTAATAATATCTTCGAAAATATATGACTATGTATTAGTATAAACTTTTAGTAATAATAGGTAATAAAGTTCGACTCGATTGGATCATTATCAAAATGAAGCTGGAAACAACTCACAGGTCAACCCGGCCCACTCCATTTTTCCCTCCAAAACCACTCTCATGAATGGTGTCACATGTATTTACCCACATTACCCTTGCAATTCTCCTCAAGTTTAGACATATCTAAGGGTATTTACGTCTATTCGCCCACACTTTTCAGTTTTAACAGACAACAGCTGCAACAACCTCTTTCATATTCCTCGTACATCAAACTCATCAAAAAAAATATAAAAAATAAAATTAAACAGTAAGACTCAATGAATGTACTAGAGTTAATGCTGGTGGAAAAATTATACTGCTAATGATTAGAAATTCTTTAACCTTAAATAATTATCAAAAAAGCAAACCAATTTTGTCTAGTAATTATCAAGATGGACTTTGATGAGGTATGTTTTTCTCTCCTCCGAGCACAGTCGCCACCTTCTGGTGGCGCCACCTTTTAACCGCCACCAACTTTTTTTAACTGTTTTTTACCTTAACCTTGTTTCTTGATTATTATTCTGGGTTTTCAAATATATTTGGGTCTTTTATGAATTTATTATAGGTTCCGTTTTAATTGACGTTTACAAGAAATTAAATTTATGAAACTATTTCATTGTAAAAATAGATACTATCAAATTTATATGTGTTAGTATAGGGAATAATAATGAACTGATGCTCAAATGATGATACTGAGAAACTGAAAGGTAAATTAAAATGAATTGGAGTGGGTACTACTTAACGGTTTTTGATACATTAAACTGGATTCTTAGATTTGGGTGTTAAAGAGTTCGTATGTCCATATTGGGTACTCAAAATGGTTGTTGAAAGTTATGATCTTGATTGAATTATGGGGTTGTTCGATACTACTGTGTGTATAATGAGTCAGTGTTCGATCGTTGGTATTGATGTTTTTTTTATGTGGAATTTTTGGGGGTGTACAGAGAGAGATGGTGTTGAAGAAGGCGTATGCAGATATAATATTTAACACGGCAAAGGAGGCAGCCACGAGGGTTATGATGTCGGAAAGGAAGGCTCAAAGGTTTGAACACGAGCTAAAAGTGGTTAAAGAAGAGAGCTTGAGAATGCTTCTAAGGATTAAACAAATGATGAATGCTAAGGTGGGTTCTTTTAGTGTCTTTGTTATAAATTTAAATTCTACACGAGTTATTGCATTATATTTTTGAGATTTCGTTAAATCTTTGTGTTTAAAGCTTGAATCTCGTAAGTTGATTACATCTTTCAGTTAATTTGACTTGTTCTCTTCATACTTTTATTGAAAAGATAATAGATTCCCAGGATTTCAGTTAAGATCAATAGTTTCCTCTGTGCGATGGTTGATTTACTTGCTTTATCAATTGCGTCATTGGTGCGGTTGATGGTCACGTTTAACCATTTTTAGACTTAGTTATAATAAACTAGAAGAAGAGGTAACCATGCAACTTATTCACCAACCTGTAGTGTTAGCAGTCTCTTGCCCTTGAAGTCCTTACCTTTTCGTAATGCGGTATTGTTGTGCTATCAACTGAATTAGATTGAGAACAGGGTCCAAAATATGGCCACTTCTTCATCTGAACGAGCTCTCCTCTCGCGCATTGAAAGTAACAGACCTATATATATCATACTCTTATCTTTTCTATCTTTTACATATGGAAAGTGCCATATCTCTTTTGCTGACGTTGTTTTGCGGATCAGATGTGAGTAGTAGGTTTTTTGAGCTGATGTTGTTAATATAATGTGCTTTAAGGATCATTTAAAACTGTTAGCTCATAATGCTGATAGCTGGAATTCTCATTTTAGTTAGTTGTAGGTTTCTTCCAATATCAATGTAATTAACATGAAAGAGCACTAATTTCTTTTTTAAATCGCATGGCACATTGCCGAATAGCCTTCATTATGATCTTTCTGTTATTTCTTGTTTGAATAACATTTTGTACCGCTGAAAAGGCAACAATTCGGTTGATCAGCCAAAAGGTTGCGCATTCTTATAATCTGATATGTCAGGATACGTTTGGTTGTATGGTTAATGGATCTGAAACTGTGGTCGTGAGAGAGAAGGATTGAGTGTAGTAGAAAAAAGTAAGAAATAGTATAGAAGACTGTATTTCCACTTCCCTTCTATATCTCCACATGAGAATCCTAGATCTTTTCTTGCTGAAGTCTAAAGAGGGAAGAGGAAATTTTGCTTGGATATCTATATATTATCATTCATGGACAACAAAAACTAAACCAAACAAAACATAGCCTTGTCCCAGAAGTGGGGTTGTCTATACGAATACAACGTCTCCAATCAGCCATGTGTTGGGTCGTCCCTTTTGTTAACCCCGTGAAGTCTGGGTCCGGTTTCGGTGCATCAATAATTCGGTGCATCAGGTGCATCAAGTACCCATTTAAAGGTTTTACGTGGGTACTGTACCCACTTGAAACTTCATCATTGGTACTTGTACCCAAATTGTACTATAACAATGGTATAATACTACATATTTATTTTGGATTGATAAATATGTGATATTGTACCATTGCTATAGTACAATTTGGGTACAAGTACCAATGATGAAGTTTCAAATGGGTACAGTACCCACGTGAAACCTTTAAATGGGTACTTGATGCACTTGATGCATGGAAGTATTGATGCACCCAATCTTTTCACGTGAGGTCTAGGTCTTTTAGTTATAAATTGCAAAGCTGCACTTTTATTGGGCACAAGATGTATTTAGGAGGTTCATGACACAACGAAGTATGAACTTATTAGTGCTTGAATGCAACCAAAAAATTAAGAAAAAATATTAGAGTGATGCTTAAACTCACTGGAATCTCATAATCATAATTCATCCTTTTGGCACTAGTGATGAGTGGTGATACGGTTCCGGATTGCATAGTTTTCTTGTAGCAAGTGATATATTGGTCAAATTCCAATAGTTGAATTATTTAATCACCTCAAGAATGATAAATGTACTTCAAAAGATAGCAATGTGATTAAATTAGCCCATTTTTTCTTCAAAAATGTTAGTCAAGCATTGGTTGTGAACTTCTTTCAATTTTGATATGTCAAGTTGTTGCGAACGAAAAAAACGATATTGGATTTTCAGTGTGCATCTCGAGTTCGTTGACCTCATCAATGACCAAAATATGTGTATTCATTTCCCTCTAGTCTTTCCATAACTGTTAGCCTGCCATATTGTGAAGCTTTATTCTTCTATGTTTCCTTCCTCTTTCTACGTCTTCCCCTCTTATCATATTTTCTTCACAATCATGGATGTTGTCATGTCTGATACTGGTGTTGGGCCAATGTGCAGGTTAGGGAAGCAGAACTGACTGCATTGAGTCAGAAGAAAAAGATAGATGAACTCGAGGCTCAACTTCATGAAGCCGAGGACATTGTGAGAGACGTCAGAGAAGAACTGAGAGACATTCAATCTAAACTGGGGAAGGCGAAAAGTGACAAAGCACAACGTATTAGGGAAAATAATATTCCGACTCAAGAGGAACTGGAGCTAAATAGATTATACATATCTGAACTAGCTGAGTTCCAATCACCTGAATCGTATTGTGGATCCGTTTACTCTCATACAACGGGCCATACTTCCAATGATCAGAGAAATGCTGCACATAATTGCTTGACACCAATTTATAGCAGATATTCAGACATGGGAAGCCCAGATCTGCCCTCAATAATTTCGAGAAGAAAAGTTCCATTATTTTACCTAAATAGATGCAATCAGAGAATTCGAACTTGCGAGACTGAGCAACTAGATCAGGATTTCACTTTGTCTGCAGTTATCAATAAAACAAAAGATAAGATAAGTGTCAAGGAAGTGGATGGTGGCAAGGTAACCTGTAACTTACAAAGGCAGAAGGATGAAAACAAAAAGACTTCGAAGAAGAGAGTCGTTAAGGGTAATTTGAATCCTGAATTATCTCTGATGAGCAAAAGAAAGAAAACATCAGCTAGTCATCTAAAAAATGAAAGTCATTCACCGAGAAATATTTCTGGAGAATCGACCAAAACTGATCAAGAACTTCCTTGTTTGACTCCAAATTCGCCTAGTGATGATGCTCAAATCAATGATAATAGTTCCGAAACTTCTACAACGTTTCTTTCAAGGAAAGGTGAACTAAGCATGCATTTAGAATGTTCAGGTAATTCTGAAAGTGGAGGAAAGCTGGTCAATTGTTCCACTGACCAACGCAAGGAAAACAGGCATGCTAGACTGACAAGAGAGATGGCACAGCAGAACATGGAGCGTGGAGAGAGTTCTGATATAGTGGACAGAGCAAAATGTAACCCATCATCAATGGAGTTAGAACCTATGGCATCTGACACTGGTAATCAACTTCCCCAAAAGATTATACATGATGGCCCTTTTAGGTATACATTCCACAGAAAGCGGAAGAGAGATTCTTTAGTCTATCAGAATGATTCTCCTGAAAAAAAATTGCCACAGGAACATGTTCTAGTTCAAAACAACAATTTATTTTATGACAGTTCTGCTGTTGAAACTATCACATCTCAAGAAAATGGTACACCGAAAGCAAGCCCCTCAGATACACTAATTCATCCAGAAAGCAACACTTTGTCGTGGGATGTGGTAGAACTGGCTAATCTACCAAAATCTTCATCTGTAATAGAATCTCCCGATGAGAGTCTCGAGCTACTCCAGGTTGCTCGTCAGGTTTGGAAAATTTCAGTAAATTACCTGACCACTGTAGCCAGTCATACGCAGCATAGCAATTTTGCATTGCTAAAACATATATATGACTGCAAGCATATTCTTATTTCTGAGATATATACTTAAGAGAGATCTTATCACTAATCCTATGGCCATTTATGGCATATGTAGAGCAGCTGTGAAGCTGAAAGTGGAAATGCTTCAAGTTTGAAAGCAAAAAGTATCAATTTTATTCTGTGTTCTGGACTTCTGATACTATTCAATCACTATTCGACATATTCTAAGATTTTGTTGTATTACTTGAGACACCGTCGCAATGATGCATGCATTCATGGAATATCCAGATTCAAATAATACAATATACATAGTAAATAATCACTTATTCCAAGATGCAAAACAGTAGACCATATACTCATACCAAGTATTTTTTTTTCTCTGAAACCATTCTCTGTCATTTTCTGTGGTGCATGAAGTGGATATAGAAAGATATAGGGTAGGCGGAATCTTCTTCACGCAGTATATGGAATCTAAGATGCTGACGTTCTCCTTCTTTGTCTTGGCAGCTTATATCCATGTCGGAGAAAGTGGTGACAACTGTACGTCCGGCAGTTGCAGAATAACAAGGTCATCTGCAATCTACTTGTGAAGAAGCTGTACATGTGTGCTATCAGAGAATTAACTTGGATACATTCAGTCATACCTCATATTCTCAGCAACCATTTACTCCACATCATTCAGGGTGATCACTATACACAGGTATTGCGTCATATTATATACTTAAATATATGAAAGCATAATATTTAGTAGTGTAAATGTGATATCATAATATTTTGAAATTCTTCCGAGATTCTGCAAACTTCTGGTAAAGTTGTCAACAGATTGTGAAATTGTGAAATTTTTCACCCTTTGCTCCAGGTTCCAGCTGAAGGCTAGATTTTGCATAGAGCACTCCCCTGCACCTTATCAGTGGTATTTATTATTTTTCTTTTGGGAGTATGGTTATTTTCTTATAAACCATTGATAAAGGACTGAAACCATGTAAGTCTGCTAAATATATACATAGCCGAAGATTCTAACCCAAAATGGTCGGTGTGATAAACATTGTTATGATTTGGTTGGTACTACTCGTAATTTCAAGATGAATCTTCTTTTTTGTAATCCAACTTTTAGGAATTTTTAGGACGAACATGCTTGACTTTGAGTAATTCTTTAAGGGCAAACTGTGTTAGAAAGACCCGTGATGTTTTGTAAGGTCAGTCCATTAAATTAAATAATAGTAACATAGAGTTTAAGTCCATTAAATTAAATAATAGTAACATAGAGTTTAGGCCAGGGCGTCACATAGTTCGTTGTAGAGAAATAGATGGGATTTAGTTTTCGCTCTACAAGCAAGTTATAACGTTCTCTGAATACATTTTTAACACTGGATCTATATATTTCTTTTTTGAACATTTCTATAAATTCCATTGCATAAACATAAAGAGATGAGAGATATATATGTTTCTCCAAGAGGATATGGTACTGTACAATTTTCTTTTTCTTTTATAAATTAGCGATGAGGTGAGTTTCGAACCCAGGACCTTCTTATCTCTAGCAAGAGTCTTAACTATTAGGCTATTCGATTAACTCTACAATTTTGAATTATTAGAGCTAAGATATGTGAGTTTCTTATGTTATCAATAAAAAGTCAACAAGTTTTGACCACCAAAAGTCAAGATGTATCAATCTGAGACTAATCTATCAAAATCGTAGTACCACATATGTCCTTTTTCTCACTAATTCACATTGGCACTTAGCACATTAAGTAAGACTTTCCTCAATCAAACTAAATCCGAATTTGTTAACACGCAAAATAGTCTCTTATCATTTTTAATAAGTACTTAAATAGAAGTTCTTTTTCACTTTTTTAAGCTCAAATCTAGGGTGTGATCTAACACTTCTTACAAAGTATCAATTCATATTTAAGCAATCACTACACTGGCCCAACTATAACATTTGGGTGAATATTAAATTAATAAAGATGGTTTTAGCCATAGCTCATATGACGGATGACCTTTTGTTACCTTTATGAAACCTAATTTAACCACCTTTTGAAAGTGACAAAAAGTTATTACTCCCTCCGTCCCTAAAAGATTGTCACATTTTGACTTTTGTTAGTCAAACATTACAAAATTTGATCATGAATTTCCATTAAACGATAAGAAATAATATAGTCTTGTGGGACCTTGTTAGATTCGTCTCAATATATATTTTTGAAATATTAACTTTTTATAATTTTTTTGCATGTTGAAAAATAGATATTTATATTTTAAATCGTGTTTTGTTGACCATCAAAAGTCAAAATGTGACAATCTTTTAGGGACGGAGGGAGTACTATTTTATTAAGTAGAAAAAAGAGTATCAAATAAAATTACTTTGAATTATAAATCTAATTAAATAACTGTAATGCAAATACTCTTGTCCACAAATATATTGGTGGTCCAAACACATTGACGAAAATATAAAGGGACTTCTGTTATTAAAGAAACCCCTTCAAACAACCACATATCGTCTTCTCGACTGCTTCTGCAATCCACGTAATGCTTGAACTTCGCGTCTTAGAAATAAGTCCAATCCCCGAAGTTATCTTGAAACACCCGGAAATCACACAGAATGGGTGTGGAAATCACCAAAACGCCTTAAATCCCACATAGTGGGTGCTGAAATACTGCACAGTCGAAAATGTTGGAAAGGCAGCCACGAAAGTATATTTACTCCTCTGTGAGATTCGAACTCGAGACCTGTTGGAAAGAAGCTCGAGCGTGGTACCACTAGGCTAGAAGTTTTGGATGAATTTGTTTGTTAATCTTGAGGTATGTATATTTTACCTTAAAATTTGTCATGTCCCTAAATTTTGACGATCTGGTCATTTTGCCCCCTGAAATTTTAAAATCGGTCTACTCCCCCCTCGAACTATCCGAATTGGTCATTTTGAAGAATTCTAAGTTAAAATCGATAGATTTTATGTTTTAATGAAGAAAGAAATAAGAATTCAATATATAATAAGCTTTTAGAATCAAAGTTAATAAACAAAATGCATTGAGACTCGTTGGAAAGAAATATACTAATTATTAAAAGAATTTTTTCTTTTTCTAAAAGAATCTCCCCCCAAGCATCGTCTCCAACTCCCCTCCCTCCCCCCTTCCGCCTCCAACTCCCGCAATCCCCACCCTCTGCTTGTACATTAACAATTCATCTATAAATAATTAAATTTTTTAATATTTTATTAAAATATAATTTTTATGTGTAATAATTGTTCTTGAAGTTCACCTTTTAAATAACGTTAAATTATATTTGTATATAACTTATACAATATATCATTTGTAATTATAATTAAATTTCACCGTATATAAATGTTAGGCTAAATTTTGTAAGGCCCCTAAACTATTGATATCAGATGAGGGACTGAATTTCTAAACATATCGATTTGCTTTCTAAACAAATTTTTAGGTAAGTTTTACCCCTAAATAATTATTTTAGATCAATGTGCCTCCTACCGTGACTTGCTTGTCAGCGTGTTTAGCTTTATGAAGCCCTTCCAAACGATAGTAGGATTTAGTAGTTTGTCTCTTGTTTCTGTTATTCTTCGAAATTTTCAAGTTGCGCTGGATAGTTATTTTTATGGTTTGTGATTTTTTGTATGATACTCCTATCGATTGATAAAGAAATAAAATAACGTCATTATTAGTGATTAGTTAATATGCGTGATCTGTGTATTATTATAGTGCGTTCGGATTGGGGTGAATCAGGGGGAATCGAGGGAAATTTAATTATTTTTTGTGTTTGGGAATTAAAATTGATTTCTAGGTAGGAGAATTAGTTACCACTAATCCACCTCCATTACTACTGATTCTCCTCAAATTTTCTTCCCTCCAAATCAGAGGAGAATGGAAGAGAATCATATTTTTAATTATATTTTCTCTCATTCTCCCTAATTCTCCTAGTTTATAATTATTGTACTCAAACAACAATAAAATATATTCTCCCTGATTCCTACTAATTCCCTTCCGCTAGGATAATTTTAAAAAATTCTCCTTCCTCTTATTCACCCCGATCCAAACACACCATTAGTCTCGAGCTTTTCAGTAATTAAGTTTTTAACCCGGTGATTACCTGGCCATGACGTTCATTAGTAAATACTAAATGGAGGATCGCCACAGGATTATTCAATTATTTAGATCTCAGAATCTGATATGATGGTATGCATATAGGTTGTGGTTCAGGATCCTTTATCTCCTCGATATCTCATTTAATAGTAGGGGCATCACTTGGTGCCTGGTAGACTTGTTTTGATTCGTATCTTCTAAAGTTAATGTTATTAATTAATACTACTCCTTAGCTTTATCCTTCACATGTTTCAATGGATATGTTCAGTTTCTTCAAGGTGATTCTACTCATAAGCCAATCATATCTTAACAAATCTTTCAAGCTTCATTTGCTTCATATGCTTCTCTACGGATAATCTTCACTACTAGTAATGTTTAGTTTTCTTTTTGACTTAATCAATTCAAGATGTTTACTACAGCTGCAAAAGATACTATTTAAATTAGATTACAGTATTAAGCTTATTAATAACAATTCTTAATAATTTTAACTATTATCTTCATCTTTTACACCTATAAGTACATGTGTTACGTAATTATATGTGTAGTTAGGCTTTGTGAACTTGTAGCAATCAACCTAATAATAATAATAATAATAATAATAATAATCATCATAATAAATGATTTACAATATTTTTAAGTATGTGCTATTCTAGACTATGTTGAACTCAAACTTTCAGAAGTCTAAAACGCTTTGAATTATTTCCCATTGAATCTATAAGTTTTGCATTTTTGTTTGTTGTTTGGTTTCTTACTGCTACAGGAATGAAGAAACAATTGAAAAGCAAAGGAGTGATTCCAGTAATCACCACCTCTTAAACTGCTTATACTGTTGAAAGGGGTTCTTTTCTTTCAAATATACCAGAAAAGAATAATAAAACTATACTTGGGCGATTTAGTTTTACTTGTCGTCCTATTACAATTTTTTATTTAATAATATTTGTCGTTCTTGCGTTGAAGTTTGTACATTATTTACATTTTCAATGACCTTTTGACGATTTTTTTCATGAAATTATCAATTAACCAATTAACGATATAGTTTCAAATAATTGTCCTTCTACATTTTTAATGTACTTTTTAATATTTTTTTATTTTCTTTAATCTACAATATGCATATGACTAGAACGATAAACGAAAATGACGGAGAGAGTATGAAAGGCAAGAAAACCACATACAAACTCAAACTTAGTATCGAAGATGGCTTAATAGTCAAGTACACCTAACCTAACTTCCAATTAGGAGAGTATGAGGCATGAATTTAATTCTTGTTGGAGATAATTATCTTATATTTTATTTTGATTGTTTATTAGTTAACACCTACTATGTATTCATTATGTATACAAGTGCGAAATCGTCTTTAAAAAGACAAATCGTAGAATGTGTCTCGCTCACCCAAAAACGAAATCAAGATAAAACTTTAGTGGGCAAAATCTAAAATATTAAAACTTGAGGACACATTTAGAAAAATGAAAATTGATGATGCAAGAAAAACAAACATGGAAGGAAGGCCGAGGGAATTAAACCATATCCAACCATAAGAAACAACATGACTTACCCAATGCATGTGCAACTTACTCCGTTTGTTCTTTTAAAACTGTTTATATATCTTCAACGTTGAAAAATGTAGGGGTCATGTTGGTTCTGTCCATGGTTTCACCTCATTAAGATATTAGAATTGATCTGTTATACACACTAAAACAAATAATTACAATTATGTCCCTCTTATTTGAAAGGGTAATGGAAGAGAAAATTGAGTTGGGGTCAAAATAGTATTTTCCTAGAAAAAACTGTTTTGGTGTGTATAGTGTTGTCCGTACTAGAGCTTGAATGTTAACCACTATATTAACACAAGGTTCACTCCTTGAGATTCGAAATCAAATTGTATGAAGAGGCGAGGTTGTTGATATTTTACACTCTGATTCTTTACAAATTGAGTATGTCCAGAAGTTGTATTCGTAATTTATAATACTATTTAGTGATGGCTAGGCTGCCAGAGCACAAGTCAAATGCTAAAGAGTTTTGGGGTGAGTACCATCACGTCTTGCCTCTTTTGCAACGAGTGACTTCGAATTTCTTATGAGGCAGAATCTGTTGTAGAAGTGTTTAACGAACAACCTTATCTCTTCATTATTTGTGCAGAAGGTTTGATTGCACTAATCAATGAGGCAGTTCAGCTTGGTCACTTATCAGGGATTTCTCTGGGACCAGGAGCAACTCCTTTGTCCCATCTGATGTTTGCAGATGATACCTTATTACTAGGGAAGGCTACTACAAATGAGGCAACAATAATCAAGCATATTTTGAATAAATATGAGCATTGGTCTGGACAGCTTGTGAGTGTCCAGAAATCCAATGTCCTATTTAGCCCGAATGTGGAACAAGCTACCAGGAATGCAATCTGCGACATTCTAGGAATGCCGGAAGCTACCTCGCACGGTAACTATCTTGGCCTACCTACCACCATTGGCTCTTCCAAAAAAGAGGTATTCCAATCTGTCATTAATAGAGTGAAAACCAAGGTGACAAGTTGGAAGCCAAGACTATTATCGAAAGCAGGTAAAGAGGTGTTTCTTACTTCAGTGTTACAGTCCGTCCCCACTTACATAATGCAATGTTTTAGGCTACAAAAAAATACATGTGCGAAAATAAATTCTATTCTAGCTAACTTTTGGTGGGGATCGGACAACAATAAAAGGAAAATACATTGGTCTTCTTGGTCTTCACTTTGTGATCCAAAGGATATGGGTGGTTTGGGTTTCAGAGATGCCGAGGATTTCAACACGGCTTTGTTATGTAAACAAGCCTGGCGACTCATCACGAACCCAGAAAGTCCACTGGCAAAGGTCTATAAGGCTCGATATTTCCCGGCAGGAGACTACTGGTCGGCACAACTTGGTGTTAACCCCAGCTACACCTGGCGCAGTATCTTATCTGTAAGGGACACATTAAAACAAGGCATCAGTTGGATAATGGGCAATGGGGAGTCAATTCCCATTTGGGAGCACAGTTGGGTTGTTCAGGGAGATATCAGGAAAATTATCACACCAACAAATCCAGATATGAGTCAGTTAAGAGTCAAAGATCTAATTGACACAGATATGGAGGTATGGAAAGTTTCACTGATTAGAAGCATATTTTATACTGTAGATTCAGAGGCTATACTAGACATGCCAATTCCAGATCTAAGTACTTCGGATGTACCGAAGTGGACACAGAGTAAAGATGGCAAATTCACAGTTAAGGGCGCATACGAGTTCATGCGACATAATCGAAGCAATCAAGCTCAGCATATATCAAGCAATATCCAGAATACAAGCTTCTACAAGAACTTATGGCAACTAAAAATTTCACCGAAAATCAGACATTTTTTACATGGGGCAATCAGAGATAAATTACCAACAACAACAAATCTGGTCAAAAGGAAAATACAGATTTCAGAAATGTGTTGCTTTTGTGATAGTCAAAACGGAGACATACTTCATGTGCTTAATAATTGCATTTTTACAAAGGAAGTGTGTTTTCATCTTGGCATTAGCAGAGACACAACAAATTATACCAACTTTCAGGATCTATTTGAAAGGTACAGGAAAAAGCTTCCTCCTGATTTATTTAAGAGATGGATTATATGCTTGTGGGACACATGGCATCAAAGGAATCGAAATATTCAAGGTGAAAATATAAGAACTCCAAAAGAAATTGTATGTTTTGGAACCTTTTACCTGGAAACCTTCGATTCAGCCCCTAATCTCCTTAAATCCATCCAGCCTCCAAGAATCTGAACAAGCAGCTCGCCATTTTCGACTTTCACGGCTGCTAGAAAGTTTATGCTTAATTGGTAGTGGTGTTAGGTTTAATGAAGTTAAGGTGTAGTAGCTATAGTCCAGGGTTTTCTACCTGAGACTTTAACTGATGATAGGATTGGGCCGAACTCTTAATCCATGTTGGATTTAAGAATTTATTTGAGATTTTGTTGGTTATTTTATCATCAGCTGGACTCTGGTCCATAGTTGTATAGGTTTGTAATTATTATTTTTTTTCATTTCTTTAATGAAATTCATCGCTTATTACCAAAAAAAAAAAAAAAAAAGTCTCCTAATCATCTGAATCACATTCCACGATTTATCTTCTTACGACTTTCTAGCATAGAGATAACAGAACTACTATTAAGATTGTGATTCAATTTTTATTATTGTAGTGATGGCTAGTCTTTTTAGTATCAACTACAAGTCTACAACTAACAATCATGAAAACACAGAATTGACAATTGCATGGGTGTTGAATACTCAACTCCATGGACCATAATTGATTGATTTAGCAAATCTAAAGGATGACGTCATATCTTGTGAAAAATGTGACAATTCTATAGATGGTCCAATCCAAGTACACCACAAAACAGAGTGCCACAAAATCCAATCAAACCTCTTTCATTACTACTCTTATTACTTCACCACCTACCGACTACAACGTGAGAATCTCTCGAAATTGCAGATCTCACAAATGTTGATACGCTATTAATCTCAATACTTATTACAGGACACTTTTGTCTGTCAATTGACACCACTTTTCAAACATAGTGGGGCGTCAACATTCACGACCGTACCCACAAATTAATTATTGGCTTAACTATATAGAAAACGATATTCAATTGAGAAGGTCAATATAAATACATGTATATTTATGTATACATATAAAACATAAATACTTATTAATGTTGAGGAAACATAAGAAGAAAAAGTTAACATTTTTAAAAATTATATCGATATGAGCCCTTCCATGGCTCCACCCCTTTGCAACAACCACATGGCCACATGGGGATGTGGGAGGTTGAAATGCATGGGATATCGATTTTCTAATAGTCAATTAATTGTATACTAGTTATCGAGTGCAGAGTCAATGCATGTGCCAATTAATATTTTGTATAAAATAAATTTGTAAGAAATGAGAATTTTTAAGTGATATATTTTTATATAGAGTTAAAACCAATCAGATATAAGAACAATTTTAAATTCATATCATATAATTAAGATATTTTTATCATAAAGTTTTTATGAAAATCTCTGTCCGAATTGGAATTAAAAGGTTAAAAAGGGAGGAGGGGGCTGCACGTTCACCACTACAGTGGAAATGAGGGAAGGGGAGGGGTTATGCATTAACCACAATGGAAAACTGAAAATGAGAGGGGGATGGGGCTACGCATAGAGTGGAAATGAGAGTTAGGATTTTGTGATTTGGTCTGAGATATATAGTTAAAACTATAACTCAAATTATACATTGTTATAAAAGAGAAAATAAAAAGATGATTGCATATAATTAATTATTCTTTTTAAATATTAGACAATTGTTATTATATAAAATAAATATTTATTAATAAAAATTTATCTAAATAAATAAATATATATAATAAAAGATAATATTGGATAATTATTAGGGTTTTGTAGTTTGGTCCTAACATATATAGTTGAAACTATAATTCAAATGATACATTGTTATAAAAGGACAACTTAGAAAGATGATTGCATATACTCCCTCCGTCCCTAAAAATTGTCACATTTTGACTTTTATTAGTCAAACATTACAAAATTTGATCATGAATTATCATTAATCGATAACAAATAATATAGTCTTATGGGACCTTGTTAGATTCGTCTCAATATTTATTTTTGAAATATTAACTTTTTATAATTTTTTTTGTATGTAGAATAATATATATTTATGTTTTAAATTGTGTTTTGTTGACCACCAAAAGTCAAAATGTGACAATCTTTTAGGGACGGAGGGAACAATTAATTCTTCTTTTTAAATATTGGACAATTACAATTATGTAAAGCAAATATTTATTTATAAAAATATGACTAAACATATGTCTAACTAAATATATATATAATTAAAAATAATATTGAATAATTATTATTTTCTAGAAATAAATACCTATTTATAAAAGAATATGATTAAACATATATGTTATATATATAGTGGATAAAATTACTATTTTTAAAACTATTGAAGGGTTGTGTTTGAAGGTCTATTTGTCTGTTTACAATGAACCATTAATACTATACAATGAACTTTGGTCTTCAAAATTGAAACATTGTGATTTGGTATAAGGATGCGAATATGTTATGAAAGGTTAGTTTAAAGTTTCAGTTGAAACATTGTGAATTTTGGACTTCAAAATTGCAACTGTTGGAGATAGTAAAAATATTAGAAAGGGTTTGTTGAATCATTGTGAATGTTGGTCATCCAATAAGCAAATGCCAAGTGGGTAGTCTCATTGAGCATTTAGGCTTCACCAAATAAGGTCTTCCCACATTAATTATGCTCAAAATACGAGTATTTAGAAGAAAAAAAATTAAGGTTAAAAAGACAATCCTATCTCTTTATAATATTCACGTTAAGATGAACTTATTGTGAACTTTCCTTAAATAACAAAAACTTGACATATAAATATATAATGATGATTTATAATATGGCTAATAAAGTAAATTATTGCTAATAATATATTACAAAAAATTGAAAGGGCATGCAACATAGTACATCTATACATAGATTAAGAAATAAAAAACAAACGTAATTCATTGAAATATAAAATATTTCTCCTAATTAATTAAAATACATCAATCATTTATTAGAATGAAAATATAAATAAAGTGAATCGTTACATTGATTTGAAACAGAACTTACATTTTATTTGAAAAATAAATAAACCATGAAAATTTAATACGATGAATTTTTTGAAGTGGAGGAAGTACTTGGTGTCAGGTAAAAGGACAGGTGAGAATAATTGTGATTGGATTCGCAAAGATCTCAGCGTATCTCTGCTTTTTCTTCTTTCAGCTTCCCAAAAGTAGATTTCATATTTCAAGATTTTCTAACTATTCTTTTTCTTGATTTGTTACTCTCCATATCTTTCACACATCCCCACATATCTCTCATATATATACCTAAGATTTCTTCATCAGAATATTTCTATGCTTCTGTCCAATCCATTCCTCTCATTATATATTTAATTTCTTGAATACCCTTTTGCATATTAAGAAAATTGAAGCAAAACCAATTAAGCAAAAACCCAAATGGGAGGTGATTGTTCCTCAATTGTTGCTCCAGAATTGCATGTTCTTGCTGTTGATGATAGCCTTGTTGATAGGAAGGTTATTGAGAAGCTGCTCAAGATTTCTTGCTGTAAAGGTATGTCCTTTCGATCGAATTATGACTCGTACCACATCGAGTATTATAAAACAAACGAGTTAGAGTGGAACCCCATGGACTCTTATCAGTTTATGTGGATTTTAACCATTTTATTGTTCATTATGGGTTGGATTTTGATTGGAAAGTGGTGTTTTTACAGTTACTGCAGTGGAAAGTGGAAGCAGGGCTTTGCAATATTTAGGCTTGGATGGAGAGACAAGCAATTCTGTTGGATTTGATGTAAGAACAGAAGTTGTTAAGACATCCTTAATCTTGATTTTGGGTGTTCACTAAAAACATGAAACTTGTTTTCATGAAATTCATAATAATATGGGATATTAAGCTAATTTAGTGTTTTTTGGGTGGTTATGATGATAACAGGCTTTGAAGGTGAATCTCATAGTTACTGATTATTCTATGCCTGGAATGACTGGATTTGAGCTACTTAAAAAGATTAAGGTTAGTTTCATCATAAATTAATTTTTCTAGTTTTATATTGAGAAATTTGAGCTTATTTAGTGTCAATAGCTTGTGGGTTTGCAAGTACTGATTGAATTACTGATATAATTGTACAGGAATCTTCAAAATTGAAAGAAATACCTGTTGTGGTCATGTCATCGGAGAATATACTAACCCGGATTGATAGGTAATTATTCGATCATCTCTTTTGTCTATGCATTTTGTGTTTTGCGTAGTTTGTGGTTATCATGTTAGAATGAGGGGCATTTGTCTCTAGTTGCTCCATTTAGACAATGGAACCAAATCCGATCCCAAGCGTGAGTATCTTCCGAGGCACTGGGCATGTTTTGATAATTGATCTTCCAATAAGAATCTTTGGGGGTGCACTAATTGGTTTGAGGGCACCTTATAAATATGTATAGTAGGGCGTATGTTTTTCGCACAGTTACTGTGAGATTAAGTCCCTCCAATATATAGGCCTAGGGTATATGATGGCAAAGATTCTTGATTGTGGTCTTCAGTAGTTGATTTATAACTGTGGAAACGATATTAATCATGATGACTGATAAAGATTTTTGTAAATGTGTTCAGATGCTTAGAAGAAGGGGCAGAGGACTTCCTACTAAAACCAGTAAAGCTTTCTGATGTTAAGCGCCTAACAGATTTTGTACTGAAAGGAACCGCGTCTAGGAAGAACGTTGCAGATACAAAGAACACAAAGAGAAAACTACTTGACGATTCATCTTCATCATCAGCGGATTCAGCAACATCTTCACCGTCATCACCACTTTCTAGCGATTCTGAATCATCATCTGGACGTTCATCCACACATCGTTTTGTATCAAAACGCCCTCGATTGAGTCGGACTTAGAGATTTACAATCGGTCCGGATACATTTTGATACAGTAGTACTGGACTAATTTTTTTGTGAATATCAAAGTAGTTGAAATTGCTTAGTACCAAAATAGTTATTGCCTAAACCCTTGAAACAAATCAATTAACATCCATATGAGATGCAGAGTAGGTAGAGGAAATTTTGTTTAACGGAGAGTTGCAAAACTTGGGCAACATATGTTTCTACATTGTTTTGTTCATTTGGAGCTCATATGAATGTAAGAATGTAATTCAATTTTATGATAGTAAACTTGAGTCTCATGGCGAGCGATCTATAAGAAAAGCTCAAAGGCTTTCTTTGCTAATTGTTTTATTACCATATTAGTTCAAAAAAACAAAATGATTAAAATCCATGTTTTGGGCTTTGGTTTCATGAACAACTCATACTTGATAATATTTATTGTTTTGACATATTTTAGGTAACATATAATTTCATTAAAAATTTCTAAAATCAATTAGACTATATAAAATGATTTCATTTTGCATTGGTTGCTTATTGTTTTATTATATTGCGCTATATCTCAAAAGAACAAAAAAAGAACTCCAAATTTAATAATCAAAAGAACAACTCATGCTTAATAAAATAAATGGCAATTAAATTTTATTTATTTGTGGTTTTGATACATTTTAGGTAATATATAATTTCATTTAAAAATCACTACTATCAATTAGGGTGTCTAACTCGTGTCTTTAGCCTAGTGGTTATCGCCTCAGCCTCGACACCTGAAGGTCCTGGCAAGACATCCTAATAAAACAGTCAAACAGATGCCTTTGTTCCCGTTGTTAGCATAGATTTTCCCTCATCAATTAGTGTAGGATTTACTTTAGTATGATATTGTTTAATAAAAAAAAGAGAAAATTAGGCTATCTAATTATGTACAATGATTTTATTTTTGAAGATCCACTTTTTACATCTCAACACTTCACATGTCTCTCTCTCTCGCTCATACTTTTCTAAAATGATCACAAATGTAAATATGTTAAAATATATATAGTTGGTTCGGTTTCGACAGTTTCGATTCAGTTTATGCTAAAATTGAAAATTAAATTTTTTTTGTTGGTTTTGGATTTTTGCACCATTGGGTTCTACATCATTTTGTTTTCAACCAAGTCCGTAAAATTTCTGTTCGATTTGGCGGTTTGAACTCAAATCAAACACTTTTTATATGTTTATTTATCCATTTTTACGGTTACAAAATAATAATAAAATTATTCGTACTTAATAATTTATTTATTTAATTTTTAAAGGTATCTATTGAAGCATAATATAATAATTTTATTGAAAAAGGTAAATTTAAATGAACCAAACAATTATTTAATTAAAACTAAAATAATAAATATATTATGAAATAATTAAGCTTCAATAATTAAAAGATGACTCATGGAAGGTGGTGGGCTCCATTCCTCTACATTCAATTAGTTGAATAAATTCAACATAAATCAGTCCAACTCATATTTGAAAAACCAAAGTAGTTGATTTCTTACATATATTGAATACACCCATTGTAATCTTATGGTTTCTTACATATATTGAACACACCCATTGTAATCTTATGGTTTTATTACTTTTACCTTTTCGATGTCCTATCAATTTATACAATAACTCATAGATATACAATTTATTTTGACATACTTTTTTACATCATTTTAAAATATCTTATTTAGATGATTATTTAATCTTCACCTTAAAATTACTACCCCTCCGTACCTAAATGATTGATATATTTTGATTTTTTATGGTCAACAAAACACGATTTAAAACATAAATATCTCTTATTTTATATATGAAAAAATTATAAAAAGTTGATAGTTCAAAAATATATATTGAGACGAATCTAACAAGATATCATATGCCTATATTATTTCTTATTGGTTAAATGAGAATTATTGATCAAAATTTTTTAAGTTTGACCATGTAAAGTCAAAATGTACGGAAAGGGACCGATGAAATATTATTTGATAAAATAAAATAAATATGAATAAAATTAGTTTTCCACTGTCGCACATGTAGCCGCCTTCATGATTGGGGAATGAGAACGTATTAGTTTTTTTTGATAGATGAAATACGTAGCCATAATTTACCCATGTTCATCGCCGCTATGGCATGAGCAAAGGGAAGAGTTACAAAAGTTACAATAAAAAGATACTGAATTGAAAGAGTCAATGACAATATTGTTTAGGTTACAAAAACTTCCGACATTTGTTGGCATCCATTTGATGTTGCAGCAGCTAAGCTTGTCGTCATTGATCAAAAGTTTCCAGTCATCATCATGTTCGAAAACCTGGTAGTACCTAGACCATATCTGTGAGAAGTAACCATCAGTAAGAATAAAAACATTATGAAAATTTAGATTCTTAATGAGATGTAGGATAGTGAAAAATGTTGTTCCCGCAGCTTCAAAGGCAGTAGGGTCCTGCGTAGAGTGTAAAGTGTTATAGTTATTTCCATTGATGTTCATTTTCTTTCCCTGCAAGAAAATATTAATGATCCATGTTGGTGATTTGTTGCATGTAGTTCCCAGTAGAATTTTCGTATCTCTTCTATTACACATTCTGTTGCAACTAGAATGTCTAATAGATTTGAGCTTGTCGAAGGAAAGAGGCAAGGGGGGAGGATTCTTGCTAGTTGCACTGTTTTTGTTGGAGCCGAGAGTGGTTGTCTTTTTATGGTAACCTTTGCTCCATTCTGAGATAAATCTATGAACCATGGCTGTTGTCGAGCTCGCGCTTGGAGTAATATTGTTAAAAATGGCATTATTTCTTGTTATCCAGATTGCCCAAACAACGCTTCCAAAAAGCAGGAAATCGTTTAAATCTCTTTTATTTGTCCAAATTTTCTTATTAAGTAAGTTGATGAATAATTGTTGAGTGGGAGAATTAGGGGAGGGGGTTGAGATATCGAAAGAGCTGAAGATAGAACGAGCAAATTGACAATGGGAGAAAAGATGGATATTATTTTCAGTATCTTGTTGACAAAGAGGGCAAATAAGGTTGATATTTTTCTTAGTTTTTGATGCAATGAGATCAGCCGTGGGTAGCCTATTGAGTAGTAGTTTCCAAAAAAATGTTTTAATTTTTTCAGGGAAGGGGCATCTCCGGAGAGATTTCCAGGTAGAGATTGGAATTGTATGGTAAAGTCGGGGCGGGGGACAGTTATTCAGACCCGGCTTATTTTTTTGTAAGCACTGGTAAAGTTTGTGAGACTTGAAGTTGTTGTCTGGCCAACATCTATGGTCTTGGTTTCCTAGTGGGGTAATGGAGGTAATATTGTTTATAATTTTAGGGGGAAAGAGTTTTGCAAGGAGACTGATGTTCCATTGTGTAGTACCAATGAGAAGGTCAGAGACAAAGAGGGGCAAATGACTGATATCTGCCGAATTGATGAGGTAATTGGAGAGGGGTTGACCTTTGAGTTCTTTAATCCAGTTGTCTTTCCAGATATTGATACTCTTACCATCTCCAACCTTCCAAATACAGTGGTCACCAATAGCAGTAAGACCAGAGTGAATGCTTTTCCAGGTCCATGAAGAGTTAGTTTTGGGTTTGGTTTCAAGAGGACAGTGATTTGGGAAGTATCGCGACTTCAGAAGTTTGGTGAGGGGAAGGTTCGGTTGGTTGTAGATTCTCCATCCATTCCGTGCGAGAAGTGCAAGATTGAAGTGATGGAGATGTTTGAAACCAAGACCTCCTTTGTCAATGTCAAAATGAAGAAAGTCCCAATTAATCCAGTGGATAGAAGATCTATCAGTGCCTCCCCAGAGGAAGTTTGCAAAAATTTTGTCGATTTTATGGAGGACTCCTAAGGGGAATTTGTAAACTCCCATGGGGTAGACAAGAGTTGATTGAAGGACAGATTTAATGAGGGTTGTTCGTCCAGGGAAGTTTAGAAATTTGCCTTTCCACGAGAATATTTTTTTGTTTATATTTTCAATGATGTTATTGAAAATTTGTGTTCTATTAGATGAAATATCCAGTGGAATGCCTAAATATTTGCCAAAAGAGTTCACATCTTGTATTCCCAAGGTGTTATTGGCTTGGATTTTAATGTGCTGGGGCGTCTTTGGGCTGTAAGTGATGATTGACTTTTGTAGATTGATTTTTTGGCCAGAATCCTTACAAAAATTATTCAGAATGTTAGCAAAATTTTTAATGGTTGGGGGGTTGAGGTGTATGAAGAAGTAACAATCATCAGCAAAAAGTAGATGGGATATGCTTGGTCCTTTCCTTGCTATTGAGACCCCCTTAATTTGATTATTATCTTGCATGTGGCAAAGAGAGGAAGAAAGACCTTCCGTGCAAATTGCGAATAACAGAGGAGATAGGGGGTCTCCTTGCCTCAGTCCGCAAGATGGTTGGAATTGATTGGTGGTTTGACCATTAACAATAACAGAATAAGTCACCGTAGTGACACATGATTTGATGAGGTTGATGAAAGATGGGGGAAATCGTAGTTTGTTGAGAAGGTGGAAAAGATAATCCCATTTAATTCTGTCAAAAGCTTTACTCATGTCCACCTTAATGGCCGCAAGTCCATTTTTCTTAGACTTGGAGCATCTTATGGTGTGAGTAAGTTCTTGAGCCATAATAATATTGTCTTGAATTCCACGTCCATGAACGAATCCATTCTGGTATGGGGAAATTATAGAATCCATGTGTGGTTTAAGGCGGTTGACAAGTACCTTGGAGGCAATTTTGTAAATGGTATTACATAAACTGATTGGTCTGTAATCTTTGAGTGACACAGGATTATCTATCTTTGGTATTAGGGTGATGAAAGTGTTATTAATTTCACTTGTCATTAACCCTTTATTTAGGATATCTAAGACTGCTAGAGTAACATCATTTCCGACGATTTCCCATTGATTCTGATAGAATTCTGCTGGAAAACCATCAGGCCCTGGGACTTCCCTGTTGGCATTTGGAAAAGAGCAGTTTTTATTTCTTCCGGTGTAAAAGGCATGTTGAGGCAATCAATTTGGGTACTGTTTAGTGTTTTAGTGATGTTGGCTAAGGTTGGGTAGTCATGTTGGGTATTTCCTGTGTTATTGGGTGTAGTGGGTTCTTTAAAGAGATCAGCAAAGTAGTTCTTACAATGATTCCGGATATCGTCTTCTTGAGTGACAATGTTACCATTGTCATCACTAAGTTGGAGGATATTATTGACTTTGTATTTGTGTCTGACATGGGAATGGAAGAATTTTGTGTTTCTGTCCCCATCAGCAATGGCATAAATCTTTGATCTTTGCTTCCAGTACTCTTCTTCAGCATCAAGGAGAAGATCGAGTTGAGATCTTAGATTCGATTCATATGCTTGAGATTGATTTTTCTGGGGCTGATTTTGTAGTATAGATAGTTGTTTTTGGATAGATGTTATTTGGGAGAAAATGTTGCCAACTCGGTTGGAATTCCAATCTTTAATATCTTTTTTAAGGCTTTTGAGATTTCTTAAGAGATGATTAGTATAATTGGAGAGGTTGGTTGTAGAGTTATATTTTCTCCATGAATTTTGAACCAGCGTGAGGAAGTAGGGGAGTTTGGTGAGAAAGGATTCCAGCTTGAATGGCTGTGGTTGTTTGTTGTTAGAAGATTTGGTGGAGATAATGATGGGGCCGTGATCCGAGCGTTGAATAGGGAGGCCATTGCAAGAAGCAGTGGGAAAAGCAGCTGACCATTCGAAGTTACACATAGCCCTATCAAGCTTTTCATAGATTTTGGTATTTTTTCTTGTTCCAGACCAGGAGTATTTACATCCTGTATGTGGAATGTCTTCCATTCCTAGTGTGGAACAAAAAGAAAAGAGGTGGCTGGCACCAGGAATGGATTTCGTAGGTGGTGGGGATTTTTCATTTTTAAAGAGGACTTGATTGAAGTCCCCTACTAGAAGGATAGGATGGGTGGAAAATGGCTGTAGAATGGATTGAATGTGTATCCAAGTTTCATTGCGTAAGTGGAGGTGTGGGTTACCATAGATGCAGGCGAGGAACCAAGGGTTGATTAATTCCGTAGTAATTTCAATAAGAATAATGTTTTTATCTTTGAAGATGAGTTTAAAAGAAATGTTGGAAGAAAACCCAATCCAGAGCCCCCCACTATGACCCGATGCATCAAAACCGATATGAGATGGAAAAAGAAGTTTATTAAGGCGAGTAGTGGCTAGATTAACGGGGCAAATAGTTTCACATAAAAAACAAATATCAGGTTTGACTCGCTTCACAAGTGAGGCGAGGAGGTTAACTGTAGAGTTCTGACCCAGACCTCTACAGTTCCATGATAGTATTTTCATAATGACATTTGGGGTTGTTGAGGAACAACCACCAAAGTCCTTTTTTGTTTAGAAGAGAATATGGACAAATTAAAGCGAAAATAAATCGAGTATTCCTTAATCTTAGAATAGATGATGGGTATGGTAGTACCTGGATCGTCGGGTCCAGAAGATTGGTCCTCTCTTTGCCTTTGGTCCTGGCCCTGGTCCCCTTGCTCCTCGTCCGAGTCCATTATCCTTTGCTCAGGTGTGAGATCAAAAAATCTACTATCTTCCTGGTCCATAAATGCAAAGCTATCTTCAAAGTCAGTGGCATCATCAATATCTTCATTATTACCTTCCTCATCCTCCTCTTCCATATCTTCGAAATTTTCTTGATCTGAGTCTTCTTCGTTAGATCCAATGAATTTCCCTGAGATTTCAGATCCTTCTTCATCAGAGCTGTTGAGACCCAATGGAGGAGCTATTCGTGAAGGCCCTCCTTCCTCTATGGTGCTTGCAAAAATGGGTCTTTTCTTGTTCCGATTACCTACCGCACTCCCACAATCAAAATCTGATATGATAATCCTTTTCCTTTTCTTTGTAATTTCAGATCTGGTGAGGTGAGCCATAAAGATCTCGTCATCCCAGTTGAGGATTTGCCCTATGCAGGTGTTTGCACAGTCCAGGAGCAGCTCAGTGAGTATAGTCATACCCACACTAGGAGACGCAGAGGTAGAAGGCCAGCCACACTTGCTAACACATGCATGGAGGATGTGGATCCTTTGAACAATCAGATTTGTTGGGCTACTGAGCTCTGCTATCCACCTTGTGTCAAAAACTTCACTATTTCCAACCCATTCATTGGCAATAAGATTGGCTGTGATGGGCGGAAGATCCTCAACAGAGTGCCAAGGTCCAAAAATTAGGAAATGAGTGAGATCCTTTGTTTCTTCCTTGGTAAGAATTCTGGCAAAACTGCTAAGCTTGTCTTCAACTTCTGAGTTCCATTTTTGAATGTTGTTTGCAGCAATTCCATAGACAATAACCAGGGCTGGTGATTTACAAACCACAAAGCCCAGCCAAAGCTCAGGGGGAAGTGTGGAAGCTGCTGTGTACCACTGGGTGCTGGGGCTGTTTCCGTCTGTAGAAGGGTAGGTGTTGGAGAATGATGTTCCGAGGCCTTTGTAGAATTTAGTTCCATTGACAGAGTTACTCTCACTAGGGAAACCTGCAGTGTTCAGAAGATTTTCCCAGCAGGAGTTCCATGAGAGATTAAGGTTTTCCCTGTAGCTTTGTAACCTATCTCGAGTGTCTGCCCATTCCGGATAGTAGTGTTCTTTGACAGCATTGCTGGTGGGTGGCAGAGGAAGATTTGTGGGGAGTCTATCGTCAGCCATAGAGATGTCAATAGCTTGAAAAAGTTGCTGAGCATAGTATATCTGTCCAATCTCATCAGAGGCATCAGGAGATGAGAAGTAATGGGGTGGGGTATTGTAGTTGTAAGTGTTCTGGATAGGACTTTGTGGATTGGGGGATGGCTCATTGTGTTCAGTGTTAGGTGGTTCCTGGGTTGTAGGGGAAGAATGGTCCAGTTGGTTATGTATCTGTGGTTGTGTTAGTTGATTGGGTGGGATAGGATACTGATGTTGGTTATCACCTCTGATAATGAGATCAATGATGAGTGCTTGTGAGAATCTTCTTCTGTGTTCTGGGGGTGATTGTGAGAAGTTAAGGCGATCTGGAGGAAGATGTCCAACAGGGGAAGCATCTAAGGTGGTGACAGGGGAGGTAATGATATTGTGATGGTGAGGGCTGAAAGGTGGGTCATCATTATCGGAGTTGCTTGAGGAGTGATGGCTGCTGTGGGAGCTAATGGGACTAGAAGGCTGGGGCTGGTTATGATTAAGTATGTAGACAGTGGTAAAGCGATAGTGGTCCTCATTAGGAAGGGCACTGATCCAAGGGTTAATGAGGTTGTGATCAGGATCAACTAGGATATAGTTGCTATTACTAGTGTTTGCTTGAAAGAGGTGATTAGTGAAGTGATCAAGTGCATCATTAGTAACAATGCGACAGTGTGAATAGTTGTGTCCAATACGACCACAAAAATAACAAACTCTAAAGACTCTTTCATACCTAAAATGAACCCATGCTGTGCGACCTTCAGGAAGTGAAATGAATGTACCTGGTACTAGTGGAGCGTTGGTGGCAACCCTAATTTTGACTCTGACAAAGAGTAGTGCTTGTGCTTCCCGGGCATGAATGTCCACTACAAGGACTTCCCCTGCTGTTCCAGCCATGTTTCTAATGTTGTCCTCTCTGAAACCTTCCACAGGTATTCCATGGATTTGGATCCAAATCTCCATGTATGGGATGGAGAAATCTTGAAGGCAGAGGTTGGGGGTCCAACGTCCAAGCAGCAGCATTGCTCCATTGATGTTAAGGGGAGACCTTGTTATGAGGTCATCCTTGTCATCCATGTTTGCAAACCAAAAGGTGAATAGAGAACCGACTTTGTCAACAACCACTGGTCCCCTAAGAAACCAGTAGTCATTTACATAATCTTGCATCCTTTGAGCTGTGAAGACTTCAGCATCAAGGATTTGTCCAAGAAGGCTATGGGCAATTCTTCCACGGGTTTCAGCAACATGAATGGGATTGAGAGAAACAACCCATCCACGTCGCATTAAAGGGTGCTGTCCATGAGGGTGGGGCTGATTATTGTTGGGTGGGGGGTCCATATTGTTGTACTTTGTGTACTTGTGGATATTCTTTTTTGTCTTATGATGTTTTGTATCTTTATCAGTAATTTCCTTGCTTTGATAGTTGATGTGAGATGGGTGGTGGTATTGTTTATTGTATTTGTAATGTGTATTACAAGATTCTCCAGGTAGTATTTGTTTACTGCTGGGAATGAAAGGTCGAAATTTTTGATTTAGCTTAGGTTGGCTTGTCATGATTGCTAGTACTCAATGCTGATTGGTGAAGAAGTGTCAGCAGCGTTGGGAAATGGAGGGGTTGGGGAAAAGAGGTCAGGAGTTGAAAGGTTTGGAGAGATGAGAAAGAAAATGATTAAGTAGAAAGGGAAGAAGAAAAGCAACCGAGAATGTAGGGGCAGTGAAAATAGATTAGTTTGCTTCAGCAGAAACTTTTTTCAATGGAAAAAAGGGGTAAAAATGGTAATAGACGTGGGGGATTAGGATGTAGGGTATAGAAAACACAAAAAGTAATCTAGGATAGAGCAAAAATAGGATTAAAAGTGTAAGGAAAGGTGGCTTAGAAAGTAAGCAATGATGAGGAGTAAGTAAGAGATTGAGGTTTCAGGAAGAAAATTTAAATAGAATACCCGAAAACCAAATGATCAACTTTAGAAGTTGAGAGAAAATTGAGGATTCGAAAAAAGATGAGACTTACTTTATCCTCTCATCTCATATCTCATCATGAGAACGTATTAGTATTTGATTGATTGATTGTTCACAAATTTTGTAGATATAAAAATGAACAATTATGATATCACAAGCCGTCAACAACAGCACCATACCTTGGGATCCTATATACTCAATTCTTTAATTTTCTAAGTCAAAGATTTGAAAATCTTTTACTTTGCTACTAGGTCAAAGATTTTGACATCTAGAAACGAAGAGTACCCTTTTCCAATTGCAATTAGTATCGGTCACTCGGTCAATAATGAGATTTAGTTCTATCATTATAGAGTTCTGTATCATTTTTCGTACTTTCCACCCTCAGTGTTTCACGGTAAAAACTAATTTCAAGTCCTTATTTTTCAAGGCCCCAACCGAACCAGTCAATTTAATGTTGGAAGGAATACTCAACCTCAGATTCATTGGTTCGGTTCTAAACAACAATTCAGTTTTTCATTATTATATAGCGAACCAGTGAATCTAAGGTTGGATGTTCATTCCAACCTTGAATTCACTGGTTCGGTTGGGGCCTTGGAATTATATATACCCGTGTTTCACCTACAAGTAATATAGGAGTATTATACAGGTAATATATTACGTACCTTGTACGTGATAAAAAATTTGAATGAATTGTTGATTACTACATCTATCCCAGTTAATTTGATAACGACTTCAAGTATTACTGTTAATGTTGATCATATTGTATCTCGTGTACCAACAAGGTATACTGCTAAGCCAAAAAGTATCCGTTAGGTGATCCAACGTTAAAAAAATAGCCGTTTTAAACCACATGGCATACCGTGTATGTAAATATACCGTGTACCTCCCACTATAAGTTAGGCAATGAGGCCATTCATCCCACTTCCAGAATATCATTAAAAACCTTGCATAACCAACAAAATTATGGCCAATCAACCACCAACATACACGGGAGGAAGGAGAGGGGGTAGGGGCCATGGCCCACCGTGACTTTACTAATTTCTTACATATATTATATGAAATTCAAGGAACAAAAGTGAATCTAGCTCATTTGGCCCTCCCACCCCCCCTCCTTTCATAATAGAGTTTTTTTTTGTATTAAGCAGAGAGTTCCTATATGTTTTATTAAAAAATGTCAATTATTGCTAATGGCCCACCGTGACTTTACTAATTTCTTACATATATTTTCAAATTTGCCCTTACAAAATTTCAGAATAAAAAATTTCAATTCATTTGCAATTTATCACTCCCTCTCTCAAAGTGTGGGTTTCTTTTTTCTCTCTACAAAAATTATATAAAACTGTTAATTTCTTCTCCTTGATCACCAATTCCATTAATGAGCAGATGATGATTCGACAAGAGCTTTATCATAAAATCTCCCAATTAAAGGTAAATTCATACACAATTTACAACTAAGTAATGGGTACATTGCAGAAACAGAAAAAGTTCAACCTTTTTCACATAATCAATATAACATGTGTTCATATTCAAACAAAAATGTTTGTATTCATTAAATCTTTAACTAATTTAAGACGACAAATACTAATTAATCAAATATGATTACAACAACAAATGAACACAAACCAATAACATAATAAATAAATAAAAATAAAGGAGAGAGCAAAAAGGTCATATCTTTATTAGCAAAAATAGCATCAAATACTCCCTCCATACAAGAAAGATTGTTAGTTTGAAAATCGAAAATCAAAATTAACAAAATTTATAGCTTTAGTAGACACAAACTTTTGATATGAATCAAATCCATTATTTAATTACCGAAGTATAAAATATGCATGATGCTTATACCCACACGAAATTGTGGTGGTTGATGAGTAGATGATGATTGTTTGAGCTTTGCGCCTTTGAGTTACCCATTCCTGATCTAGAATATGGTTGGTGTTCTAGAGAGTTTTTTTAATAGATTAAAGTTTAGAGAGAGAGGAAACTTGATAAATGAGATTGAAAGTTTTGTTCTCATCAATTTAAAGGGGTATTTTAGTAAATTAATATGGAATACTGTATATAAATGTACCGTATTTAGCATTACCCAAAAACTTACAAAAATAGAAGGAAGGTTAAACGGTGTCACACATTAAATATAAAAGTTAATACACTTGATGTTACTTATTATAATAATGCAAGTTTTGATACTAATGATGCCAAAAAGAATCAATAATACACCAAAGTAGTATCCGTCAGAAAATCGTGAAATCATCCTTACTTACAACTTCAAAATAATAAATTAATTAAGAACATTGCATTAAGAGTATGAATTAAGTGATGGAATGAAACTTTAGTTTGATATAGACTACTTGGGAATTACAAGATGTGATTTTATTTTGGATATTAATATTGAATCACATTTATTGAAATTATCAAACTAATTTGAAACCTTTCATGTATGATGTATATACTTCAAAAATATGGAGTATGTTTTTGTTTTGTGTTCGACAAATAATAAAACAAAAATAAACTCTCCACTCCAAAAAGTTCATCCAATTTTATTTTAATGCTTTAACTGACATAAAAAAAATTATCATGTCAATAGTAAAATTCGTTTAAAAATTTAAAACTTAATATATATTTCGCAAACAAGAGAAAAGAAACAAAAAATCTTCTAAACAATGGTTAGTACATGTTACAAACGGTAACTAATTTCATAATGGTTAGTACATTTGTACAATTGTACCTCAGGAAATGTTTCATGATTGCCTTATCGGTCGTTACCATTAACATCAAAATCAAAGTTAAACTCGATAAATCAATCGCCATCTGGTATAATCCTATGGGCAGAAATCACCATCTCTTTTATGATTTTTCTAGCAAACCGAAGTCGAAGGAAATGTCATTTCTATTGAAAGGTTTGACGAATTTAAAACTCTTTGAAAGCACATGTTGACTGAAGGGACTCCAAGAGGCAACGCTCAGGGGTTCAACCGTTCAAGGCGTTCAACCTCTCCAACAGGCAATACAAAGTTGACCGATTCAGGGGAAGAACGATCAACGAAAGTGATAATGCAGATAATAAACAAGACTCTCGTATAAATACAACAAGAAATCCAGAAAGTAAGTATCTGGGTTCAACAGCCAATTAATATCCAGAATAGTATGTAGACACAGCAAGTGTTAAGCCGTACCATGAACATAACATGCAACATATTGAAGCAGAAAAAAAAAATCTAGAATGTGGAAATGGTTTTCAACGTATCACAGTCTCGATACCAGCTAATTCTCTTAACGACTCAAGTATAAACCAAACCAAACCAAGTCTTATCAAACCAAGTAAGGTCGATTATACGAACAGCCAAACAGGAGGTAACAATGTATTATTCATCCATTCTGTTAAGCCCAAATATGCAATAGAAAATGCATATCGGTGTCAAATAAATCAAAAGCAACAAACAGGATTACCTTTGGCACTCACAAACAAAGAGCTTTCTAAAGAATTTTAGTTTACATCATCCACACAATTCCAGGTCACCAAATAATATTGCCACGAACAAAAACCTTGCTTGCTATATTAAAGGCTGCAAAATAATTAGAAGACCCAGTAACTTATTAGAGCTAGCTTCAGCTTCTTTATTAAGACACAAAATGATCATGAAAAGGGTTAATTAAACTATAATATGCAAAGTGCAAAGTGCAATTACTCACAATTGTAAAAGCCTAATGTGACCTCCTCATTTGAACACTTTCAGCAAAATGTATGGCATAAAAAGAATGCACTTTGTACAACTGCGTGCTCTCGCCTTTCACAAGCATGTAGGAAAGAAGGCCATACAACCGATAGTATTATATTATAGTAAAACATATATTGAACAAATATAAATTACTAACACAGTAGAATTCCATCGGATGAACCGAAACATATATAGTAATCACAACATGCATAGTTGCTATTTATTGATATATTGGACAAAGAGTAGCAACATAACAATTATAAACTAGAGTCAAGTGTCTCTCAACTTCTATGATCGCACAGCCTTATATTCACAAAACAGAGTCCTCTATATCAGCACAAGTACCACCAACATATGGACCAAAATCACCTGATATAACGCGAGATAATACTTGTGCAGCAAAACATATAGCTATAGCATTCACTACAACTGACAACAGAGTTTACATATAACCACACAACACAGAAGGATAACATCGACACCCACATACATCTTAAGATAAAAGATGTCCTCTTAAGACTTTGTAACCATGCTACATGAACGTGCCAATCGAATTGTCAAACTGCCACCATCCAAAGTTGAATCTTCGTTAACAGGAACACTGTCATATTGCCTCCTGCAACCAGGACAGCGTGCTTCATTATATTCAAGGATTTGCTTGTAGCAGAAAAGGCAGAGCCTGTAACCACACGAACACGGAAGAAAGCTAGTGTCGGTAACATCAAAATCATCAGTGCAGATGGGGCATGATGTGAGTTCTGATGCAGTATTACTATAATTCCAAGTTCGGTCTCCAAGGCCTTTATCCATTGGAAAACTGAATTGTTTTGATAAATTGGGTAAACTCTGAGGACGAAACGCATCATCTGGCCTCCATGCACAACAATTTGAAACTGAATGTCTCTGTACATTGACAGGACTCTCTTGTTTCTGCTGCGAAACGTCCACCGCTGACAACGTATGATTGTTTATTTCTAAACATGAACTCATCCTTGAATCATTCCCAGTACTGTCTTGGGGCGAATCCAAAATGTCAATCTCCGGCTCCTGCTTTTTGTCAGTAGCAGCCAAAGCATCAGCGAAAGCTTCCCAGTCCTCCAAGCATTCATCATCCCCTTCTTCATCCTCTCCACTCATACTGCCCAAACCACAACGACCACTGCTACTGCTACTGCTACTACTGCTGCCACTGCTACTCCCAGTGAAGTTTGTCCCAAAATCATTACTTCCCAGAACACTGCTAGAATGACTAGTAGGACTATTTCCTGGAGATTCTGTATCAATGTTTGAATTGTTTATAAATCCTTCAACCACTGCATCTGACCTCGGCTTTATTTCCAACTTCAGTATTGTTCTCTCCCTCTCTTTCCCCACACCCACTGTCCCTCCTCGTCCATTCGCCTCCCCCTTACAACCTTTGTTTTTCACTATATTTAGGCATAAAGAAAAACCAAATCACTAAAATTCGCCCAACGTATACAAGCTACGATAAAGCATTTTTTTGGGGAAAAAAAACACAATATAAGTACCATACTTGGTAACCACATAACAAATATTAGCTATATCGATAGAGTACCGACCCACCCACGGAGATAAGGTTTAGTTGGTCTGGCTAGTCATATGCATAGAAATTGATACAATTAGAGACAGATCCACATTCAACTACCCCATTTTCTTGATATATGTTTGCGTGTACGTATGAAATTATGATTACAATTACGTGTGGGAATCAACTAAAACAATAATTCTCACAAAAAAAATCTCACAAACCTTGAGAAAGCCACTGCTCACGACGAGCGTCCAACTTGCACTGCTTCAATTTAGCTGACCGATTAGCCTGAAAAAATAACCACGAAAATGAAATTCAAATTTTAAAAAATCCCAAATTCGTGAAAAGTTCAAAACTTTCCAACCCATCAATAACCATAATCATGAAATCACATTAAAACTCATAACATAAAAAACAAAAAATTGATAAATCCAAAAATGAAACCCATAATCCCGAAAAGTTCAAACCTTTGTGACCCATTAGGAATCATAACCGTGAAATCACATTGAAACTCACAAATATTTTTGAAAACATATCCCAATTAAATAAAATCGGCATACAAAATTACCCTCTTTTTCTTGGAAAAGTCTCTGGGGTTGGAAGAGGGGGAGATGGGGAAGCACGAAGAAGCATTGACCGTTGAATCAGAAGCCATAACTGAGTCTAGCCCTAAAATTTCTTGCAAAAACCCTAAAATTTTAAAATCAATACTATTACACAACTTTCAATTTATATATATATAGAAAGATATTGATAGATGAAATTATATAATTATCAAGTAAAATCAGAAAAAGAAACACAATTGATTGTGATTTATAAGTGAAGTGTGTGTGAGAAAGAGAATGTAGATGGATAATAGAAATGATAATAAGACTTGAAATCGTTTGGTTTTCTTTTTATTTGTCCACATTAAAGGGTTATTAATTGGTGGCAGCTGAGTTGCTATATTCACACTCGTGCAACAAACACCTATTTTACCCCTAACCTCCATTTATTAGACTATTTAAATGGAGGTTGAATCGTAACCTTAACGAACTCGCCCTCGCTGTCATAAGAAGTCGCGATGAGATATATAGCGGGATGTGCTCTAGATGGTCAAGGGACTTGAGGTTTCCGTTAACCACTTCCACAACAGATTATGCTTCATAGCAGACCTCAACCCACACGTTGTAAAATAGGTAAAGCGTGATCCTACTCACCCTAAACTCTTTACCACTTGACATATGCCCCAACAGCTTTATTAGACTATTTATCAAAGGTTAATTGGAGGACAATATCCTAAAAAAAGTCTTGTAATAGGGAGTAATTTGTGATGCATTTAGATTGAAGTGAATCTAGATTTTAAGTAATTTAGGTAAATGTATTAAAAAGTTGTCTGAATATTATTTAATTTAAATAAGCAAATCTAGGTGCACAAGGAGAAATATAACTAAAAACATCATTAACATGCATTACATCCCAATTTGAGAGTAACGCAAATTTGAAGAATCTAAGTGAATTTAGGTCAATTGATTAGTTTTTTTTTATAATAAGCGATATAATGGTTAATTGATTAGTTTAATACAGAAAATTGATTTCAAACGGGGTGAATCATCGACTCCGGTCGGTTTTAGCTCGATTCTCGATTGTAGGCTATTTTTTTGGTCTATCTTATATGACTGTTTTTTTTACCCAAGTCTAATTTGGATTACACTACTTATTTTACTAATTATTTCTCAAAATTAAGTCCTAACACAGTAATACTAGATCTAAATCATAGAGTTAATCGAATAGCTTAGTGGAAAAAGCTTTTGCTAGTCACTAAATAGGTCCTGGGTTCGAAATTCATCTTCATCGCTAATTATCAGAAAAAAAATATCTAAACCATAGATAATTTTACAATTTTTTGATAGACCCACTTTGTTGCACAATATCACTATGTTTACATATATTTGCATCATAATATTACTGGCTTTAAACAAATTTACATATCTATTATCATATTATATCAATAATAAACACAATAATATTTTTTTACAACTTTTGTCTATGGAGTACTAAGTTATCTTATTAAACAATAATTTAGTCATTAGTCGAGTAGGTCTCAATCAATTCTCTCATCGACCGAACCTATATTAGTTCAATTTTGTCCAAGGCCGCACCAAAATTGGTTTGTTTCCAATCAGTTTAAAAACCTTTGGTAATTTTTCCATTTGGTCCGAGTCTATTCGGGTTGGTTTTGGATATTGTGCAACATACTGTGAAGACATTCTTAGTCCCTCCCACTATGCTCCCGGTTATTTTAGATTTGTACTCATTGTTCTATCAACATTAGTGTGCAACACAGCCAACATTTGGGTGTTGCTGGTGGTTGCCTGCTAGGTGTTTGTAAAAATGATCAATCCAAAATTTCATCTTTTCTTCAACTCTTTCTTTTATTTCTTTTCTAAGTGATGTTTGAATCTTTTCGACGGCAGTTGCTTTTGATCAAATGTTATCATCTCCAAAGCCTTCACCTTGGTTATCTTATTGTGAATAGTTTTATCTCTTAGCTAAAAGAATGGCATAAAGTAATGGTATATTTACCAACCCCTCTATCATTTGATTTGTGCTAATACATTTAGCTTGTGCAGTTTGGTGCATTGGTTGCCTCACTACCACTCCATCTGAGGAAGGCGAGGAAGCTCGATTGAAAAGAATTGCGGTGCTTCAGGTACCACCCCCACTTCCACAGTGTTATTGATCTCAGTAACCTTTTATTTACGACGGTTTTTTATTTCTATATATTTCGTGGTTGTACTCTGTATTTCCGTTCAATTGTAGAAACTTAAAGCTTTTGAATTGTGTTGATATCCATTATTATACACTGCTTGTGTCTTTATTGTTGAGATTAATACTTATTTTTCTTATACATTGGAGTCAGTACCGTACTTAAGTGGCCTCTGAATTAGTCTAATACCAATATATTCTTATTTGTAGAATTAGAGTGCCAAGAAGTAGAATTAACTCAAACCTTACACTCAATTAACAAATGGTACCCAGAGCTTGTAAACACCATCTTCAAACGCCTGTGGAATCATGGCCCAAAAGCCCTCCAATTCGCCCACCTCCTAGACCTCCACCCTTCATATTCCCACACTTTTAATTCATTTAATTATTCCATCGATATCGCTGTATGTATGCGTGACTACAAGACCCTTTGGAGCCTTGTTGCTAAAATGCGCATGAGGAAGCTTGGGCCTGGACAAAAAACATTTGTAATAATCACTGAGAGATTTGTGTTTGCTGGGAAATCTGATAGGGCGGTTAAGGTATTCTTGTCAATGCATGAACATAGTTGTCGTCAAGATTTGACTTTCTATCAACACTTTTCTTGATGTGCTTTGTAAATCAAGAAAAGTTGGAATGGCTTATAAATTGTTCGGGATGTTTAGTGGTAGGTTAAGGGCTGATACGATTAGCTATAAGGTTATTGTTAATGGGTTTTGTTTAATTAAGCACACTAATAAGGTGTTAAGAGGTGTTGAAGAAGATGGTTGACAGAGGGTTAGAACCGAGTATATCGGGTTATAATGTACAATGCTTAAAGGGTTCTTTAGGGCGGGTCAGTTTAAGGAAGCGTGGGAGTTTTCCTTGCAGATGAAGAGGAGGAAAGTTGAGATTGATGTGGTAACTTATACTACTGTGGTTCATGGTTTTGGGGAGCTGGTGAGGTGGCGAGAGCACGAAAGGTGTTCGATGATATGATTCTCGAAGGGGTACTTCCATCTGTTGCAACATATAATACTCTGATTCAAGTATTGTGTAAGAAAGATAATGTGGAAAATGCTATTAAGTTGTTTGAAGAGATGGTCAGGAAAGGGTACATGCCCAATGTAACGACTTATAATGTGATTATAAGAGGACTATGTCATGTCGAAAAAATGGATGAAGCGGTTGGATACATGGATAGGATGAAGACCATCGACTGTGAGCCTAATATTCATACATATAATGTTGTTATACGGTATTACTGTGAATCCGGGGAAATCGAGAAAGGATTATAAATTTTCTCAAGGATGGGAGGTGGGAGTTGCTTGCCGAATTTGGACACTTACAATGTCTTGATAAGTGCAATGTTTGTGAGGAAGAAATCAAATGATCTATTGCTGGCTGGGAGGTTGCTGATTGAAATGGTTGAGCGAGGATTCCTCCCTTGGAGGTTTACTTATAATCTGAGTTCTCAATGGACTTTTGCTCGCTGGTAATCAAGAGTTTGCAAGAGAGATATTGAGACGACAAAGTAAATACGGGCGCATTCCCATTCACTTCAAAATTTGACATTTGTATTTTTGTAAAGGAGACTCGTAGTTGTTGCTAGTCGAGCGTGCAATGGTAACTGTCGAGTGTCACATAATAACATGTAAATCACGTGATATTTGTATATACGGTACTATTCCTTTTTTTCCGGTGATTTGATCAAAATAATTTTGACATTTGCAGGTATAGATACATTAGATTAGTTTACATTCTAAATACTAATGCGACTTCTACAAGTGGCAAAATTTTCTAGGCTGAAATTTCCAAGGTAATGACTTCTGTCAGTCTTACCCTTACTGAACGCATTAAAGTAATAGTTGTACATAAATCGGTATGATGTTCTCACATGTTGGCATTAAACCCTTTATTTATTCAATATGAAGCAAACGAGTAATGTTATTAATCATATTATTATAGAATATCAATTTCACCCATTATTTTCTTTTCTTGTTTTCCAGTTATTTCCAAAATGGATGTGCATATAAAACAAAATTATACATTGCTTAGTAAATTAATGTGTTTTCTAACACAAGGTTGAATGATATATAGGAAGGAACAATTTTAGGCAAACATCATTTTGATTGATGAATTATTCTAAACGAAGAAAAAGTTCCAAATCAAAGGTACCAATTCAGTTCTCCTGGAGTGTAGGCTGGTTAGGCCATTTAAACAACACATTATTACATAACATGCAAAGACGTCACTTTGGTTGATGCATCAAGTCGAATGGATTCGAGTCGAGCAAGATTCATCTCATATACTGGATTGTTGACCATTGAGACAACATCAATTGCACATCCAAGAGGCCATGCAACCTCAACCGAAAAGCCTCTGTAGTCGATCACATTCATCGCTGTGAGCTTCTGTGAGGGACGTAACCCTGTGATAAGATGACATAAATCAGAAATCATATCAGTACACTATCAAACAATAAAGACTGTCTCACTTCATATATGCATATACATTGCTCTCTCAAGCCATATATGGTAAAAATAACGACGAATTGTTGTTTGCGACTTACCAAATCCATCTACTAGAAGAGTATAAGCGTACATAAAGTCCATACATAAAAATGGTTCATTCCCAGAAGTTAGCTGAGGAAAAACAGTTTTCATATCTTCGACTTTCGTCTTGCAAGCCAACTTTGCAGCATTTTTGAAGTCCAGAGGGCGAACCTTGCCCGAGGGCGCGTCAAGCGGAATTATACCGGCCTAATGATGATATTGAAAAAATAAATAACATGTTATAAGTATTTAATTACATTATACATAAAAGTATATAATTGTACCTCAGCAGTCATATAATAGAGAGAAGATGCAACATAAATAGTTTTCTGGCCATCTCCACCACCACCACTCCATGCCCCATTAAATGTGCAACTTTGGAAATTGCATGGTGTGTTAATGTTTAACATTCTCTTGGCTAATTTACCACATTTGTTGAAACTTGCACCTTTGGCTGGAGATTTTGCTTTGTAGTTGATACCATTATACTTATAGTACCCTAAATTCAAAACACAATTATTGTTATTTTTCTTGATCCACTTTGGTCTATTAACATTACTTTTTCCATATATGCACCTGAACTTTCATTATCTTTTCAAATTGAAACCAAAAGTATTTATCTTTTCATCAATTAGGCACCTGAACCTTAAATTTAGCACCTAAATTTTCATTTTTTAACAATTTTAGAATTTAATTTTTTTAAAGAAGGATAACACGGTCAAAGATCATTCTTCATAGTCTAACTCAAACTATTGAAGTATTTAAGTTTAATTAATTAAATAGAAAACATCATCTTCAACCTTACACCCCATCCAACCAATCTCGTAAATGCCCCCCCTCCCCCCACGCATTCTGTGAGAGCTCTGGACATTTCCTTGAAAATCACAAGTTTTGTGTAGGAGAACTAATAATTTTTAATAAAAGCCCACTATTTATTAAGGATAAAATAGGGAATATATGGTGAAAAAATTACATTGAAAATTAAGCAATATATTAAAAACACAAGAAGTAGTTTAGCCTAAACAATATGTTGAAAAAATGTAGGGAGCATATATATGTTTAGCCACTTTTACCCAGATTAGTTTGCCCAAAAGAATCAAAGTTAACGTTCTTTAATTATTATGGCAGAATGATTAAGTGAGACACTTTTTAAAACATGTGTAATTAATGAGATATATATAAACATGTGTGATCGAATGGTGATAAAAAAGACACATGTGATCAAACGTGCCTTTATTTAATCTAAATAGATATTTATTTGATGAAGTAAAGCAAGTAGTAATTGAATTTTTACCATCATATCCAGTGCTGATACATGGATTAGTAGTTGTGTTGGTAATGTCCAAGTTTCCAGCTCGAGCAGCATTTCTTCCATAATTGAGGTAACTGTACATATAGATTGAGTAACTCAACGACGTCGTATGATTATATAGCATTACACATTTCCTTTAATATATCGTATATGTCAGTTTCAGTTGCATCTCCAACTATAATAACTACTACTCCCTCCGTCCCTAAAAGATTGTCACATTTTGACTTTTGTTAGTCAAACATTACAAAATTTGATCATGAATTCCCATTAAACGATAAGAAATAATATAGTCTTGTGGGACCTTGTTAGATTCGTCTCAATATATATTTTTGAAATATTAACTTTTTATAATCTTATCACATATAGAATAATAGATATTTATGTTTTAAATCGTGTTTTGTTGACCACCAAAAGTCAAAATGTGACAATCTTTTAGGGACGGAGGGAGTACTTTTTACGACATGCTTCACAACCCTTGTTAATATTATGAAGCCCATCGAAACCTTGTTGCATATCAGTTGTAATAATTGATTTGTTCTTCCAAATTACCCAGTGACAAGCTCGTTAGCTCGTAACAAAGTTGTAAGAAAGTTTGCTGAAATATTCTTTTATAGAGTCACCATATTACAGTTTAGTGTTGTATTGGTACAATTTAATTTTTTAATAATGGCAAAAAAGTTGATGAATGATCCCCCAACTTAAATTCTTCGTTAATAATTAACTGTTACATGCAATTACTGAATATTTTTTAGACAAAAAATAAAATTTTAAGAATTCGAACTCACATTTGGTTCCTAAAAGTCTTTATCAATCCCTGTCCTTCTGCAACAATTTCATACTCACTTTTTGACAAAAAAAAATTAATTTTCCTCCTAAAGTTGAGCTCTATATATGAAGACCCCAAATCAATCCAACCACCTGAATCGATTTTTATATATATCTTACAAGTTCTTTAAAAATTAATTTTTTGCATTCAATTTGATTGTTTTGATTCCAGACATTTGATTATTATGCATTGTATTGAGTGGTAATTGGATAGTGACTATTGCACTACGAGTCTACGATTCAACTTCTAAGTAAGTGATAACGATGTGTAAATAGTCTATGTAAGTATATCATGTGTATAAATAGTTTATAAATTAACACCTCAGTCAAAAGTTAACTATTATACTTATTTTTAGTCTTTATGTAGTTTTAGGTTCATTTATTGCTTTTCTAGGAGTAGTTGGATGACCTAAAACATTGGTTTGGGCCACTACTTATGGTCCACAATGTTTATTAGTTGGTCTAATCTGTTGTATTTCTCAGAACTATTTTACTAATCAATCGCTTATTTACCAAAAAAATAAAAATGAAATTTGATACAAATATTTATTTTTGAGTTAGTCATCAAATTGTTGCTTTATAAGGAGTAATGGATCCAACTGATAAATTAAATTAACTTAGGATACTTGCAGCGAGACTGTTAATAACCAAACACACAATTAATACACCCTTGATTTAAATGCGAGGACCACATTTTTATTTTTGTGTGTTCAATTTTGATCATTAATTATTTATTGTATATAAAAGTTATACCAATAAATTTATATCGAAGAAGATTTTTATAAAAGTAACATTTTATAATTTTTAATATTATAGCAATTTTTCTGTTGTTAATCAAAATATACGAAAACACACAAATACTTTATATTTAAAAATGAAAGGAGTATTCAACATAAAGTATTGCAAAACCGTGGATAATGCTATTATATATGGGCCATCCAATAATTTAGCTAGGTAGCCCTACCTTTCACTAATTTAATGTTGGTTTTTTCATGTCTGGACATTTGAATTTTCTATTATTTATTTTGTTAAATTAGTGTCCATAAAATTTATGTTATTAAATAGGTAGTTAAACCTTAAATTTGACAACTTAATTTTTGTTTTTCAATACTTAATTTTTTTTTAAAAGAAGTAGAATAATCAAACAATATTTTGAACAAATTCAACCTTATTATAACTTAACTATGTTTCATAATCTAACCCATCTGCCCCAGCCTATCCCACCACCTATCTACAAAACCCTACACATTTATTTATAGTGATTAATCGATAATAATTGATGATCTGTTATATACACCAGAATAGTGAATTACTATTTACTAAATGACTATTTTGCCCCCGTATTTAAAAATATAGTAATTGAGAGAGTTAAATGGAAAGAGCAAAATAGTAATTACAATCCTAAGAATCACTATTTGAGAATAGTGAATTACTATTCCAGTGTGTATAGTGTTGCCCTAATAATTGGTACGTAATAATTTATTTGCAATAATTTGTCTGATTAATCAAACAAGAGCTGTCTAAATTCTAATAGTCTAACCCTACCCCACCCACCCCCATGCGAGCTTCACGAGGTTTTTTGATTTTTTGGATGTGATTTTATGAGGGTCTACTTAATGGATTTTATGACAGTGCAAATAATACTCATGTAATTTGTCGAACTTGCCAACGTGAATTTTTGTAAAGTTTTAGAAGCTCAAATCCAAAACGGTCCTTCCTAATTTATCTATTGTCTCAAAAGAACATATAATTCAATGTACTTGCAATCATGTAGAACACTCACATGTAAACTGTCGAGTATAAGCATTATATTATTGAATTCTCAACGCTCTCCCCTCTCACATGTAAGGTCCATTTTTAGTATCCCTTCCCTTTCTAAAAGATTGTCACATTTTAATTTTTTGTGGTCAATAAAACACGATTTAAAACATAAATATCTATTATTCTACGTACGAAAAAATTATAAAAATTAAAGTTAATATTTCAAATATATATATTGAGACGAATCTAACAAGGTCCCACAAGACTATATTATTTCTTATCATTTAATGGGAACTCATGATCAAATTTTGTAATGTTTAACTAACAAAAGTCAAAATGTGACAATCTTTTAAGGACGAATGAAGTACTTTTTTAATAAGGCTCAACTTTTTAAGTATCAAATCATTAATTTATGGACTTTCATATTATGTAAAAAATGCACGAAATGAGTCTAGGCCACACATAAGTGGAGAGAGAGGACACTTCATAAGTCTGTAAGACAAAATATTGAATATGATAAATAATAGAATAGCTCTTTAGTTTATAAACTAGTGAATTCTCTCCTTACTTTTCAATGTAATATATAAAACGCTAATAATATGTGAACTCTTGAATTATTAAGAGTCAATTCTCAATAATATATCTTCTTAATTTCCGAATTTTGTAAGTTCGCTTTATTTGATATTAATCGGAAAACGGACAGGTCAAAAGTCAAGAAATGATCTTGATTGATTAAGTAGGGTAATTAATTCATTATTGATAATGATATTAGTGTAATACCTGTGTGCATAGATGGAATAATCAGCACCAATGAGATGCATGGGTTGGACATAAGGGTCTTCTTGATTTGATGTATTTGGAGCATTTGATGCAGTTTCTTTAGAAATAGCATATGCCATTTGCACTGATCCACCTCCCAGATCAATCGTAGCTACTGTTTCTGTATACTTGTTGCCTAAATTCTCTAACAAATAGTTCATAGCGATCTATATATATATATATATATCAAGAAACAACAATAAAAGCCAAATAAGTAAGTATTTAATTTATTTTGTATACATTTAACCTAGAAATAAATAGGGTAAAATAATATAAAGCAAAAGACACGTACAGATTATCAGTTCCAATATGCCTCATCCTAGTTTTCTTTTGATCACTAATATTTTAAATATATTCATGCGTTCACCTATATTTTGAATGTCATACCGTTGACGCACTATGTTGTCAAATCCTTCATTAGTTTGGTCATTGATATGCACGTGTTTTTGTCTCCGTCATCAGTTTTCATATTCTTTTTTAGTTTCTATTAATGTCCAAATTATATATATTTATCCCCACAATAATCATCATGCGATTAGAACATGACTAATAAGCTAACGACGATATTAATGATGAAATAAACTATTATATTGAAAATTATGTTCATGAGTAAGCGTGTGAATAATGGGTACATGCATTAAAATAGAGGTAATTGTTGAAATGGTCCCAGTAAGTGGCATACTGTTGCACTTTGGTCCCTGTAAGTGGGACCGATGCGCAAATGGTCCCTGAAAGTGTGATACGGGTGCGCATTTGGTCCCTAAAGTTAACAGATCAGTTAAATCATAACGTTCTGGGGCCAAAATGCAATTAAATGATATTGTTGGGCCAAAATTAGTATTAATTAAACTATTTAAAAATCAATTATTACAAACAAGACCCAATTGTGATATTAACTGCGAAACAAGAAAATTGAGCTTCATTTGCTCACTTAAACATAAATTGCTCCCAAATCCAAAAACCCAACCACAAAATCAAAACTGAAACTTGGACTCGATGTGGAGGCAATAAGTGCTCAAACATTATTAATTCTTGCTAAAAGGACACTTGATGAGTATCAGCAGTTGATTATTGAAGCTGAAACGGTGCCTCTTCTTGTGGATTTGCTTAAGAGGACACATGGTGGTCGAAACTCGAAACTCCTCTTCGGTGACTTAGCTCCTTCGAGGGATGATTAATTCAATTGCTCAGCTTGGATATGGCAATAGACATGTTAAAACTATTGTTAGGTTGAAGGCGCGATTCCCCATCTTGTTAAACTGCTTTGGTTCGTTAATGAGAGGATACTGAGTTCCTCCTCTTCAAACACCCAAAGTCAAGCTGCTAACTTGATTGGCTTATTGGTTCATGCTTCTTCGGATTGTAAGGTTTACATAGTGCAGAGAGGCGCAATACAACCTTTAATCAACCATTGATTCAAAAGATTAAATTTTGTGGTTGAGTTTTTGGATTTGAGAGTAATTTGTGTGTTTAAGTGGGAAAATGAAGCTCAATTTTCATGTTTCCTAGTTAATATCACACAATTGGGTCTTATTTGTAATAATTGATTTTTAAATAGTTTAATTAATACTAATTTTGGCCCCAACATTATCATTTAATTACATTTTGGCCCCAAAACGTTATGATTTAACTGATCTATTAACTTTAGGGACCAAATGCGCACCCGTAACACACTTTCAGGGACCATTTGCGCATCGGTCCCACTTACAGGGACCAAAGTGCAACAGTATGCCACTTACTGGGACCATTTCAGTATAAAATATATGTACGTTACTACGTGCCTTTTACCATAAAATATATGTATGCAATAGGATCTTTCTGAAGACTTACCCACAAATAAGCCCCTTCATGGTAACCATCAAGAACAGCAACCCATTCCGGATTGCTTAGGAGGCTGGTTTGGTTATGGAACATATCTCTAACCTTTTACAATAAATAAAATTAACAAGGTAGTTGCATTATTGTAATTTAAAACAAATATAATCTCACATTTAATAATGGAGGTAGTTGCTACTAAATGTTCCATTAATTGTTAAGGGTCACAATAACTTAATTCTAAGATATTTTTATAGTTTCGATAAATATTTGGAACAAATATATTTTGAATTTTTATCATGCTTCCCACTTTTCCTTTCCCTTTCTTTTTTCCTACCGAAACTATTTCAAATAATACACTTTAAATTATACGGTTGAATTTGTGTTTTTGCCCCACAATATTATATTCTTTAAATTTATAATATTATTATTAGCCCCCTAAATAGATTTCAATTTTCTTTCTCCAGCAGCAAGTAATGAAATAGTTAAGTTATGGACCATTTTTACACCATTACACATAGCCTTGTAGAGATAATTTGTGCATTAATATTATTTACTAGGACCAAAGTGCAACAATGACATTTAATAAGACTATTTCAACAATTACTTCTGATTATATATGGTTCAAATTAAAATTTTAACATGCTAATTATTATGTTAAAGATCTATATGAAATGATTTTCTCACTAAAGAACATAATATTCACAATAATCCATCATATCATCGTATCCCTAAAATGACTTTATCAGATCCCCTAAAGTGATAATAGAGATTCAAGTAACCAAAAACGGCACTTTGGCACTTTCCCTAAAATAGATGACCCCTAATAAACTATTCACTCATGAGTCATGTGTAACCTTCCAAATATATAGTTACATACCATATCTATGTTAATTATTCTATTATAATAATTATAATTAATTATCATATAATTATTATAATGAACTATTATAATATAATTAATTACATAATTATATAATTAATTATGAATTATAATTAATTATATTTGGCATTAATTATTAACAATAATTAATTATTAATTGTTTAGAATTATATAATTAAAATTAATAATAGAATTATATATGGAATTAACTATTAATTATATAATTCCAAATAATTAATATGCAATTAATTAATTAATTAATTATTAATTCCAAATATAATTCTATTATTAATTATAATTATATAATTTTTAAATAATAAATAACTAACTACTGTTAATAATTAATTGAAAATATAATTAATTATAATTATATTATATAATATAATAACTATTAATTAGAATAATATTTCAAATATATACATTGAAACGAATCTAGCAATATTATTTTTTAGCGGTTAGTAAAGTTGATGATCAAAGTTTTTAAAATTTTATTCCAAAAATAGAATGCTGAAAAACGACAAAATCAGCATATCCGTATGGAGTATTATAATAATGTAAAAAATGGGATGATTTTATTTTTAATGAAGAAGACTGTTTTACCGCTTGCAAAATCCTTTCCGATGCGTCTCCTTCTAGCAATCTCAAACCAGCGGTCGCCTATATTCATAAAATTATGTTTAAATATCAACCAATGAAAGTAAATGATAAAATTTTATACCGTTATACGTCGATGATTAATGATGAATTAAGTTACTTAAATTAAAAGAAAGTTACTTAAATTATGAAATATTAATACACTAAAGTGCAACTTTGTTCTTGGTAACTTATATATATGTGATCAACCACATCGATAATTAATTCACCAATTTGAAATAATAAAAGTTGCTTAATTACCCCAAGCCTAACAGGCGTGTTAGGACGGAAACTCTCTGGAACGTGTAGTTCAGCATCTTTTAACAATGGCAATATAGAAAGTGCAGCCCCCTCTGGATCATTTGCATATGAACTTAGTCCTGGTTTAACCTATCATTATGTAATATTACAAATTAAATCAACTTTAAATAAATAAAGAAAATATATTCGTTTATTTTTCTCAATTAGTCATGTCATAATTCATGTTTTCTAACATTATCAAAATCTTAAATTTCATGATTCCTGCTGCATGGCCCGTCTTGTAATTTTCTTAAATTTTCTTTTAATTTCTTCGTACGTAGTTGTATAACAATGGCTCTGAACTACTTAATATAATATTACGCATATCTCGAATAATAACGAATATATATATAGATGGCGTATTCATTATTCGTACACTGTCGTAGAACTCGAGTTGGTCGCCTATCTGGAGGAGATCTAAAGCATCGTTAAATCGAAAAACATGAACCCTACTGCCGGTGCTTCCAGCATCGAAGATCACGGCGTACTGCTCAACGTCGTTGCTGAGAAGCAGACGCTGCCGTTTTGAGAGAGTGGCGGTTGGAAAATGGAGGAAGACAATGAAGCATATCAAGGAAAAGAGAGAAATAGAAGAGTTATTAGTTCTTTTCAGCATTTTGACACTACCTGATGATAAATATTTCAATGGGGTTTTGGTGGTTGATATCTAATTTGCTATGCTACAATTGGTATTATATAGTCACATTTCCCTGATGGACGCAGCCCGATGGTGACCCGGCCTCATTAATTTAATGTTCGGGTCGACCCGTCCACCAGGCCCGATCCTATCATGTCATGTCTGAAAATTTGGTGATTGTTATATATAGAACGTGTTTGGCGTGGTCTGAGAGGTAAAGTTTTGTAGCAATAATGGAATACTTATACAACTTAAGTTTGGGTGATTCATTAAATTTTAATTTTCATTTATGAGTTCATTAATGACAAAAATATAAATTATTTTATACTATATATGTACATATATATATATATATTTAAATACATTTTAGGTAATATATATTATTTTCTCAATGCTTTATTTAATATATTTAGTACACATGCAGAAATAATGTTACTATTATGTACCAAAATCAAGTTTCAATATTTGCATACCAGCTTAGTTTTCAATGTTATAAATATTTCTTTGACTTTTTTTAGTTTACTGTTTAGCATCAATTTACTTTATTGAAAAATATAAGTATTTCATCCTTATTTTATGAGAAGCAATAAAAGGATATAAAATTTAAATAAATGCCTTGAAATATGAACTCTTATCAAATGATATATGTAGTGTTGGAATGGTTATTTGTGCTTTAGAACTCACAAATTTTGTGTTGAATAATTAATAAATTTAAGAAAAATTTACTACTTCATTAGTCCTAAATAGCGGGATGAAATAACACATTGAAATATTATAACTTATTATTACAAAAGACAAAAACTTATTAGCTCTAACGGGATGAAAATAGAGTTATTTAATCCTTACAAAATAGCGGAATGAAATTACAAGTTATTTAGTCCTTACATGGTACTTTGTTGTAAAGTTAATCCCCAAAAGTCGAGTTCAAAATAGTCCTCAAAAGTAATAAATATTGTACATTGGTCCTTTTCATTTTGGGACCAAACTGTTACGGTTGTACCACTTTAAAGACTAATTTACAATATAATTGTATGCGATTAAAGCGAAACTTTGTCTAATTATCTGAGTGGAATCAACAATTAATTCTATTCAAAAATATAAAATAAAACTCAGTTAAATTATGAACAAACAAAATCATCACCAAAATAAACTAAATAAGTTTATTAATATATCCCCCATTGTGAATTAAACAAGTGTATAGCAAATCAATGGCCATGTGAATTGTGTCCAAAATCGCTCCATCCTTACTTTAATGTTCTTTATTAATCCGACTGCTGGACGTCCACCTTGATTCAATTAGAAATGCACACATATTAACATTAATAGAGTATTTTATTAATGTTACAATCGCATGTGATAGACGCATTTTGTCTAATATTTTATGGTGTGTATATTACACGAGCAAATTACATTAATGGTCTTAGTGAGTGAAGTCGAGTTACACTTTAGTGTCAATAAGTGGCGATATTACAGTATTAGTCTCTGATAGTGTACACATAATTCGCAAATAATCTCTATTTTAATGTCAAGTAGTCAACGTTAATTTGAAACGGTTTTGACGTTTTTAGACAAATTTTAGGGTCAAAATAAAAATTATGAAAAATTTGGGGCATGTAGAGCTTTTGCCTGCCAAAGCTCACCAAATGTGCAAAAGTGTAGCTTTTTCCCACCAAATGTTTTTAATCAAAATAATAACAATGATCAATTAACAACAAGAGCAGGCTTAATCTACTAATCTTTCTCATTAACCATAAGTCCCTAATCATTTTATAGATTGTACATTTTATACCTATTAGCCATATCTATATTTTAAACGTTCTTTAATTATTTAACTAAGCTTGAAAAAATAAGTCTCGATAATGAATAATATACTGCCTATTAAGTGTTTGATAATTTGCCTAAAGGACTTTTAGTTACCTTTTGACAGTGAAAAAATAAGAAGAAATCTGTTTTGGTAAATGCTGAGTTCGTGTTTCACTCGGATATAAAAATTGTAAACAGTAAGAATTTTAAATTATAAAATAGTTCTGCTAACATTGTTTTTCATTACTTTAATTATTTTCTCAATGATTTGAACAATGTATAACGATTGACACTGGTTTGATTTGGGAGGCTTTATGTTTCTTGAAATTATAACTCAAAATTATTTGTTCTTGATAATTCTGTAGTTTACAATTTTCTTTGAAGATGTTACTGTTTGACTTATTGGTTTGATTTTGGCGTTTGTGAGGAGTATGTTGACTGTTACGTTTTCAATTATACTCCATAAATTTAGCTTTTGGGTGAATTTTTAATTTTAGAAAGTTAAAGCGTCTAATTATCAGGGACCCGTACCCTAACATTTAAAACTAATGTTTCAGAATTTTCATGGTTCAATTTTTTTTAAATTTTCATTTTAACCCAAAAGTTTGTTAAAAAAACTTCAAAAACCGTTTACAACTAACGTTTCCATTAAAATATGGACCATTTTGCAAATCATGTGTACACTATCAGGGACTGGTACCGTAACAATGTCATTTATTGTGACTAAAGTGCAATTTGGCCTCACTTACTCGACTATTGCACCATCAACTCTGTGTTACAAGCTTAGAGCATCTTTTTTTTTTGGTAATAAGCGATGATACAAGCTTAGAGCATCTTGAGTTTGAGATAATTGATTTCCTTAGTATTTCATATTACTTAATTTATTTCTTCTCCACATTATCAAATATCCTTATTCATCTTTCAAATATACACACACTTTATAATATAGACTCAAACTCACGCGTTGTAAAAGAGGCAAGGATTACTATTTGAAATTTTATTATAAAAAGAAATTATATTTTGTTCCATAACATTTTCTAATTACTTTTATATTTGAATACAATTAATATTCGTAAATAAATCCATGTGATATAAATTCATAGTACAAAATATTTGATTCCATGTGTTTCATAGTTTTACATCGTTTGCACAACGTTTCTTATAATTTTCGAAACGATTCCATGCTTTTTATCTGAAACTGTGTATTGAAACGAATTTTGATGCGCATCATATTCATCATCAGAACTGACAGATGAATGAAAAAAGAATCTAAATAGCTAGCAAATAAAACTAAGATGAATGAAAAAAGAATCTAAATAGCTAGCAAATAGAACTAAGATGAATGAAAAAAGAATATAAATAGCTAGCAAATAGAACTAAGATGAATGAAAAAAGAATCTAAATAGCTAGCAAATAAAACTAAAGAAAAGTAAAAAAAGACTTGAGTGAATCAATCCTGTTTGGAGGATGGTACACTATCTTCTTCCATGTTGTCGAAGTTCAAAAACGAGGTACCATCATCATCGTTGTCATTTTGCTTCTTGCCTGATGCTTGTTGTGTTGGCGTTGGCTGAAAACTCGACGTCTCTCCCTTTATTTGTGGCATCGAATCCATCAAGAGTCGACGAGTGTTCACCTCTTGATTGGAGTGCAACACTCTTTGGGTATAGTTATTATAAGAATCTATATCAGACATCATCGGCATCACCTGAAAGTTGTTGCCTACGAAAGACGGAGTAGGTTGAGGACCAGAGTTGTCTGCAAAAGACGGAGTAGGTTGACGCCAAGAGTTGTCTGCAAAAGACGAAGTAGATTGAGGAAAAGAGTTGTTTGCAAAAGACGGAGTTGGTTGAGGCCACGAGTTGTCTGCAAAAGACGGAGTAGGTTGAGGACGAGAGTTGCCCGCAAAACAATGAGTAGGTTGAGGCCGAGAGTTGTCTGTAACAGAGGGAATAGGTTGAGGACAAGAGTTGCCCCCAAAACAAAGAGTAGGCTGAGGCCGAGCGTTGTCTGTAAAAGACGGAGTAGGTTGAGGCCGAGAGTTGTCTGCAACAGAGGGAGTAGGTTGAGGCCAAGGAGGGACAATGGACCCGAGTGTGCCCTGGTTATTGTCAATATCGAGCAGAGGAGGGCAAATAAAATCCATTTTGTTGTCATTAGAGTCAGAATCGTTGAAAAAAATTGTGTAGTCCTCTCCATCCATAACAATATCGAAGATTAGATCTTCTACCTCCATTTGTGGTTCTGCTGGCTCACTATTGAAGATTAGATCTTCTACCGCCGTTTGTGGTTCTGCTGGCTGAGCTGCTGTGGCTTGACAATCGGTTGTATCTAGTCTACCTCCACCACCAATTCTAATTCCGTTATTAGCCCTTGGATTATCAACTTTATTGTAAATTTTGCACAGAACCCAGTCGTCAAGCTGCATATGAAATTACCAAAGTTAGACAATTTTGGTATATAAGTCAATCAAAACTATAAAATTTATTATTTTTATGAATGGAAAATCAAACTGAACGATCTTTTGGACGTGGAGCGTATTGATCTGAAAGACGAACAAATATAAAACGTGAGTTGACATACCTTCATATCCGTTGGGCTACGTTCTTTCTTTGGAATTGGAGTAGGGTTATTGACTTTGTATTCATGCTGGATATAATTGGTTTTGATTCCCTTGGGTGGTTTTCCATTATAGAATACCAGAGTTTTTTTTTGTCCAATTACTTGCTTACTGTTATAAGGATGGTTAATAGGCTTGTCTGCTCCAGTTGCTTTCCAGTAGCCAGTGCCTGCAGCCCTATTTGGTCTATCACCATTTCTGTATTTTCTAGCTCTTGGAGTGAAGAAATACCACTCATCATCTCCAACAGGCTCATACATCTCTGCATTATAATGTACAAGATTAATTTTCGTCACTTTAAGACAATAAAAACTCATTAAAGCATGCTAGAATGATAAAAAGCGTGAAACCGTCACACTAACAGCGATAGATTATACAGTAATAGGATGGCACTTCAACTATTTGTTTTTTCTTTCTTCCCAGTCAAAAGTTACATGTATACTAAGTAATCTACAATAATTTTTGGTATAACTAATGAGATAATTGTTGATACGTATTAAATTGAACTAGTAAAATTATCAACACAACAAAATCTAAAGTCTGCCCCTCAATTATCCCTACAAAATACTAAATATTGACATCGTCAATATACTTAATGTTTTGAAGATATATTGTGAATTCAGAAAGTAAATTTACCGCAAAGCTGGTCAGGATTATATATCGCAAGATTTGTATCCTTTATTTTATCATGTGGGAGTACCAGGCCCTTGATCTTCCTCTCAAGATAGAAACAAATCAACTCTTCATCTCTAGGACAAAACCTATACCCCGGTGGATACTCAGAATTCCACTCGAGATCCATGCTGACATCGCCACTCGAGTCTCTACTAGCAACATTGTTATTACCAACGCCGTTGTTATTCACATTGTCACTCGTATTATTACCAACGGTGTCATTATTACCGAGGTTATTATTATTATTATTAATACCAACGTTGCCATTATTACCGACGTTGTTATTAGTTCCCGATGAGCTGATATCAACGGGGACATCCTGGCCGTTATTCAAATGGTGACTCGCGCTAGCACCATTGTTACTAGTCCCCATTGAACCATTAACAAAGTGACCCACATTGTTATTCGTCGCATTGTAATTACTCATGCTAGCAGCATTGTTATTATTCCCAATTGAACCATTAACAAATTGACCCACATATATATTCGTCGGATTGTAATTACTCATGCTAGCAGCATTGTTATTAGTCCCCATTGAACCATTAACAAAGCAATTACCCACATTGTTATTCGTCGCATTGTAACTCATGCCAGCAGCATTGTTATTATTAGCCCCCGATAAATTATTAGCAAGAGCCGTGCCGTTCGCCATACCAGCAAAGTCGAAGTTAAACTCAGCATTCTCATTAATGGTGGGAAGACGATTGAGTTGGTTATGGTGAGACATCTTTATACAATCTGTTTTTTTTTTTCCTTTCGTGTGAAAAGCTATACTAGAGATATCAAATAGGAAGATACAGTTGAATTTGCTTTTTCTTACTTAAGTGTAAAATCTATATGTATAGACTATAGTAGAGAGATTATATATAGGAGTGACACTTTGACTAGTTGTATTAGGAGTTTGAATCTGATAATGACTTTGAAACAAAATCCAAGTAGGAATTTTGGTACGTTGTACATGTACGGTTCAGATAAGCCTCTTCCAATCATAATTTTATTTGGATTTAGATAGATGTAAGTCTACAATATGTAATATTTAGTCCAAATTATGTTCAAGTATGGGTTTCAACGAATTTTACGGAACTAATCAACTTATGTCCAAATTTTGTTATTATATTTTACCGAAAATTTAGGAAAATAACCACCAATTAACGGAAGGTAGTTAAAGCAACCTAATTTTTATGGTTTAACAGACATACATATTCATTAAATATATTGAACACTTAAAAGTAATTAATTTACTATTTATTTTATTAAGTCTGTTGATTAATGAATTATTAAGTGATGATTAAATTCCAATCTTATCAAGATCTTTACAAATTTTTACTTCAGAATTCTTGACTTAATATTATCCTCTTAACAAAGATGGATGAATCTCATTTTTACATACTTTTTCCCCTTAACTTTTTGGCTAAATTTCATAATGCCCCCTGAACTATTGTCAACTGATCAAATAAGGGAATGAACTTCTGAGTTATTCAATTTGCCCTCTAAACTTTTAAATAAGTCAATTTGCCCCTGAACTACGATGAACTGATCAGTTTGAGGATTTTCACCATAAAAGTGATAATTTTTACGTTTTAATGAAGGGCAATATAAGGATTCGACATATAATAGATATTTTGGGGTTAGTTTGAATATAGAAAATATATGCGGGCTCTTTTAAAATAAACTAATCTTACCCCATCCCCCAACCCCCGTCCACTATTGACGACGACGACGAGCACTGCTGGGGCAGATCGTGGGGAAGCTGTGAGGCAGATCGTGAGCTTGGGGTGGGGGGGAGACCGAATTGTGGTGAAATGCCTAAAAACTAAAAACCTAAAATGTCTATTATATGTCGAATCCCTATTTTGCCCTTCATTAAAACCTAAAAACTATCAATTTTATGGTGAAATGCCCAAACTGACCAATTTGCCATAGTTTAGGGGGCAAATCGAACAATTTGAAAATTTAGGGGACAAATTGACCGACTCAAAAGTTCAGTCTCTTATTTGATTAGTTGACAATAGTTCGGGGGCATTGTGAAATTTAGCCTAACTTTTTCATGTTCATTTAATTCCTTCACACTCTAAAAGCTCTATTAAATATTATTAGTATTATCATGAGTTATTATTTTTATTATTAGTAATTTAGTATCACTACTATTATTATATGAAATATTATCATTAGTAACATTATCGAAGTTAATATTATCATTACTAATCTATGGGTGGAAACCAATCTTTTGCGTATACCGGAGTTCAGATTCGAAGGTCGTTGAATACGAATCGTACTCGGATGCAGTTTTGTTGTTTGAATATGCTCATATTGAGTTTGAATCGAGTACTCGATCGGAATATTTATGTATATATTTTATATATTTTGTATTAAAAATATGAACAATCAGATTGATCCCAAGTTCGAATATGAAATATGAGTCAGATCAAAGTCGAACATCAATAGAATAGTATCGAATCGTATTCGAACTCGATTTTAGTAATCGGATCCGGTACAGTCGTACAGATATTTTAAAATTAAAATTTGATGATATTCGAGTCACATTCGATCCAGTTATATCATTCTCCGCCCCTAATACTATTATTATGATCACTATTATTAGTATTATTATTAAGCGTTGTTATTATTATTTAATAATTGTTATTACTTTTATTATCAATATTATTATTATTAGTAGTAATCTATTATTATTATTATTATCAATACTGTTCATATTATTGTTATTATTATAATTATTATTATTAGGGCAAAAGACACCGGATATAACTAACACTTACTTTTTTTTAATCATATTTACCACTGATGTTTACTTTCGACCCAAAGACATCACTCATGTTCTTATACAATGCAATCCGTCAACTGGCAAAATCTACGTTTTAAGCACAAAAATAAGAAGGGCAATTTAGTCAAGACACAAAATTATTATTACTTAACGATTTTGACCTATTATAGTTACTCCCCAACAATCTATTTATTATATTTCCTCCCCAAATTTGATAAAGCAATATAATGAGTTAATTTTAGGAAAACATTTGTTAGGTGATCTACTACAAAGCTCTAAGCGTCCGAAGTTTATATCAATCTATTGACAATCTTATTACTACACTTCGAGAAGTGTTAAAATTTGATCTTGTGGTAACATTAATATGGTACTCGCTCATGCTAACTTTCTTATATGTTGACCCGTTGGTCATTAGAGTTGGTCGAGATTGATTGATGGGTTGACCATCATTAATTGGTGACTGAAATTGACCGGCCAATATAAAAATCAATAAATGTATGCCGTGTATATTTGTACTCAATTTTTGGTTAACATTAAAGTATATTTCTAATTATTTTTTTATTCATAAATATCTTTCAAACTTACATTTATACACAGATAACACAATAAAAGTGTTAGCTTAGCAAGAGCTAGCACCCAAAAGCGTTAGCTATACCATTTGGAAATACTTCACAATTCCCTCTAGCACCCTTAGCAATCAAGTCATCCAATCTATATCAACCTATGGACAAACTTATAGCATACCAATAGAACCCCACCTACACCATTAGGAAATACATTAACATGGTTTGCTCTTTATTATTTACCGTCGATATATAACTATATAATTTTCATGAGATAGATAATACGTCTATTTCTCGGTCTAATAAATAATGAGTAATTATTAAATTTATTTTAGTAGTAAGAAATTCCACTTCATCAACCCAATATCTACCATATGATACCTTGCGTAATTTGCTAAGAACCTATTAAGTGTAATATGGATTCCTTTAAATTTGTCAATAGAGCAAATACGTCCATAGTGACTATGGCGGATATCTTTAGCCAAACAAAATTAAAATAAAAGGTCCGGTATTCCTTAATATGAATCTATAAGTCACTTTTTTTTGGGTCCAAATTGTTTTTCTTTTTGTTTAATTCATTCCTTTTGTTTGTATGAATTTCGGTTTTTTAATGAGCTTTTCTCTAACCAAACGTATTTGGTGTAATTCTTGATCCACAATTATGCTATTTAGTGGAATAATATAAGAAAATTTTGGCTAGAAATACAAACGAAATTAGTACGTCTTCTAGACCTAACTGTTTAAGAAGTAACCATAAAACCATGGAAGCCACTACTTTTTCTATCTAAAATATTATTAGATGGCCGACTGGTATTTGACCTGAGCTTTTATAAGGTTTTTATGAGTTCAACCCTCGTTAGAATCACATATATATATATATATATTCATACTATATTCTAACTAATTTTTTTGTAATACATTTCCACCTAATTTTCAAAATAATTATCTTTATTAACATCTTTAATAAAATAAAATAAACATTATGTATTTCATTTATGAAAATTTATTTTATTTTCATTATTTGATGTTATATGATTTTAATGATGTTTTTCAGTTATAATAAATTTCAAAAATAAAATGTGAAAATAGTATTTTTTTAACTCCCTCAAAATAGTTTGGACTCCTAAATTTTTTTCGCACACATACAAATGATACAAATATTTCGATACTCTCTTTTGACCTCCAACATTTTGTCACCATTTTTTTGTCCTTACTAATTTGTATAAACCATTCAAATCAGTTTATCTTTTATTCAAAGGGTTGAAAGGCTAATTGTGATTTAATGTAAAATAGTACTTTAGCCTTTAAGCTGATAAAAACATTATCCAAGTTCAAATCAATTTGTGTTTTATTCAAATAGTTCAATTGACCATATTATATAGTTGTAATTAATTATTCGAATTCTTGAACTTGGGTATTGTTTATTTTTTATGCTTGATATTAAAAATCATTTAGTCAATAAAACAAATTAAAATTACACTATTTAAATTAAAAACATTACTTTTTAATTTAAAATATAAGGGTTACCTTACAAAAATTTATTGATAACTTTTGTGAAAATTTTACAATTTATTTGTAAGCTATTTGAGTCACATATGCACTAAAAAAATATATATATTAGTGTCGAAAATAAGAAGTGGAAGTTGAGAGTGAATTATAGTGTAAAATTTAGAGGAGCTGATATGTTCTTAGTTCGTTACACTTATCCATTTTTTTTATTTATTAAATTCATTTAGCAAAATACAAAAATAAATAATCTCACACTTCCCTTAATCATTTCAGTCGTGCACTTTAAATTTAGTATCAATAATTGTCTAAGAATTTATTTACTATTTTTTTAAAAGTATAACTTCGAAATAATTGGATTTTTCTTCAAAAATATTCTCTCAATATTATTTTCTTAAATTGTTATAAAACAGTTAAAAAACTTATTAATGATCAAACATTGACATGAAAAAATAAAATACATAATTTACAAAGATATTAATACCTTCGTGAATTAAAAGAAGAGCCTTGATTTCACAGTCCAAGTTTACTTTTATAGCTCTCATTTTGCTTTGTGAAAAATTACATATAATTTTGTATTAATAAATATGAAGAATATATACAAAATTTATTACCAAAAATAGTAAGTGTCACTTAATTTAGCGCAAAAAATTAGAAATCTAAGTAGAGTAATTTATCTTGAAGGGAGGGAGAGAAAAAGAAAAACAAAAGAAAAGTGAAATGAGTTCCCGCTAACTGTCACTTCGAACATTCAAAATCCCTCCCAAACCTCGCCCGCCCTCACCTAACCAACCCCTTCTTAACGGTCCTTCATTCCTTCCTCTTCACCTACAAATCGAGCCGAACCGAACCGAGAGCTCAAACTTTATTCTTGCAGAGTTCTTGAGTATTGATCATGGATTTGGTTAGAGAAGAGGCGTTTACTTCAATGGATTCTGGATCTACTTATTGTAGGAAACAGAAATCTCTTGGACTTCTTTGCTCAAAGTACGTTTATTGTGCATTTTTACCAGTCTGGGTATCTTTTTTGGGTGTGTTCGAATGAACTTTAATACTTACCACTCATTCCAATTGACGTTTTCGTTTTTACTTTAATTGTTGGTCAAAGGTTGACACGGAAAAACATAAACGTCAATCAAATAAGTTGGACTAGTAGTTTGGGTTTTGTTGGATTGATGTGGTATGTACCAGAGGTGGATCTAGGATGTGTAGGGGAGCAATGGCGCCCCCTAATTTTTTGGAAAATACATTTCTACTATTAAAAATTTAATTTTTTTTTTCTGTACATTTTCCTTTTTTTTGTTAGCCCCCCTAAATTTTTATGCTTATTCATATTTGTCCTGTTTCAATAGGCCGAAGATGGACTTTTTCGTTCAGCTACTGTTTTGAACTGTTGCATATGTGTTATGGTATTTGTTAGATTGATATGGCAAATGTGTTCGAGTGGATTTTATCGTGTTTAGATTGATATGATATGTATTTTTATAAATTTGTTTATGTGTTTGATTGAATTTTAGCTTTGGATTTATAATTTTCTTTTTTGCATTTTCATAAATCTGTAGATTTGTTTGCATGAATTTTAGCTTTGGCATCATCAACTTTTCTGCATTTTCTTGAATCTGTATGCATGAGAGGGAATAGATCGCCTGTTTTGCTTTGTGTGAACGAATTTTAGTTAGAGATTTGTTAAATTGATGTGATATGAATTTCTTTTTGCAGTTTCTTGAATTTGTATAATCGAGAAGGCGTTGATACAGTTGGACTTGATGATGCAGCAACAAGATTAGGTGATTATCTATTTGATTGTACTAGAACTCTTCATGTTCTTGTTATTTATATTTTGGTTATTGGATTTGATAGAGTTGATTTTTATGCGTGTCCCATGATTACTTTTGATTTAATATTCATTGAAGTAGTTGTGGTATAAGATCGAAAATGCATTCTAGTTTTCAGGTTTATGAAACAAATTTTGATTATTTCCATCTCTATTTACTGATAGATAATACTGAAATTGCCTTTTTCGATTTCAATTTTATAAAAAAGGTGTAATCTTGTACCACTTATTCTATGAAATGTCGATCTCACGTTGTTATATTATTTGCCATGATGAGACCAGGCGTTGAGAGGAGGCGGATCTATGATATTGTGAATGTGTTGGAAAGTGTAGGGGTAAGATCTCATGGCTTCTGATGTTTTTCTTTCAATTAATTATATGATAGAAATTGTATCTTTTATGTTGTTGCCATAGTTACCTAGATCTAGCTCTAACGCATTTGGGATTTTTAAATGTTCAGATTTTAAGAAGGAAGGCGAAAAATCGATACACATGGAAAGGTTTTTCAGCAATCCCTCAAGCCTTGCAAGAGCTCAAGGTATAAAACACTAATCATGATTTTTTCATCTGCCATCAATAAATTTTTATGGTTATTTGTTTCTTTAATGATAACTAATGTTGGGAAACTTCGAATACAACAGGAAGAAGGTATTAGGGAGAACTTCCTTGCGAATGGTGGAACTATAAGTGGAAAAGTGAGTGAAATTTCTTATTGTTGCCTTCGAAAGTGTTGCTAAAGCAAAAGTTCATAGTACATTTTATTTTTTATCCTTTGAATTTAGTTATCATTAAGTTTAAAATTAATCGATAAGTGCCCTGCTTTCTTCTTAGATTTCAGATGATGAGGATGACGATAGTTGCTCCAACCCTAACAATTTAAGCCAAAACGATAGCAAATCTAGCTCAAGTGTACTGCCCAAATTCTCGGCATCTAAAACTGGTATTACTATTATCATCACTATATATAGTGCTATTATGATTACTTTTTGAGGCATATTTGGTTAAAGTGTTAGCGTAAAAGTGTGATGATATATGACTTGTTTTGGTTCCATGTGAACAGACAACAGGAAGGAGAAGTCATTAACTCTTCTTACTCAAAATTTTGTTAAGCTTTTCCTGTGTAGCAAGGTAAGGAGTAGTTTCAGTAACTCGCCTTTGAATTATTCTCTTGGTCACTCAATTATGTGAGCGATGAAATGATTCTGGTATACTGGTTCCCCTCAGATGGAAATGATATCACTTGATGAGGCTGCAAAGATATTGCTCAAGACTGAAGGAGAAACACAGATTAACAGAAGTAAGAAATATAAAATCAAGTTGCGTTTTGCATGTGTACATTAACAAATCATCTTTGATGCTGATATTCAATATATTTGTGGCGCCTTGCAGCTAAGGTTAGAAGGCTATATGACATTGCCAATGTATTGTCTTCAATGAAGTTTATTGAAAAGGTGACCCATCTTATCACTCCATGAATTTATGTGAATAACTCAATAGCAGTAATACAGTACAAGTAGTGAGACTGTACTAGGAACTTGGTTATAGATGTGATTATTTGAACCGACTTATGCAGACTCATCGCCCAGATACAAGGAAACCAGCTTTTAGATGGCTGGGAATGAAAGCCAAACCAGACATTGCTTCTGCTTCTCCTGTCGCACCAATGGCAGAGTCTAAGAAAAGGGTGTTTGGGACTGATCTGACAAATTCCAGTACTAAAAGATACAAGGTTAATCCAGCACCTGGAGAGAAATCAAACCAGGCAATGACACCACAACCATCAGTGAAATGTGAGAATTCGGAAGTTGATGAAATGCATCAGGTGAACTCGGAGCCTGGCTCAACACCGAATATCAGGAGTTACCAATTTGGTCCTTTTGCACCCGAAATTCATGCTGAGGAGCATAAACCATCAATTCAAGATTTTGAAGGTCTTGCATCTGCTTATCGTCCACAATATCAGAATCAAGGTAATACCAAACTACAACCTTTCATAATCTATTGAGTGTAATGCCAGTCAATTATGAATTGACAAATTGGCTGAAAATAGCAATTTGATGTGTTTCTCACCCATTTTGATGCCAATAATTACTGAAATACATTGCCCATGGTGATATTGACTTCTTTTCTGTACATGGTGGTAGTAATGGGCATCATTCGAATCATGTTCTGCCCCAACACAACTGTAATTATTTTTCTATAGTGTACCGAAGGGCTCTGTTAATAATGAAAATCCACACTTGAACATATTAATGTCCCTGAAATTTTATTGGTTGAGTTCCGGTTATATGAGATTATATTACAAACTGACTTTGGAGATAAAGCCAAAGCATAAATTTTACCTTCAATAAAGAGATATGATTTGCATCTTGGTTGTTGACATATTATTAAGTTACATATGATTTGTAATTTACTTCTGAATAGAAGAATTTGCTAACAGAAATTCTTTTGTGATGCATCAGCTCTGAAGGATCTTTTTGAGCATTATGCGGAAGCATGGCAATCCTGGTATGCTGAAGTTGCTAAGAAGAACCCTATTCAATTGATCCCGTGATTACGCCTCCCTTTAGCTAGGAGATGTTTTAGGAACGGGGAGGCTCACAAACATGGTATCCTTCTCATTTAACAATGTACAGAGATGGCCGGGTGTTGAAAGCAAACTCTCCTGCATTCACATTGCGTGGACGTCCTGACATGAGTCTGTTCTCTTATCCTCACTTCACCATTCTTTGTTCGACACACTACAGAATTTGTAACTGATTCACCATTACAAGATCCTAGATTGTAGCAAAAACTCATTCTATTGAATATTATTGATATGTTAATCGACAATTTCAGAAAGTAAGAAATGTTTCTTCTCATCTCAGTGTTCACTGAATGCTCAAGCTAATACATTTACTGATTTAGGTTGTCTAAATCTTTATTTTACAAGTTGCGAACGAGATTACCTCTTAATGTCTATGCAATCTGTGATATTTCATAATTCGTACAGCTATGTGCCACCAATTAACTAGTATAATACTGCATTATATCCCTTTGAGGTTGAGTTATGATGTTCGATTAATTTCTGATTTTATGATATGCTATTCATTGGAATTGTCTATATCAGATTCATATCTGTGGAGGTAACTTTGATAGACAAGGAAGATTTTTGCAAAATGAGTTGAACTCTAGGTGATGGATTCTACTATCCTGGAGCCAAGAGGGTATTAGGCCAGAGCTTACTAGTAAAGTTCATTAACCTGCTTTGACGGGAGTCCCATTCAAGGCATTGAAACATGTTGATATATTACAGGTACGCGTCTTCTTGAGAAACTTCGATTAAACAAATTCTCCTAGCAAATATTAAAAAAGACTTCTGGAAAAGTTAACGTGGTGGAAATTTATGAGTCTGTGGAATCTCTTCCATCTCCAAATCCTTAATTATCGTTTTACAATTTAGTGAAGAGACCCATAATTACTCCTCCACTAGTCCAATTGTTGTTCACCATTAAAGATAATGGGTCCCAACTCCCAAATAATTTTTTTTTCTTTTTGTAAATTAGGGTTGAGGTGAACTCAAGGATTTTCTGTTCACTAGTGAGAGTCTTTTCCACTAGGTTATTCGATTAACTCAAATGATATTACTTTTATGCTCTAAAAACATATGATGTATCTACGTCTAATTCTATATACCTATTGAAAAATAATAATAAGTGTTCGTGTATCAAATCGTGACACATATTTACGACTAAGTGTTCGTGTATCAAATCGTGACGCATATCTACGACTAAGTCAACAAGTGATAGAGATGACCAACGTAAGGGATAAGTTGAGAGTCAAAAGTCCTTCAGTACTTTTCCAATGCATTACCCAAGTGAGCCTTACAGATTGGGTATTCAACCATTCATTTTTCTCTACTTTTCCAATGCATACCTTGACTACCTCGGATCGACATCACTCGTCTCCAAGTCAATCTTAAATTGATAATTATATACATAGTGGCGAAACAAAAAAAAGTGTTATTTAAGATTGAAAAATGAATCGATACCGAAAAAATAAAGGTAAAAATTACAAATGTTGGGTTCGAACAAAATAAATTTATAGTAAGTAATAGGAGTAGTAAACAGTACAACATTTTATATATTCGATAATTTTTTGATATATGTATATGAGGTTATTGTGTTAATCGTCTGAAGAAATAGAAAAGTGTAATTGTTTAGTAAATTAAACATCCGGTCGTTGTGAGGAATCTGCACCAATGGAGTGATGAAGGTTAGCTATCAATAAAGTTTTTTGCCCTTTGCACGACATACTTGACTTTTATTGTAAATCTTACTTCTATTAATTTAATCACCTTAATGATTTATATAAGGCAACTATTACACCCTAGACTATTTTTACTTCCTCTAATTTTTTAACTTATTTTCTATTTACTTAGTATTATTTTACACTTTAATTGCATTTCTCAAATACTACTTTTTAAAAAAAAATTTATCTCTATCTTAATCATGTAGTTACTCCAATTCTTTTTCTCATTTTATTCATTATATGTTTTATTTTCAATAGAACGTAACCAATAAGTAAATTATTCATGTCAAACTAATGTGTAAAATGATAAGTAATATTAAGGGAATCACATATGTTTAACATGTTAAATATTTAACTTTAAAATGATTACATTTGCATATAAGTTATTTGTAGTCAACTTGTGAACATCTAGAAATATAACCAAATCATTCAAATAGTTTCAAAGGATTCTGCATCTAATTCCCTAATAATGATTCATTTACACGTCAATACTTTACCTCAACTCCATATTCAGAATTTTTTTTCTTTTTAATGTGTAAAACTTAAGGAAATTGTTTTTTCTTTTTGTAAATTAACAATGAAAGTACGAAACGAATTATCTCCAACAAGAACTGAACCTAAGACTTTTTAGATAAAAACTTGATTAGATATCACCAAACTATTGAGCCATTAACGAAACTTAAGGAGACTATTCAATGAAAAAATAGTACATATTTTACAAACTAATGTGATCACAAGTCTTAGCTAACAAAAGGAAAGGTCTAAGTCAACAATATATCACGAACACTAATTGTATAAATAATTCCTCTCTATCCCTTTTATTATTCTTTCCAGTCAAAGAATTTGGTGGTCTAAACTCTTTAGAGTAGGTGGAATTTCCCTTTCACATTCCTTAGGTTACTCACTTCTTCACGTAAATGGCTTCAAGTAGAAAAGCTTCTAGCCAAACTGACTTTGGCCAATTCTATCAGCTGCAAAATCTTTCCGGGCAAGTTTTAAACAACCCCACCAAGTCGATTTTCGGGGACCATGTTATGGATGCCATAGCAGGAACATCTACTGTTGTTACTACTTCCCCAACTAGTCCTTCTAGCCCCGGTGATTCAAGCCCGTTTTCAAGTAACTTGAACCCCGAGGGCCGGGTTTCAAAACCTGCACGAAGACGTTCCAGAGCCTCCAGGCGCACGCCAACCACGTTAGTGAACACGGATCCTTCCAACTTCCGCGCCATGGTGCAGCAATTCACGGGCGGTCCAGCTGCAGCCTATGCAGCAGAGCCGCGGTATCAGATGCCAGGGGAAGGGAATATCAGGTTCGGGTTTGGCCTAAATCAACAAATATTGAATCCTACATCAGTAGATGCTCATCAACAACAACAACAACAAAGACAGGCTCATCAACAGCAAGAATTACAGTTTAATCACAACATGTTCAGCTCAATGAACAGAAACCATGATGGCTCTCTTCCTTAGATATCGATAGGCCTTTTATCGAGCCTGGATTGTATCGAAGGCTCGATAGTGTTCGGGAACGGTAAACATGCATCTACATATAGCAATTCTATGTCTTTCATGAACAAGTTTTTTTTGGGTTCATATGTTATTTTATATCTATAGATCCAGCATACTATCTTTAATTTATTTTTTCGATTACTTGTTTGAATGCTGAATCATTGATCTTCCTTCGAATATTAACTCATTTGTATTATTATTATCTTATATGTAACTGTAAGTCAATTTTTCGATCAGATTGTTCTTCTATCATAACATACTACCATATTATATGAGTCAATGTTTTTTGATTACTTGTACTTCTAGAAGTATCTTCAAATGCCGATATTTCTACTCTTCTTTTCATCTAGTCACCCGAACTTCAATAATCATTTCAAATAAATATTATAATTGTTGACCATTTTAAATAGGCATCTAAAATATATTTTCTGCACCTGGAATTTGAACAAAGTCTTTTTGACACCTAAACTTCTCTTTTAACAAATATATTGATGGGCAAAATAAAAAATTTATGTATATTATACTTTGTGGATCATTTCTTGCAATAACAAATACTTAATTGGATCAATTTTGTTGTTAATGAAAAAAAAAAAATTAAAATATCATCTTCAACCTTACACACCAACTCCATCACACTCTTACCATCATTCTCCTCTATTTTGAAATAAATATCTGTCTAGCAAAACTTTAATTTTTTAAAATAGTTGATTATTTAATAATTTGATATACTTTTCAACTCATTGTTACCTTTTTAACCTTATTAATTTTTTTTGCTATAGAGATTATTTTTGCTTTTGAAATTAATTTATATATTATGTAGATGTGATTGTCTTCATTTACATTTATATATGACATGTATGTATTGCAATTGTGTGTTATATTACATACCAACGTTTATGCATCAAACTATTACCGAAATAATATGGAAGCGTAAATCAATAATCTTAACGTAATTTGACACCCACTGTTGATCAGTTGGTCCATTCGGAACCAGATTTTGAGTTTTAGATCACGTGTTACACTTTATAAGACAATCTATGTTACATGCGCTTACCATAACGATAACTATCTTGTTTTTGTTTATAAATTAATTTTATACTTAAAACAGCACACATCCTATGAGTTAATCGAATAGCCTAGTGGAAAAGGCTCTCGCTACTAACCAGAAGGTCCTGGGTTCGAATCTCACCTCATCGCTAATTTACAAAAAAAAAAAAAAAACAGCACACATCCTATGAACACATCATATGTTGTAACATTTGATATGTTATTATAGTGAGCTAACAGTATAATGATGAGTATTGGCAACCACTCAATTTTGAAGCTTAATAGAAAGCGAAACCACCAAGACTAGTACAATAAGAAAGGTCTATGGGATGAAGGTTTCTTTGTGAAAACGATGAGAACAAGTGGAACAGTATATTTATAAACCCAAGCAGTCGTGCAGAGGCGTGGGATAATGTACGATTAGAACAACAATTCAATGTTTCGAGTCACTGTAACGCCGCAGTGAATCGAATTGAATCATGCCCACTTGTTTTATTTGTTAAACATTGACAGATAAAGGTAACAATTTACCCGATAAAATATCACACTTTCAAGATTCGCTCAGTGTTGGATCTCTCGATCTTTCTTGTTGTGCCTTCAGTACCACTGGAATATGTAGCGTTCAACACTTTGATGGCGACTGATACCAGCCCCATGGTTCATCCGAAGTATATTGGGTGACCTGCTTCACATTTATGTAGTTCTCGAGACCCCTGCGGAAGACAACAAAATTGTTAACTACCTAACAGTTAAAACGGATCGTTTCTTAATCTCTGACTCCTACGAAGATTTGTCAGATAAAAGCAAAGAAGCAGAATCAAAAGTGGAACTATTATTCATGGGTTTATAGTCTTTAAGAAGACAGAAGTCAGTTTGCATTACCATTCCCCTAATTCGCGCCCAAAGCCACTCCGCTTTTTGCCTCCCCACGGAGCTTGAGAAAAGCAAGGTTGTGAGCAGTTCAACCAAACAATCCCTGCATGAAAAGCCTACACAAATGGAAAGAACAAATAAGCAACAATCACCTCTCATGAGTCACATGATGATTGTTCATATTATTTTGATGAGCGGAGTAGGCACCTTAGTCATGCGGTCACATCTTTCAAGATCGTTAGATAGAACAGCAGCACCCAGACCGTATCTACAAAGGATTTAACAAAGGCAGAAAATTTTCAGAATACAGTATATATTTCGAATGACACAAAAGTAAAAATGTTAGTTTTACTCACTGGGTATCATTTGCTAATTCAATGGCTTCTTCTTCAGTAGCAAATGTCTTGACACAAAGAACAGGTCCAAATACTTCCTCCTTCCAAATTTGCATGGAGGTCGTGACATCACTTATAATGGTAGGTTCAACAAAATAACCTTTCTTAAGATGCTGCAAATAAATTCTATGTTTAGCCCCATTATACCATGTTGATCACGAGCAGATACTCATTATTAGAGGTTTCACCTGAGGGCGTTCCCCACCACACAATACGGATGCACCTTCACTTTTAGCTGTGGCAATGAAGTTCAATACCTTCTCATACTGTAACATAAAAAGTTGATAAATTCAACAAGAACACCTTTCAGGCATGGGAATTAAATGACATGATCATTATACCATCTCGGTTACTGTGTGATTGAAGCAATTGCTAGTTCAACTTCTTTTCCACTTTTCATCCTAGTGGAATGTGAGCTCATTATTATGATACAAGCCTTCCTTTAATTTTTTCTTGTAATTAAAAATTCTAAGTAATTATTTAGGGAAAGTTATAATTATTTAGGGAACTCAGGCAAACAACGAACATAGGGCAATGATTTTGAGACTTCAACTTCAGAGAATAAGTGTCATTGTTAAATTAATACAGAGCTACAAATTATTGTAGAGCTCAATCAAATTATTACCGGTATCATAATCCAAAAGTTAGACCATCAAAGCTTCATTGATATCCCAATTCGAACATGTCCTTAAATTTTCCTTTTACACGCTCTTTCAGAATCTCACATTTAAGAATATTTAGTACTACATTTACAAAGTAATTAGCGGTCAAAGTTGAACCTTGAAATTGAATAGCACAAAATGTTTAGCATTGAAAGGCCAAACTACTACAGGACTTCACTAGTTACAATAGTGTTGACAAAAGGAGGCTATCACTTACCTGTCCACTACTTACAACAGGACCAAGCCGACAACCTTCCTCTAACGGGTCCGAAATTTTAATATTTTTGCACCACTGAACTAGCTTGTCCAAAAATACAGCAGCAATACTTTCCTGAGATAGAACACGGAGACGCTTCAAAAAACAAAAACATTTTAAAGGAGGATAATGACCACTTCAAAAGTAAAAAACAGACATAGTCATACTATTCCTACTCTGCCCTTAGTAGAAATCTTACTATGTACAATCCAAATATCCTACAATAAACTCAGCACAATTTAACATTTGTAATGTCCCAATCCGTCTAATATTCTAGGATAACCGAATTTGTCAAATAATGGTGACATCTAAAGGAGTTACGCATATTAAGATTCCAGACACAAGCTGTCGAATCATAGTCTAAATGGGTTTAACATTTCTGGCTCAAGCAAAACTTGTTCTTCAGCTCCATTTTCCCATGGTCGTTGATAATCATATATATGTAAGTTGGCAGATCAGAGAAAGAGATTAATGTTGTTGTATCATTTGATCAGAGTATTTGGACATGGTAAGCGACTAAATGCAAATATTGCAGTTTTAACAAGGCTATAATATCTGTAGTTAAATGATGGTTAAAGTAGACCAAAAACAGAAGCCTTTTTAATTAAAAAGTAGCAAAAAGACAAACACTGCCACAAAAAGGAGAAGCATTTACAAGACAAAATTATTAAGACTATTTAGTACTTCAAGAAACCCTTCCAAGTATAGGCTATGGCAGAACAATTGAATCACACAGAAATGACACTTCTCTTTCATTATTCTTTTCAGATGGAGATGCTTCATGACTATGACTATCATGATATAAGTTCCACAAAAAGATAACTATATTATTTGGCAGCACTGGCTATGCAGTATGCAGATGTAGATTGAAATGACTATCCACAATTTAGGAAAATAAGAAGTTGAAGGTCAATTTAGGCTTCATGCTATTTAGAAGTTCTATTTTCCACCGTTCTTGACTGCAGAAGTTCTAGTACAAAGATCACACACTTCGCGGAGGCAGAATTTTCAGCACATAAAAGAGAAAGTTACAACAACCATCGCAACTGTTTTCAAGATTTTAAAGCAGCAAAATGCGTACTAAGAGAATAATGTTTCTGCTTTAGTTATGTAAAGTAAGAAATTTAAACAAACCCTAATTGTTAAAATAGTCAAGGAAAAAGGAAGCAGGTATGTAGATGTACATGCACTAGAAGACGGGATGTTGCACTGCAAATTTGTCCGTTGGTCCAAAAACAACCAAAAATTGTCCATTCAGCAGCTGTTTCAATAGCAAGCAGTTAGGAAAATCTTGATGAACAATCTTGATTAACAAATCATCTTAATCCAAGAGGCAAATTAAATGATCTCAAAAGTACGTTTTGGTTTTGTAATCACTATTAAGGTAACACTTGCAAGTTCAGTGATGTGTAGCCCATTTGGACAGTTCATGTTACTTCAAAAATATGGGATGTAATTGACAAAACATATTGCATTATAGACCAGAGGACTCAAAAGTGCTAACCTTTATCAAGATCAATATCCTCAAACACTACTATTGGACTTTTCCCCCCAAGCTCAAGGGAAACCGGCTGCAAAACAGATATCCTTAGTAGAAGATAAATGCATTTGGCAGTTAGTCAGCAACCAAACTGTATACACATTCCTGCCATAACATACTTTTAAAACTTGAGCAGCAGCAGTCATGATTTTGCTCCCTGTAGCACTACTTCCAGTAAATGCAACCTGGTGATTCAAAGTAATTATAATCTGTCAGGCATGGGTAACATGCTGACATTGAACCCCATGGAATAGAAAGCAACCTTGTCAACATGAGGATGAGAAGCCAAAGGAGCACCAGCTTCTGGTCCGTACCCAGTTAGCACATTAAGAACACCAGGAGGAAGGCCAACCTCTTTGCATACATCCGCCAACTCCAGACAGGTACTGAAGAAGATGTGATAATAAGAATATTGCCCTAATTGTTAAAAGGTTTTTATAATAACATAAAAATTAACGGCTCACATTGATGCCAACTCAGAAGGCTTCAGGATGGCAGCACACCCAGCAGCAAGAGCAGGAGCAACTTTCCATGTAGCCATTAGAAGTGGGTAATTCCTTCACTCAAGGTCAAGCAATTAAAGGCCATCTAAAGATTTCATCTTAGAAGCAATGTTATATATCCAAACCCATTTTCGACATGAAACTATTATGCAGAACCCATATATTCAAAATATGCCTCACTTACTTCCCTTTCATGAGACTAATAACATGTACAATTTTGAAATTTGTTTGTAAAGCTAAGCAAAATATATCAAATGTAATGCTGCAACTCACTTGGATAGTTTACAACATAAATAATTTATCATTTCCCTTATATTATGAATTGTTAAATATTGTAATTCATCAAGATACACTAACATAAACTTCAAATTCACCATTCGATATGGATGAATTGGGAACCTATGGATATCCAACATTGACATCCAGTAAACACACTTCCAGTTGCGCATTGCAATCGCTCGAGCTCAAAGTACCCAAGCTTAAAGTCGTGGAAGATGTTGTTCAAGATATAACTTCTATCTACTTATTTTATCACTTCTCAGAAGTTCATCTTAATATATTGTGGCTCATACGGTCATACCCTACATTCATTCACCACAAAAGCCAGACGAGAAATCTTTCTAATTATCTAGCATTTTTCTGAACCAACACACATTGTCAAAAGCTAAAAATATTAACTAAAGATATAGCCAGCCTTTAACTATAGTGAAGCAAGAAGTTGATATTATTTGGTTCACAAAGTTACAAAAAAGCTTCGGTAAACACCCTGTTAATGCAAATCATTAGCTTCCTTGCTTGCTAATGTGACAATATTTGACAAAACAGTTCCTTCTGTCCAATTAACTATATAGAAGAAAAAGGAAATATGTGTTCGATCAATGATATAACTTGGTTGATGCTACTACCTTGAAGGAGAATCCTAGTCTATAGAAGAGACTCTGTATACATTCAATTATTTTTCGCCTAGTCAAATCTCACCATCACTCAGGTCATCTGAAGATTAAATAAGTTTTACCATAGGTAAATTGCAGTATAGCATCTTCAACCCACTTTTTAAGATAAAAAAAACAGTACATCAGCTTTGCAGTAGCACCTACCACGGGGTAATAAGCCCAACGACACCTATGGGTTCCCTTAAAACATGGCATTTAAATGTATCCATCGGAAGAGTAATAGGAGACTTCTGCTTCTTGTCTAAACCCTCAGCAAGGTCAGCATAGTATTCAAAGCATCCAGCGACATCATCCTGGGTAAAAAAATTTATAAGCTCATACTTCATTAGAGAAAGAAAACAACTGTTGTGGTATGACACCTACGATATCCCAGGCTGTTTCATCTAATGGCTTCCCGCTGTCAAGAGATTCTAGTTTCACTAGTTGCGGCTTTCTTTCAGTTATCTGCATGTAAGTGAGTGCCGTGAGTATGTCATAATAAATGAAGCACAAGCAGTTAGTAACTTTAATAATTTAATTCCTGGAATGATCGACGACACCCTTTGTTAAAGTTGGGCAGATACATCATACACTTTCCAAAGAGCAACTTAGATGGTCTGATTGGTCAATGTTACATATTCTAGCACCACATTGGACATAGATACTACTATAAAGTTAGCAGAAGTTGATGAGTGTCACCATTATCTATGATTCTTGAAGTCTAATCTAGACCCATAACATAACAATGTAATCAGCCAATAATAATCCCTCGATAATTTAACAAATCAAAGAGATCACAGAAGTGTTACGCAGACCTTTGCAGCAATAGCTCGCAAGTATTTAGCTCGGTGTGCCCCTGAAGCTGCAGACCAATCTTTGCCCCCATTCCGGGATAAAGACTTTCGGGCAGCTTCCACAGCAATGTCCACATCCTCAGCAGTCGCAGCAGGAATATACCCTAATATGAAATTAAAATAAAATCCACCCAATAAATAATTAAATAATCACATCAGCTGAAGTACCAATTCTAAACTACAAATTAAGTGGGCACAACCGAGAACAGTTAGCTGGAATCACAGCGTGATTTCTATCTCCAAAATTAACGAACTTTGAAGTCTTAATTGAAAATGTAACTTTGATCTTAATCAAAATTATCAAGTTATTAGCAGAGAACAATTAAAAATACTAAATTTTGATATATTTTTCACTGAAGATCACACATCACATACAAAAACAATTGAGTTCGAACATCAAAACTCAAAACTGGACAATCTTATTGGGATAGAGCACATGATAGATCATAAAAGATCGACAAAAGAGATCACCAAAATTTCTATTGTGATCAGCTACTAAAAATAATGGTAATATAGAGTTAAATTCAAGAGCTGGTGAATAATTAACAAAAGTTGAATCTCTTCAAAATAGTTACACAAAAACAACAACCCCATGTACAAAACATTGACTATTTTCAGAGAAATTACATCAAACCAACAACCCCACGTAAGTAAAAACTAAGATGACGAGGTCCAAATTTGGAGTAGTTGCAACAGCAAAAACCGAAAAAAGAAGAAACCCATGTAAGAAAAACTAAATCTTTTGACAGAAATGACATTAAAAGAACAAATACATTAAGAGGAGCATGTAAGAGAAAATGAATGATGAATGCAAGAAATGACCTATGAGCTCTTCAGTAGCAGGATTGATGATGGGTATGCGGTTTTTGTTGATGGGTTCTCTCCATTCTCCATCTATGAAAAGTTGCCTACTTGGGATTTGAGTTGCAGAGACTGCTTCCATGCTTTTCTTCTACAAGTATTTTGGAATATTGGAGTAGTTGGTTTCAGTGTGATTAGTGTTCTAGGTAATATCAACAGATTTTGGGGATGTATGATTGATTCCATTTGTTTTAAAATATTATTTCTTTTAATCATTAGACTAAACATGTGTTTATTATCTTAACCTTTATGTACAAATCAATGTCACTACAAAAGCCAAAAACTATTTACAAGACACTTTTTTCTCTTTGTTATATATTATTATGTGAGAATAATATTGAAAATTGTTTTACGGTTAAATAAAAATTTGGAATGGGTAATCCCTAATGGAGGTAGACATGGAGCTAACAGCTCGTTGCTTTGACGGGATATCATGTTCAAAATAGTTTTGGTGGTAGTTACGTATGTTGAAACATGTATTGGTATGAAAAATGAAAAGAAATGTAACACTTTTTCAGTGTATTCCATCGTATAATGATCATTGACTTGAAAGCTACTTAAGCACAACTGCTTTGAGGTTAGGTAATTGTAGACGATTGTACAAGGTTAACAAAACAACCAAAAACATGTCTTTGATTTTGGAACTTGCAAAAACTACCAGAGCGGACCTTTGTTTGCGGTAGTTCGATCGAATGTTAAAAAAAAAATGAAAAATATTATTGTAATTATATATTAGCTTTTCACATTAAAAAAAATGAATAACTGTGTTTTATGTATTTTCAAATGTATCTTTATAATTGCCCAAAATTTAATATTATACTACCTCCGTCCCTAAAAGATTGTCACATTTTGACTTTTGGTGGTCAACAAAGCACGATTTAAAACATAAATATCTATTATTCTACATGTGAAAAAATTATAAAAAGTTAATATTTGAAAAATATATATTAAGACGAATCTAACAAGGTCCCACAAGACTATATTATTTCTTATCGTTTAATGGGAATTCATGATCAAATTTTGTAATGTTTGACTAACAAAAGTCAAAATGTGACAATCTTTTAGGGACGGAGGGAGTAAGTAATAATTCGAACATCCACTATTAATATCCTAAATCCTCTGCTTGAGACTTTGAGAATTAGTTATACAATCCACTACGTGTTGCTTTCAAAATTTATTTGGTAATCCACAAACAAAGAGAAATATGTTTAGCAAATAGCAATATGCATTTTTCATGTTATTAATCGACCTTAAGTACATAGTGAATCCCGTTTAAAGAGGCAAATTTTATCCTACAAAAAAATTGAGAACGTAGAGTCGAATACTCTTTTGATGCTGAGACACATTTGCAGATTCTGGTAACATAACGTTTCAGTTTATATCCAAAGCTTCATTAGTTATGGGCATTTGGATCTTGACTTGCAGATAAAATGTTTGAGCATCTTGAAGATACTTGTTATATAGCCGTCGTGATATGTTGAGGGCGTCTCCCACACCTTCCACAGGATAGACCTTCCTATCCATTTGCCATTCATTTGTAAGTTTGATCCACTCCCTTCTCCAGCCGTTCAGATCGAAGTCCTGACCTTTCTCTAAACTTTCTATAAGAAACTTGAAGTAAATTGCTGCACGCGGACCGTAGTAGTCTCGTAGAAGTCCACTCCAATATTTGTTCCCTGAATAAGCAGTGCAATTGAAGACAATATACGTTCAGTGAAGATTTATGGGTAACCTATTCAATATTCATGTTTTATATTTAACAGCAGTGCTTTAATTGTTTAGGGAATACAGAAGCGTAAGCTGATTACGCTTCTCATCTATTATCTCTTGGGTCAACTCGAAAAACAGCCTTTTTGTTATCACAGGGATAAGGCTGTGTAATATCCGACCCCCTTACACCGCTTAGGCAGGAGCCTCATAAAGCATGGGGCATGTTGTTGTTGTTGTTGTTGTTGCAGGTAATGCAGGAGTTCGAAGTATTTCTCTTACCATAGTCTCGAAGCAAGCTTGCTTCATCCTCTGTATTGTCGAACCACATCGTTATCTGGGTTCTTGCGTTCCATTCAAACTGTAATTTTTGTAACAGGAATAACATGATCAACTTCTTTAATTAATATTGGATTTTAGGCTAAAGAGATCGCCGCACCTGTCTCTCTTGTTCTTCCCCTTGTGCCAGTTGTTTGGCACTCTCTAACCAGGGTCCTAAAAGAAATCCATTGTGACATGCTAAGAGTGTATCTATTTCTTCAACAAGACCCAAGAACTTCTGGCTGAGATGAACAACTCCATATAGATCACCTAACCTGTAGGATTCGATGATCTCTAAGAACAATTGATTCGCGTACTTTGCTGAAGCCTGTCTTGTGAGGTCAATGAGGTCATAGCTGTGAATACACCAAACAAGATGATTTACACTACACTCGTGCGTCTCGTAACACTCCAACATGGAAATTAAAATATTTCAAAACAGCAAATTATATAGAATAGAAGCTGAGAAAGAGTCAAGGTCATCAACAATAATCAGACCTGTATGTTTTACTTCCCAAGAGCTGATCACCTACAGAGATGAAAAGTTGTAATGCTTGCAGTACATCCGATGTTGAATACCAAAGGTGAGGATGATCATATGAATCTCCTGTTTCTTTAAGCATGACGGTCTGAGGGACTTCTACACTATGGTGGTGAGTGATCTCATTTACTTGATCTCGATATGTAGATATTGATGAAGGACTAACATCAGGAAAGTATACTATAACATCTCTGTTTTTGTCCTGATCAAGAGTATAGACATCATTTAAAAAACAGCAGAATGCAAACTGGATCAGTTGTATACATGAAAGTTGAGGCGATTGAATTTTCAAAACATAAAGACATGATATGGGATAGGAAAAAGGAATTCCAGAGCAAGTGAAATAGAAGAATATCTAATTTGTGGAAGAGTCTCAGAAATCATGAAGTAGTAAAGGGGGTTCTCTATGGTCCTAGTGATTGTTGTTGGAAAATGAGCAAAATTTAAATTTCTTTTGTTCCTAAGCAAGTGCGATTCTGTTGCTCTTAAAGTAGTTTGATGGTGTACAGGAATGAGTAGGGAAATGGACTACTTACAGGATAACCATCTGTACAATTGTAAAGTGTTCGATGCAAAATTCTCCATGCGTCTTGAATCAAAGGAATGTAGCCCCCGTAACGCCTTTCAGAGTATAGATTAATCCATGCCTGCAAGATAGATTGTTAAATCTCTAATCTCACTGACCAAGAACATAAACAAATACAGAGTTAATTATCTATAATTTATGTAATATCTTGGTCTAAAAATCCTAAAGAACGAATAGTCCACAGAATGAAGTACGCTTTCTTATAGGATGTGTTAGGAAGTCAATAATGACATGGTACATTATATATTAAAGCACTACTGATAAGGTAAGCTGAAAAGAACAATAGGAGGTAGCTGCCAGGAACTCAATGCTTTCCCGAAAAGGTAAAGTGGTGCAGACAGACTTACAGAGGTAATCTTCTAAAATATATAAATTACCTCGTCATCAACTGAATCATAATGAAATGCCATTTCTGACATGAGATCATAAACAATCGGGTTCTGTTCAATAGCTTCCATTGACATGCCAACACCAACCTAAAATCAAACAAATTTGCTAGTGAATTTTATATTAACATAAAAGATACATGAGCTCCATATGGAGAATGAAAAATGTAAAATGAAGTGAGCAAACTTGTACATGAACAAGAGAAATAAACTATTTGTTGGTTTTTTTGGTTGACAACTGAGCTGCATGATTTTTTGGTTCAAGCAAGTACCAGTGTATTAAAATCTGATGAAAAAAAAGAACAATAATTTCAAAAATTAATTTGCAGAGCCTCATTAGAAGTTTTCTGTGTAACTTGTCGATCCAACAGCATCCTGCATCCGGACGATTTTTCTTCCTCAGTTTTAATGTCAACTACACCTCCTATGAAATTGCTTGTAATGTTATCTTAGAATAAAAGTGCACTGTACCTATCTAGGGAAGGAAAATATGAATGCAAAAAGAACAAAATTATCAAAATTCGATTACATCTTGTGCACATATATGACAGATATATTATAAAAACGTAAGGTAAAAGGTTGAGTTGACTTGCCATTGTTGAATTCTGGCTTAAACGAGCTTCAACAGGGCCAGATGCTACAACATCTAGAATGCCATACATCTCAACATTTCCAGCAAAGTTATGTAGCATACACCTGAGTTGTATAAATCAGTAGAATGAAGTTTATTGGCAACATCGTGGCAACGAATGAATAAAATACCAGCTTCTTTACATAGTTTTCCTACAGAACCCCATTTCGGAGAATAGAAGCACGCTGCCGAGGTAAGAAGATGAGACTGCAAATTGGAAAATGTGCAACTTCCACCCCAATAATTACTAATATAAGAACTACCAGGTGAGAAATAATCTCAGGCTCTCGTATTAGTAATTCTTTTTGAGTGACAGATACTAATCATTCTTATTTAGTATGACAAAGAAGTGAGGCACATAAACTACTTTTTGAAATACATATGAATTCCTAGGACATGCAGGAACTAGATGAGTTTAACTAAATGCATCAGGTATTCTTAGAAAAGGTCGGCCGGAGTGATAGGCTCTTCAATTCCAGTCTGTTGAACAACATAAAAGTGCTGGTATGTTTAACAGAACTCATGGTTTTCATGATCCATAAATGTGCTGGAAGAATCACAACAGCTTATGTGAACATGAGAATGAGTAGAACTGTAGAAAAATTTACTTACCAGATATAAGGAACACCGTAGAACTGCTCTGAAGTACTCCAAACAGGTTTGACTTCAGCATATAAATCCAGAACAACCAACTTGCCAACAGGGACGGAGTGCAAGAGAGCCTGAAAAGATTAGTGTAAGCAAAGAAAAGAACACGTATTCAAGAAGATTAAGGGAGGGAAATAATGCAAAAGATGGCGGAGACAGAAAATCATCTACATAGAAAATGTTTCAACTTTGCATAACCATTTTTTTTTTTAATTTTTTTATTTATTAATAACATTGTAACCATTACATTCATCAATTCAACATAAATTCGTAACTTCAAAGAAAGGGGCAACTAGCTTTAAAACTAGTGAGCGATTAAGATCGCTCGAACCTCTTTCTTTTTGCTAGCAAGAGGACTCGAATCCGAGACCTCTGCTAGTGGTGTCAGCATTGCTTGCCACTAGGACAAGTTGTCTTGACAACTTTGCATAACCATTGATGTCGAAAACTATGGATTTTGAGTATTATTAATGAACTGGTGATGTTAACAGAAAATCGTCTAAGAATGAGGAAAATAAAACTTATAGGATTCATCACCTTCATTTGAGGAGGCTTCCAGAATGGGTCATCCGTGAAAAGCCATCCCTACACATTATCCTGTTAAATCACTTGAAATTTCCAAAAGAAATGAAAACAAGGTTGACATAGAGAAAACTTCCAGAATGGTGATCTAGATATAAGGGCGAAGTAAGTGATGAGCAGAGAGAATGAAAATTGGCCAGGTTGTCTCTTGCCTGCTTACATAACCATCAATTGTAACATCTTTCTAAGTCTCAGACAGAAATATTCCATCAATTTTTACCTGCATAAGCCAAACAGCTTCACTATCTCCATATTGCATCCCTTTGAAAATTGCAGCTCCTAAAGAGGAGATGTACTCTGTGTCATCTGTTGGTGGTGTATTTTCATCAAAGGTATCACTGTATCAGAGTTTGACTATATTAATATGAGTTACTGAGATCTTAAGAAAATATTTCAGGAGAAGATAAGAAAAACGAACATATTTCAGTTAAACCAACTGCTTAGAGAGAGTCTAAATGGAAGTTGATGGGGAAGACGCATACATACTTACCAGTTATATATGTGTCCACTTCTCCCGTACTCTGAATACATGGACATGCAAAGCAATCAAAGATCTGATAGAGGCCTTACATATGCATACATACTCATAAACTTTTAGTTTGTGCACCTTTCAGTTGTTCCCTTATGAATTCTCTTCCTATTTCAGTGAACAAGGGATCTGTTGCATCAAGAAGATACGTGCAGGTCCATCTAGGATCTGCTTGGACACTAAACCTGTAGCCAAATGTTCCACCAATATTAAGCCAGAATGTAGAAAATGTCTGCAAGTGGCCATGCAATAACAGAGAAAGTTCATCGCAGAAAGAATCTTGATAACAAGGTTATGTCAAAAACCCATTAACTGATGTTAGCGTTTGAAAAGAGCTTGGAAGGTCATTTTGCTAGTATTGGGTTCAAGACTTAAGTCAAACTTATCAAACAAATGGTAAATAATCTAGAATATGAACAAACAATTTGGAAAGTGCACAAACAATTGTAAATTAACTTGTAAATGAACTACAGGATATGAGTGTGCTCAACCGACAAACATGTTTTTACATTAGCTTAAATTGAAAATATAAAACAGATACTCCATCCGTTTTTTTAAAAGTATTGTTTAGCAACAATCTACTTTATTAAGAATATGAAAAACATTACTCTTCTACCCCCATTTAATTGGAGTAAATAATAAGATGAGCTCAAAACCAATATCTTGAAATGTGAACTCTTGTTCAAATGATATATGGAGTGTTGAAGTTGTCACTGATTACGCTTCGAAACTCATAAGTTTTGCGTTGGAAATTCAACAAATTTAATAAAAGCCTACTACTGTATTAAGGATAAAATAGGAAAGATGGTGAAAAAACCACCTTGAAATGTTTAACAATATAATAAAATTACAAAAGAACTTTAGCCTAAACAATACGTTAAAAGAACGGAGGGAGTATTAAATATAAGACAGGTCAAGGAAAAGGAATTAACTCTGTCTCACCAATTTCCTAATTGTGTTATTGACGCTGATGGAAATGCATGTTTCAATGCTGCTGGAACATTTCCAGAAAATGCGGGAAGAACTGAAAATATAACACTTAAATGGAGTCTTAGTAATTTATGAGCAAATATGGCTATGCCAATTGCTATTGTATCTGATTAGAGCGTTCCTCCATACGATCATCATTACTCAATGACAATGAGAAAGCAATTAAAAATCTGGACGAGTATTTTTATTTGATAGAAGAAGTATTAAGATAGAACTTGCATGAAAGTCAGTAAACGATATTACAAATATAGACATTTAACAGTACCTGGATTCATGCCAAGGGAATACATTCTAGCAAGAATTCTCTTCTGCAGAAACAGTTGCTGATCTAACCAGCTTTGTGGAAGTGGTCCACCCCACCTGTCAATTGAAGACTAAACTTAAATATTTTGAGATGACCAATAAATGGTCATGCAACCAGGTATATAATCATTATAATTAATCGAGTTCGAGGAGTTAAGAAAAGCGACTTTGAAGGAAATCTCAGTAATATCACATAGCAGTGCTACTCAAAACTTACTCATGCAGATTTCCCATACGTGACCATGAAAGAAATGCAGGTCCCCCAAAAAAGTCATTCAGTTCTGCGCTGCTTATGTTGAACTTCTGCTGAATGGTTAACCAACAATTATGGATATGCAAAACTTAAGAAAAAAAAAAGATCAAAACGTCTCAAGTATTGTAGACTCAAGGAGAAGCTTATGTCACTCTTAGGTACCTCTTTCAGGTTGAAGATGGCGAAGGTTTTATATGTATGTCAGACATTATATTATGCATGTTTGAGACTTAGGCATTACTTCAAGTTTCTGATATTGACTTTCTTGAAATTGCAAGGATGTTTCTACATATTATATATGAAGAACCTCATATATTGAGGATTGGAAGGACATTTAGGAAGAAATTATTATATCCTTTCCAACTAAGTCCAACGCTACTTTAATTGACGATAACATAATTATAAATATTACAGATATGATGATCAGACAACAAAAGAGGTCAAATTAATGAGGGAACTACCTGGAAGACTTTTTGCCATATAGCTTCTTGACCAGTGAACGCTAATGGTAAATTAACGCCATGAAGAGCCATCCAGTCTATTTCCTTCTCCCATCTCTCCCAGTCCCACCATGCAAATGAATCTTCAATGCATGCGAATCAATAAAAATCATAAACTTAAAAGCCATAATCTGCATATCAATACAACAAAAAGGATTGACACACAGGATTACAGCTAGATGCAACAGCGTTTTGGTAGTAACTCCAAGGAACTGGTCTTTTTCTTGATAGCCAGCCATTTGTGACATGAGGAAGATAGCCACGCTTAGGCACTGAATCAAGCTGTGGACCCCCAGTTTTACTCCAAGATATATGTGCTCGGCAAAAATATTTCAGGTACCAGTGCAAGCCAGACAAGACTTCCACTGCTGTAGTTCCACTTATCCTGCGAGAGGAAATTTAGTTTATCATATAATTCTTTCGTAGATAATCCATTCTAAAGGTCTATCTGTTCAAAGGTTATATGTTGATAGTAACAGGAACATATAGATGATAGAATTAGTCAGCACGCACCAGTGAAGGGTAGCAATTTGACATTTGGAGGTTTTAAGCATGTTTTCCAGAGTTTTCGTGACATCACTAAGGCAAAAGTTCTAGAAAGCATCACTTTCTTTACATTCCAAACTAGAACTGATGGTTTGAGAGTTTCAGGTACAAGGAACAGGGAAATAATAAGAATAGTAATAATAAATAATAAAAGGAACAGGGAAATAGTGGAGGATATAAATATTCCTCTCATGACTTTGAGTGCCTAGTTATTGACCAATCCAATTCAACAAATAAGTAACAGAGGTATCTAAACTTACAATATCTCAGGTGAACCAACTCGACTGTTTAAAGGAGGGTTCTGTATGATAAAGCAAGGATCACCATCACAGCGGTCCTGCATAAACCAAGGGAAGTCTCACATAATTACAAGGTGAAAGAGTTCGACTTCAAAATATAGAGCATTGATTTTTACACTCCATCTATTGATTATGGAATCCAGTCCATTGTTTTTTTCATCCACTTTTACATTATGACTGGAGTGTCATTATCACTCATTGAAGTCTTACGATCATCTGCTCAAAATATCTACTTAGCAGACCTCAGAGTTTCCATACTTTATGTAATAATTACTAACCTCAAAACTGCATGTTATAGTAGACAATGCAGAAAACAAATACTCCAACATTAGGGAATTGATTATTATTTTTTCACAATTTACCGATTGGAAACTTCCAAAACCTCACATTTTACTTCATTTCTTTTAATTTGTCTTCTCCATTTCCCTCAAAAGTTGAACAGAACTGAATCAGCGTGTTATTAACAAGCGAAACATTATTTTATTACTTAGCTGCAATAATAATTTTTCGAATTCATTGAAGCAATTTGATGTTCAATGAAGTAAAGCATACGATTCAGCTGAACTTTTTGGAATTCCTGTGAACCAATAAACAACTCTAGCCCAAAATATCAACATCAATTTCTCCTTATTATCTCACAATATCAGAAAGCCCCTACTCCTTTGACATAACCATTCGCTAATAATTCTAAAACTTTCCAAACAATCCAAGAACCTACTAAGCCCACCATTTCAATCCACAAGACTTGGTTAAACCCAGGTAAGTCTCAGTCCTATAGCCATTTTTTCAACTAACGAGACTGTTAGAATCCATGGTTCCACCTAAAACAAATTGCCTCAAAGTAGAGTACCCACGATTTTATTAATTCACCAGGATGGAATATCTTAATATGAATGTGGCACATGGCTCATAAATACCTATTGCACGTGTAATCTTGTCCAGACATTTGACGGTTGGGCATGGTATACTCAATACAGAATCTGCGATACTATATTAAGAATTTCATCTAAAACAAATTGACAACAAGGACCAGCCTACGACGTTACTAATTTGCCACGAAAGTTCTTAACATGCAGGGGCTACATGATAGAATGTGAATAACAAAAAGTAAGACCTTGAGAATAATTTGAAACTCAAAGCTGGAGAAATGAGAATTAATGGTTCCATTGAGAACCCCATAAATTACAAAATAAACCATAAACAGCTCTCATTTTCCCAATAAATCAATCACTCACTTTCACATCAATATTCACAAAACCCTAAAGTCCATATTCTTTTGATAAAAACAATTCATGCATTCACTAAAAATGCAATCTTTTTAACCAATCCACAAATTTACCAACTGCGCCAAGAATCATACATACCCAAAAAGAGTTCTCCTTAACAATCCGGAGTTTCCATTCGTATATACTAAAACCAATTGATTACAAATAGATACCCCTCGGCACCTATAACCTAGTCCACTTGTACCACATATACAGTTTCGGTCAGTACTTATCGCACTGTGGAAATTGCGAAGTGGCATTTACAAAACAAACTTAATACCTAAAAGCTGTCTCAAATACAAAATATTCATGAATATAAAATATAAAAAGACTATGAAGATGCCCACTCATATTAATATATGCATTTTTCCAACTAAATACAACATGCCCAACAAAAAAAAGTACCTTATTGATAATTTGGAATTGAAAACTGGAAAAATGAGAAGAAATGGTTCTATTAAGAACACCATAAGCAGCTTCCAACTGAATATCAGAAGAATCCCTCTCACGTTCTTGAATTTCCAGTAACTTCGTAACATATTCCACTCCGGTGGTGGAAGAATTTGTAAATTCTGGAGCTGAAAACAGAGTAAGAATGCATAATACTATGCAAACGAAAAATGCCATCAAAGAACACTGTGGAGATGAAGACAGAGAGCATATTCATAATAAGGATTTCTTTATAGATTAGAAATAATAAGAAAAACAATAGAAAAATTGCAGGCCGGCAGATTATTGATTTTATATAGAAATGATTAGTAGGAATAGGTTTTGGTTTGGAAGATTTTGGCTTTGTATGCGGAAAGGACGAACAATAATATCAAAAAATATGGCGGGTGCTACGGTTAAAGAATTGTACTTTTGAATTGTGTCGTTTATATTAGATCACCTATCTTTGAATATGAACTGAACTTCGAGGATTACTATATTTAAAAATGGCATCGATCACTTATGTTATAAAATCAGTCTTAACTATTAGTTTGGCCTAATTTTGTATTAACTCACCATTAAATAGGTCACTTTACCCTCATATGTCAAACTTTGAGGGGGCAAATTTAGTCATTTCACATCTAATATTTTGATATAATAATTAGATGCAAATACCAACGGAGACACATTTACAAACATAAATCCACTTAAAAGCATAAGTAACGATTGAAAATCCAATCATAAGTGATCTTCCATGTATTTTGTCATGAGTGTAATGAAAACAAGAGTGTACCGCTTAATATTTTAAAAATATACATTATTACTTATCACCTTCATAAACATATAGTAACCAAATAATCTAAGGCTAAAATTCTTTTAGCCCCTGAACTTTGACGATCTGGTGAATTTGCCTCCTACTTTTTAAAACTGGTCTACTTGCCTTCAAACTATTCATATTGGTCATTTTAGAAATTTTCACCTTAAAATGAAGGGAAAAATAGGAATTTTAGCATATAATAGACATTTAGGATCAATTTATAATATAAAAAGTACAGCAGGGCCTCTTTTAAAAGAAATAAATTATTACAGGGAAATAAAAAAATAACGAGAACAAACCCCCCACCTCCCTTACCCCCACACCACCCTAACATGTCCCGTTCACCATAGAGCAGGGGCGAGTAGATAAGGCAGAGGGAAGTGAGGGTGCCGGTGGGGATGGGTGGTTGAGGAGGGGGTAACCGAGCAGGTCGGACGGAAATCTAGCAGGGGCGGTGGACATCGAGCAGGGATGGTTGGGTAGGGGGAATCGAGCAGGCTGCTACAGATGGGGGTAGGACGGCGGGGTTGCATGAGATTGGGGTAGGGTGGGGGGGGGGGAAGGGAGCTGCCAGAGGTAGAGGTGGAGGTTGGGGGCGATGGTAGGGGTGGGGAGGGATTATTTTTTATTTCTAGTTTTTGTAATAATTTTTTTTTTTTTAAAGAATCCTAATATGTTTTGCTTATTAAAATTATCCCAAAAGTTTTATTATATGTTGAATTATTATTTTACCCTTCATTTAAACTTTGAAAACTGTAATTTTTAAGGTGAAAAATCCCCTAAATGACCAATTAGGGGGGCAATTAGGCCGATTTTAAGAGTTTAGGGACAACTGGCAATATCATCAAAAATTAGGGATCGAGATGAATCTTTGCCATAATTCAATAAGTACACCTTCAACGCAATTTTCTAATGTGCAATTTTTCATGAGTCAAACTCGACAAATATTATAGTCTTAATCGATAGTAACTTTGATTTCAATGAAAATTATCGTGTTAGTAGTAAAATATATACTCGATGTGCTACTCCCTTTATCACTTTTGCTCACTCTTTTATTTTGATGTGTTAACTATGACCTCAAATATTTTTTAGGTCAAAAGGGAAAGATAGTTACTTATGTTTTTTTATCAACACTTATGATTTTAAATGTTCCTGGTCAATCACTTATATTTCTAAATATATCTAAGCTGGTACTCGTGTATAATTGTTCTCCCTAAAAAAATATATTTAAGTACAAAATGACTAAATTGCCCCTCAAAGATTGAAATATTAAGGTCACATGACCTGTTTAATAGTTAGTTAATAGAAGATTAGTCCAAAGTATTAACCGAGACTCATATTGTAATATAAGTGATTGACCATGACCTTTTTAAACATAAGCAATAGACCGGGTCCATAGTTCAAACATAGGTGATCATGCTGACCGTTTGCCCTTAATAATCCCATAACTTATGTCTCATTAAAGTTCTTGCTAATAGATATTCCCGTAGAAAGAAATTAAATCAATCTTTTAAATGATTCCACGATTAAGCAATCATAGAAAGTACAATCCATTTTTATAAATTCAATATATATATATATATAAATGGATTAAGAAGGAGTGCTAAAATGAGCTATATATGATCATGGTATTTTTTGTTTAAAGTGTTTGTATATCATGCATCATTTGATTGTACATAATAGAAATCGCATAGTGAAACGGATCCTTGTATGCTGCGCTATATCAATCCACAACCATTTTCTCTATATGCTATCATCTAAACCGTCGGTTGTTTCAACTATCTTTGATTTTACTTTTCAATCATTTATATGTTCAAGTTCAATTTTGGAAATTTTGTCGGAACGCAAGAAATGGTATGTTCTATAGGGAATCGGGATAGTGGAAGCGTATAATACCATCATGTTGAGCCACCAGCTAATGGATGGTGCGTTGTCGCAGTATAAGAAAATAAACCCCCACACTAGAGAAATAGTATAAAGGTTGGATCCTTTCCATTAAATTGTCCTAAAAAGCAACACTATTGAGACAAGAAAAAATATGTTCTGATACGAATATATATGAATACGTAATATCTAATCCAATTAAAGATGTCACAATCATGTTACTTATTGCATTATATATATTGATGTTAATTTAAAAATATTGAAATTAAAGGCAAGATATAATAAAGTCGAGTTTTTTCTTGCAACCTAACTTAAGACGGGTTAGTAAAACCTAACTTCATATCTGAACCGTTGGATCAAGATTAGATAGGTAGTTATGTTTTATGCTATTTTTATGGATGCTTTGATGGACAAATTTCCTTTTGATCAGTAAAACCTAACTATATATATAGTTAGGTTCTAAGTATTTCTCAAATAATTAGTAATGTCATATGAGAGAAATTGGAGTGGAAGTGTGAGCCATGATATATGATATATGACCTTTTCAAAAGTCACGAGGAGACATGATCACTCATGTTGTTATTGTTGTAACAACGTTTTGGTACACTTTCTTACGCTTCAATCTTTCAACTGCTTCAAATTGTCTGTCATAGGTTATAGAATTTGATGCATTCAAATGTAAATACTCCACTTGACTATTTAATTTTAATATTAATATCTTCTCAAAAGATATATTTGTAGTTCAAGAAGTCTTTCTTCTTTGGCCATAAGATGTATCTTATTATCATCCGGTTGAAATTGTTATGGCATCATAATTATTTACGAGAATCAAAATGTAACTGACAATCACTTACTAGTACTACTTCGACAATTACCTTACCTAAATATATAATAATATATATACCATTTTGTAAAAAGTAAATTGAGCAAATTAAGACAAAAAATGAGATGAAAGACAAAATAGCAACAGGAAAATGGGCTATTAATCTTGCAATGACTACCTCAAACAGAACAAATTAAACACATGAAATTAACCATCATTAAAGATACAAAAATCAACCTCCTACTTATTGAGATATACCCAATTGTGGAGGGAACAAGCCAGTAAGTATATTATACAATCTCTCCCACAAGTATATATATATTACCATATAATAACCCTCTTGATGCTCACTAGAAGTACAATCTAAATGATGATATATTCCCTTCGTCTTTAAATGATTGGTACATTTTAATTTTACACGGTCAAACTATAAAAACTTTGATCAATAATAATTCTCATTAACTAATAAGAAATAATATAGTCATATATATGATATTTTGTTAGATTCGTTTCAATATATATTTTTTAACAATCAACTTTTCATAATTTTTTCATATATAGAATAAGAGATATTTATATTCGAAATCATGTTTTGTTGACTATGAAAAGTCAAAATGTACCAATTATTTAAAAACGGATGCAGTATTAGATTTATAAACTGCCATCAAACATCCGATTGAAAGTAACCGGACATATATAATCTCAACATTGCATACGATACATAATTATCATATATGTCAAATAATAATTTATTAGTATCAATTAATCGACAAAAAGTATAGCGAAATAATAAGACCTTTTATCCACTTAATGAGCTTATTAATTGCAATAAGAAGCTTACTAGTAGGTAGGGTTTAAGGGTCACTCTAGGTAAAATGTATGTGAATGAAACACGTACTAATGCCGTTCTTCATCGTATCGTATTAAATTATAGTAATGGCTAGAGAGTATTAAATTATCAATAAATAATAGACAATCTTTTCACACTATGTATTGATGATTTTAAAATAATGAAAAAGAAACCAATAACTCAAATTCGAAAATCGTATCTTGGAGTAAATAAAGAAGTGGCATAGAGCAGAAAGCATTGTCTTCCACTCTCAAGATTCAACCCGATTTCGATGTCAGGAAGATATTATTATTAGCTTTAAACTCTTTCTTTACATTCTTAATCTCAAAACTTGGATATAGAACCAATAATTATATATATTATATTAGTATTCTCCAATAACTCATTCAATAATAATATTCCAAAAGGTAATATGCATGGCCCATGGATGGATATATATTTGGAGGAAAGTAATTTCTAGCCAATAAATTAAGACATTATTTAAGCTGATTAAGCATATGCATGCATGTCTCCAATCTCCATAAACATATTATGAACTACATAAAAACATTTTAAATAATTATTTTCTAATACTATTAATGTATATATGCACTGTAATTTTGAATTAAATTTTGGAATTAAAATACACCATGTATATTAACGATCACTAGGATCAAATATAACTTGCACATATATATTATGTTATCTGAGATCGTTTGAACAATTTTCTCGGTTAAAGTTCAACTTAAACACAAAAATTAAATAAACCGGGACCATGCATGTCTGTCATCAAACTTTTGCCAACTATGTCTAAATTTTTGAAGAATCGAAATTCAGCTTCCCCAAATGATGATTAATTAGCATGTTCTTTGATCAACTGATAAAACAGTGTTTGGTTGCACATTAAAAAAACAGGGTTGCGCAAAATGAGTGAGTGATGTATATTTGAAGTGTAGGACCATATCAGGCCATTTTTGTCACTCACATTATATATAAACCACATGGTAGGCAGGGAATGGAATCAATGTGGACATTACTTTCTCCTTCACAAATTGTTCACTAACAAATTTTATGTTTTTAGTTGATTTAATATTGAGAAAATTGTTGAAATGATCATCGGAATTGAGTTCAAGTTGTTCTTTGGTCCTCGAAAGTATAAAAGTTGAAAATCAGTCCACGATATTGGTCAACGGTTACAAATTGGTCCAAATTTTAACGGCTCTGTTAAATGTTAACGGCCCACGCGCCTCGTGAGTTACACGCGTTCTAATAAGTTAGAATCATGGTTATAATAGAATTAGTTTATGAGTGAACTTCAATAGCCATTGAGGCGTTAAAAATTAAAGCCTCAACTAAATTTTGAACCAATCTGCAACCATTGGTCAATATTATGAACTGAATTACAATTTTTATACTTTCAAAGACCAAAAATAAACATAAATCCACTTTTAGAAACCATTTCAACAATTTTAATTTAGCTATCTTATTCAATGAATAGAGCATTTTTGTATTAAAAAAACCTTAAATAGTTCAGGGTTTAATTTGCATATATTAGGAAACTAATGAAATTCATCATGAGTATCTATGTAACTATCTCGGACAACTTCGATAGTAATTACGACAGTTTTCTATCCTATCACGCACAAAGAACTAAAGTTTTCAATCTTATATCCCTCTTACGTGTTCCGCCACGCTCTACCCTAAATCATCATAACAAAGTAAATTATGGGATATATTTCACAGGTAAGAAACTTATTGAATTTGTTCATTTATTATTTCAATATGAGATTTTGTCGGAGTGGTCCGCGTTGCTGTATTTTAATCCTACTTAATAGTCGGTCTGTAGGTTTAGTTACCGTAGTTGGTACATTTGGTACACTTTTTAGTCCCCAACCATTAAAAGTACACGAAAAATTATAACTTTGGGCCAAAAATTAAAACTTTAGCATTAAGTCAAGGTTATTGGATACATTGTAGTCTTGTATAATTTTTTTGGTGCACTTTAGTCCCCGTAATTAATTTTTTCAGATTTCTTTTCGATTTTTTTCTATTTCTTTTTACTAAAAAGATTCGATTTTGATAGTTGTTTTAGCAAAAAATTTCGATTTTTGACATTTGTCCAAAACAATTATCAAAATCGAACATTTTTGTCTAAAAAGTACGAAACCAAAAAATCGAATCATTTTCATTAGGAAAATCGAAAAAAATCAAAAAAGAAAAAGGAATCGGAAAAATCGAAAAAACAACGAAAAGAAATCGAGAAAACAATTGAAAAAAGTAGAAAAGAAATCAGGAAAAAAATTAATTGCAGGGACTAAAGTGCACTAAAAAAATTATACAAGACTATAGTGTATTCAATTTGCCTTTTAACCTTAATTTAATGCTAAAACTTCAATTTTGGCCCAAAGTTATAATTTTCTGTTTATTTTTAACGGTTGGGGACTAAAGTGCACCAAATGTAGTAATTACAAGGACTAAACATGTAAACCGACTATTAAGTGGGACCAAAGTGCAACTTACAAACAATTATAGAGACCATTCCGGCAATTATCTCTATCAATTAACCATGTAAACAATTGTAATGACTTAATATAACATTTGTAATAATACTAGTTCATACAAATTTTAAGTTAGCAATGCATTTCGCTCTAGTTTTAACAATCATTATATTCAACTTAAAAATTGATTTTACATATTTTGATATATTTGTAATCAAACACTATTCAGTATATTAAAAAGGATAATATTAGCTTTTTAATGAATGGTGTACTAAAGTAAGCAAGGATTGAGCTTTTCACGTATATCAAACTCATGAACTTGTTCTACTATTCGATATTCAACGTGTGCTCCATTTTTCTAGGATATAAAAGTGTAGTCACCTGAAAGTTTCAAGAGCTCGTGAATGTAAGCAAGGTAAAAAAAAAGAACGAGTAAAACTCATGTTCCTCCCAATTGGACTAAACAATCCACATGACCTTCCCCACAAATTTCTCATTTCAAACCACTAACACCCTAGATCGAACAGATCATCTGTTATACTTCGTGGGACATTTTATCATGTGACGTTATATTCCCTTACAAGCATTATACGTGTGATTTGTTTTAAAAGTTAAGTTCGAAAATAAATAGTTAGAACATATGTCACGATCTTAACGAAATGTAATAGAGAGTGTCACACAAAATATAACATATGATCGGGAGATTGGGGACGCCCCCTCTCTCCTCATTCTTCATATATACTCCAAGGCCTCAATTATGTGAAGAATCCATTTTCATAGACATAAAATAAAAACAGACAAAAAACCTGAGGAACAATGATTCCATGGAGTTCTCAAAGTTGTGAGTCATCAGATTCTGGAGAAGGCTCAAACCTTCAACAGTATCAACCAAACCCTTCACCTTCACTTATTCTCAACACCCAATATCAATGCATTGCAACTCTCAAAAGCCCCAATGCATATACATCATCCATGGTTCTTTCAGGCAAGTTCTTTTTCACAGGCTCTTCAGACAACGAAATCTGTCTATGGCGTCGCGACGACCTTTTTTCGTCCGAATTAGGCCAAGAATCCCCTGTTCACAACATGGGTGTTTCTGGAAGGGGGGCAGTGAAGTGTTTACTTGTTTCATCTGACAAAATATTCAGTGCCCATCAGGACCACAAGATCAGGGTATGGAGAATTGAAATGGATGCAATGGAAAATGGAAAATTTACTCATTTGGCAACACTTCCAAAACTTAGTGATCGTGCAATGAAATTTCTTGTACCAAAAAACCATGTTGAGATAAGAAGACACAAGAAAGCAACATGGGTTCATCATGTTGATTCTGTATCATGTTTAGCCTTGTCAAATGATGAGACATTGCTATATTCTGTTTCATGGGACAGAACAATCAAGATTTGGAGGACAAATGATTTCAGGTGTTTGGAGTCCATTTCAAAGGCACATGATGATGCAATAAACTCTGTTGCTATAACTATTGATGGATATGTTTACACTGGCTCAGCTGACAAGAAAATCAAGGTCTGGAAAAAACATCCTGAAGAAACCAAACATTGTCAAGTTGCCATACTAGAAGGACATAGTTTTGGGATAAATGCATTGGCATTGTCAACAGATGAGTCACAATTGTATTCTGGTGGTTCGGACGGGGCTATAGTCGTCTGGGGGAGGGCGAATGACGGTTATATGGCGGTGGTCGGGGCGCTTCTCGGCCATAGGAAGTCCATACTGTGCTTAGGTGTTGCTGATGACTTTGTATGCAGTGGTTCAGCTGATAAAACTGTTAAAATTTGGAAGCCTCTTGAAGGGTTGTATTCATGTTTGGTTTCACTAGAAGGGCATAATGGTCCAGTCAAGTGTTTGGCAGTAACAAATGATCATCATAAACCTTCGGATTCAAAGTCTTCATACTTAATTTACAGTGGGAGTTTGGACTATGAGATGAAGGTTTGGCAAGTAGTAGTTCCAGACTTCTAATTGTTTTTCATTTTGGTGAGTGTGTTTTTTTGTTTAGATTTAACTTGGGGGCAAAGTATGAGGCTATAAAAGAGGAGCATGTCCCCGGAATAAATAAAAAGTAATTAGGAAGTGTTTGATAAATGGAAGTGTTTGATAAATGGAACTACTACGACCGATTTGGTGATCGCAGGATATTTTCTACAATGACAAATGTTAGATTTAAATGTTCGTAAAGATAATAAACAAATTCTCGTTTTAAGGTTAGATTTTTTATTAAACGAAAATATAATACTAACCAGCAATATCGATGATTTCTAACATTTTATAAGTATCGATCATGTTATGCATTTATATTATGAAATAATTTTTAAATTATAGTATTAAAATATAAAAGGATATCAAGTAATGGTCAAATATTCAAATACAAGCCTACTCTTATGTTGCATCAATTTGATGAATAGAAACATAAAGTGGGGGGAAGCAAATGTCCCTTTATGCCTTTCATCCCAGGGGAAACACAAATAGCACTTTAGCCACTTCCAAAATCGGCTTTATACCTAATACAGTAATACCTAACATTTTCTTTGTCTAACTACTACTCAATTATCTTCGAACAATTAATGTGACAGATCAAAATGGATGTTCTCTTGTACTTGATGTCATAAACATTGCAAGTATATATATTTTTCTTAGTATTTCCTGGTTTGACATCATTGATTACATGTTAAATAAAAATAATAATGTTTTAGATATTTTTATAAGAACGTCATAGTAAAATTTTGCAGTCTTGTAAGATTACCTACAATAGGGGTTAATTGAAGAACATTGTCCCCATGAATTTTCACAATAGGGGATAATTGGAGTGTAATGCCAAATATTAGTGAGGTGGGGATAATTCAATTGTTTGGGGATAATTGAGAATGCATAAAAAAAGTAATCACCCAACATGTGACACATGTCACGTATCTAAGTGTTCTTTTTCATCTAAGTGTTCTTTTTCTTTATTTGCTTAAACTAGTCTATTTCGATTGAGTTTTTCTAAAGTTAATTTTTTCATTCACAAATATTTTTATTATTTGAAGCACTTCAAATAGAGCTCCAACATTTTTCACATTAAATAGAGAAGCAAGATATATATGGTGGGGTATATGTTGGTAATATGGAGGGAAGAGAAAAGTGAATTATTTTCTGAAATATTCTTTATTGTGAAATGAAAAAATATTTGAAAATACTTGATAATGTTGTGGAAAATATAATCTGATATGTGAAGGAATAATTGTTTTATGAATCGTCTCTTATCGTGAATGTCTAAGACAGATGGAGTTTTCCCTTGTCATCATAAAGAGTTTATTGCCTAATTTCTTTTAGTTGTCCTAAGCTTCACCAGTGACCAGACTAATAGCCAACGGGCTCGATTGACATGGCCTGCTAAGGAGCAGGCTCGAACGGCCCATGTCTCATGTTCGAACTGTCTATTAAGAAAATATATTGGGTTCTCATTCCGATTATGATTTTGGAAGAAAGCCTATTGTCTATTTGTAATGGGTAATAGATAGTAGCTTTACAAATTGAAAAATAAATCTACTTTTTTTTAATAGATAATTCATATTGATACCAAATAATATTTTGGCTAAAATCGCCATTACAAACTAAATCTAATATTATATCATAGTATGTTTTGTTAAAAATATAGATACTATGGACGGATGCATGCAAAGATTGTAGAGGATGTTAGTTAGCAACAAGGCTGACTTTTATTATCAATAGTTTTTAATAGTATTATCAAGATAGATTAAGCAGTTCACATAATACAAGTAGTACATTTAAGATTCTAAGTGTGAGATTATTTATGTCATTATGTAAAGATCAATTGAAGAGGTACAATACTACTAGTCAAATGCATTAAGATATTCTGGCTAGACAAAGGACCTCGGATTAGGGTGTTGGATTACTTAATTAAATTGAAATTATCAAGAAAATAAAATGTATTTGAGTTGCACTAAGTAAATGTTCACTTTTTAAATTAATCTATACAACCCAAAGTAAACTTTAAATCATATATACTACTCCTTCTATTTTAATATATTTGATTATTTAATTTTTTTGTCATTTTTCTAAATGTTTGATTGTTTACATTTCCAATGAACTTTTAAGCCTATTTTATTCTTTTTGTCCCTAATAAAGTACTTTTTGTCCCTAATAAAGTAATACTCCAATACCTTTATTTGAGTACATATTGATAATCTTTTACCATTAATTACTAAAGTACTTCTATTTCAAACAGTCAAACATACCGAAACGGATGGATTAATGTATAAGCACTATGGCAATCAAAATCAAAGTAGATGCAAGCTAAACGCACGAATGCCAATTATTAAAGTTGGGACAAGTATTTTATGGATTAGAATCTCTTGGAATTAATACAAACATGGGAAGCAACTTATAATTGACATTCACAATAAAAAGGTATGCCACCATTTATGTAATCTTTCCTCATAGGGAAAATTAAAAGGTGATAAACAAATATATATAAAGTAAAAGGAGATTCAATATTAATGGGGGATGTTCGAAGGGGTGGCTGCCCTTTTCTTGACATATCCTCAATTGTAAAGTGATACTAATTGATTATTACAAATTCCCTCAAGTGATGGTAATGATTTTGTGCTCATATATGGATAAGAAAGCAGATTTCTTTTTAAATAATATTTTATAATCTCAATTTTTATTTAATTATAACTATTTCCTAATATTTGGTCAGAGTTTCTTCGCAATAGATAGAACATTTGTAGGACGGTGTTTTAACCAATTAAACTATGTTCGAATCTTTTTAAAGGATTATTTTATGCTATGCGTATTTATAAATTTGGTGATTTCAGCACTTACATGAAATGTATGTAATATTAGAATGGAAACGGCATTTCAAAACAAACAATTATGCATATATTAATATCATTATAATATAATTATAATAACAGAGTAATAGGTTATATACTTAGGTCTTTGATTTTTACACTCCAAATTTCATAGCCACATTTCATTTTATCACTTTTTGTAGATTTTATAGAGTAAATTAAAGGATAAAATAGTAAAAAAATGAAATATAATCAATTTTTGGAGTATAAAAATCAAAACCCCATACTTAATAGCTTATGATTCATATTTTATAATCTATCAAGCACAAATTACATACAATATAAAACATATCTAATTTGCATCCCATAGTAGATATAATCATATAATAGACAGATTCATATTCTTAAAAAGTTAAATAACAAAGCAATATACTAAGATGTATATGTACTTGTTATTTTAGTTATAAATTAACGTTATGAGAATTAGAAATCACTATCAAGCATAATTTTTGATTTTTTGTTTCTTTCATCGTAATATTGACCACTTTTGTTTATTGCTAGTGGGCAATTCTCAACTGAGTATTATATTTAATACTCCAAAATGAATATATCTCCCATTAAAAATAATTTAGTCAAATGTACTATCTCAACATTTTAAAGTTCGGTAAACCTTAAGTGTCAAATGTCAATATCACTCCTTCTTCAACTCATCATCTCAAAGACTAACATAATAAATGACCAACCAATACAATTTGTAGCTTTGCACTCAGGCAGCAAAATTAAATGCCACATGAAAATTGAATTTTATCATACACAATTACACATACATATACAGACCACAAATGTGACAAAATGACAATATCATCCTCTAACAGCATTATAATTTCATCCTAAAGAGTTAGGAACCAAATAAAACAGACCCAATCAAAAGTACAAAATATCAAAAAGCATGACATTTACATCCAATAATTTACAACAGCTTAGTGTTTTCACTAAATGAGCATTTAGAATTCTGTTGTATTGGGTCCATTCGAGTTCCTAGCAATTCGATACCGAGCCAAACTCAAGTTGCCATCCAGCACTCGTTCCCAATCCACCTCCATCTCCCCATCCTCCTCGTCCCTCCCTCGCAACATCATCAACATCCGCTTTGCCTTCTCCCTTGCTCGATCGCCATCCTTCTCCACCACCACTTGCAACACCTCAACCGCCCTTGCCTCCCTTGCTAGCCCCTTAAACCGCAAACTCCCTTGACTCATTGAGTACAACGCCGCAACACAATTCTCCCGAGTAGACACAGAGTCCAACTCCCCTCCACCCTCCCTCAACATCCCAACCAAACATTCAACCGCATTGCCATCCAACAGCGCTGATCGTCCCTCGCTGCAAGCCGCCAAATTACAAACAACCAACACCACCTTCCCCACCAATTCCCTCTCTCTCAACAACCCCAACAAAATCCCAATGCCACCCAATTTGATCAACTTCACCCTATTACTCTGCACCAAACTCAAATGATACAACCCGAGAGCTGCATCGTGGCGCGTCCTCTCACTCGCCACCCTAATCGCGTGAAGCAGAGGCTGCAACGCCCCTAGAACCCCAATCGCGGTCTTATTCTCATCCTCCAACGCCAAGCTGAAAATGGCCCCAGCCGCGTGTTCCATCGCCTCTTCCACCCCTCCTTTCAAAACATCAATCAAAATAGGCACCACACCAGACCTCATAATCTTGACTTTATTCTCCTTCACCAAGGACAAATTCACCAAGGCAGCCACGGCATTCGTCTGAACAACAGCGTATTTGGACAACATCAATGGCTTCAATGCTAGCAACAAGCTCTCACTACACAAACTAACCCTCTTCCCTTCATCCCCCCTCGTTACCTTCCTCAACAGAATCACCCCCTCCTCTTGTTCAACCACATCCAAATTCCTCAATTTTCTCACAAACCCATCATCATCCGAATTCGAGGCCTCCACAAACTCTGACGAGCTCGAAGGGGGAGACGACCCCGACGAGTAACAGGCAGGGCGCGTGGAGAACGGCAACAAAGAAGGAGTGACATTAGCCACCACAGATTCTTCAGAACTCGAAGAATAAGAGTAATTGTTCCTCGGATTAATCTCAGTAGCTGCATGAGAAAACAAAACAACACGATTATTCCCAACCTCACTAAGCAAATCCCTCTCTGAATCCCTAATTTCTGAAGAAACAATCTTTCTTGAAGTCAACTCAGAACCCCATTTTGACCTTATCCTTGACTCAACATGATAGTAATCAGGAGGTGGAGGAAGCTCCATATTATTCTGTTCACACCAGCTTGAAATGGTTTTTTTGAGGGCTAAATTTGGTATCATTCTTGAAAAATCAGGGGTAGAACTGTCTGGGAAAATTGGGGCAAACCCCAAATCTTTGAAAACCTGAACAGTTGTGCGCTCAAACGTTTGACCAGAGGGGACAACAACAGGGTCATGCATCAAAGAATCAAGAACTGGACAAAGGTATTCAGTAGGTATTTGTTGTTTGGGGTTTGAAGATCTGTGAAATGAGAATTTCCATTTGTGGAATTTTCCATTTCCACCCATGAAGATGAAGATGGAGATTGAATTATTGGGGTTTATGAGGTGGAATTGAATTGGGATTTATTGAGGAATTTGTCAAAGAGGAGACTAAGACATAGTCATTGATGGGTTGGGGTTTGAGATTCGAGATGGTAATAAGATACAGAAAGCCAGAAAGGTAAGATTGTGTCCAATTGCAACTTGCTATGAGCCTATGACTATGTCACACTGTACTTTTGTTGTATGTAATAAATTGGGGGTCCTCGTTTAGGTGATCAAGGATTTAATTTAGTACTACCATTTTTGTTTCCTTTGGATCGCGGTAAATTTAATTGAGAAAACAAATTAAAAAAATTAATTTAGGTGGATTTTTTAATTAGTCAAGATGAATCTAGCGAAGGTTTGATTTGATTTGTACTTATTTTTATAATTGTGATTATTCTTCAAAAGTCAGTTGAAGTATAACCAACTAATAATTGAATACAACAAATTAATTAAATCAATACTTGACCAAGTTAAAAAATAACTTCTCATGAATGAATTAATTATTGTAGCATGTTCAAGTAAAAAGAAAATTCAAAGCAAACTAAGCATATATATATTACCCCTTACCTAAAACTTTTACTTCGATCAATATATTTTAGTATTACTAATATTCGATCATTGGACAAAAAAAATTTGTTAAAAGATGGGCAATTGCCATTTTCAGGTTTTTGACTATTTTGTAAGTTTTTAATAAATTGGCACAATTCACCTGAACAACTAATAATATCGAAATGATAAATTGGAACAGGCATTTCGAGTCATCTAAATTTTCTTCACGTAGATTAATCTTGAAATTATACATTCATCTAAATTTATCTATGTCCAAACAAATCATAAGTTCTAGAAAATAATTTCTTGTACTCCATTCTTCCCATTTTTTCTCTATTCTCATTTCTACTTTTGGGGTCAATTCCGAAAACTTAACCACGAACTATCAATTTCCGATAAGAAATAATATAGTCATGTTGTGTAATGTTGTATTCGTTTCAGTATATATTACTCCCTCCATCCCTAAATAATAGTCCCATTTACTTTTTCACGGTCTCCGAGACACAATTTAAAACGTAAATATATTTAATTTTATATGTCTAAAAATTTTAAGAACTTGATATTTCAAAAATATGTATCGAGACGAATCTAACAAAATCTCATATGACTATTTTATCTCTTATCAATTAATAACAATTTACGGTCAAAACTTTCGAAGTTTGACCTAAAAAGTCAAAACGGGTCTATTAAATAGGGATGGAGGGAGTATGAAATATCAACTTCTTATAATTTTACATGCATATAAAACCAAAAATATATTTGTTTAAAGCGTGTCTCGATTTTCGTAAAAAATCAAATGACCATTAGAATTTGAAAATGAGGGATTTTTTTGTACATATTATTACATAACTTATTGGTGTGTCACAGTAATTCTTCAAACATTCATATGTTCAGTCATAACATCTTAGTGTACGACTATACCAGTATTTAAGTTTTGAATGAATACTCCAATATGCGTGGTTCAAGAAGAAACATGTAAAGCCTCCAAAGTCCAAATCATGTAATTTTCTACCAATCTCTAAGGTCATGTCGAAAAGTCCAAGTCCAAGTCCAAGACACCACCGATTCAGAACAAACTAAGAAACCCCATCAACCCAAATTTAGTAGTAGTATTAAAAACAAGTAGGTGGAGTCGTGGAGACATCGAACGTTATCAAGCCGAGATCAATATAACGTTGTCAAGCCACACGATCCAAACTTGATAAATTAAGACATCTAACTCGATAAGTAGTGAAGAAACAACTATAATTCACACATCATTAATTGAGAAACCAAAACGGGGAAAACAATCTCAGACGGTCAGATCTACTAACTTGTTTACATTGTGGGATACATTTGGAATGTAAATTACTTTCCCTTAAGTACATGCCTTACGTACATGTCAGAATATAAACTATCATAAGCAATTGCCCTTTTGACTTATTCCTTTGGAGAAAGTATTTTCGCTTTCAATACTCCATGCCTAATTTGGCTTTATATTAAATCAAATATTAATCATTGGATGGCTTTTTTTTAATCAATATTGATCTAGTAACGTATGTGTTATGTCCCTTAATTGATGTCGCATATTTTTTTTTAATGATTCATGGTTTTCTTCTTCTTCTTTTTTAATTGATCAATTAGGTTTTGTCAATTGGGGCAATCATAAATTTAATGCAAGATGGTAAGCTAAGAATTCTAAAGCTTCAACTTTGATTTTCTCCTTTTACTTATGATGGAACCAATTTGTTATTATATGTTTTAGGATCTGATGATATAATATTGAAGAACCTAATTGTTAAGAGTTTATGAGGTTCATTATAAAACCAATTGAAAATAGAGGAAATAGATCAAAATCTTGTATATTGATCTAGGAGGATTAACACGTAGTCCCGATCGTTAGCGGACTTTTTCTCGCCTGTATTATTTGCCGGTTCAACCTTAGCGGGATTACACGTGCCTCATTAAATCGGGATTGGCTCATGATACCATGCTAAGAATCTATGGCTTTTACCCTAAAATCAGTTAGTAATAGAGGAAACCTAAGCTCTTATATATTGACTTGAGAATATATCTATTTCGGATGTGTCCTCACATTAATATTTTAAGTTTACGCTCATTGATGAAAATGTAATGTTTAAAATAAGAGATTAGGATTATCACCTTGATAAAGTTTAGTTTTAGACTTAATAACAGCCTAATTTTATTAATCTACATACTCTTATTAGACGTTCAATTATCATATGATTTTTATCTTTTATTTCTTTGAAAGATATACATTATGATCGACTAGGGACTATATATAAAATATTTCGAATTTGGAACGTATCAAACTAGACTTAATTTCAAATTTGTCGGGATTGGATTCTTAATTCGAACTAGGTACATTATATGATTAAGTTTCAAAGCTTGTATCCCTTATAGTGTGTTTGAATTGAGGTGAATTAGGGAGGAGAATTCTTTAAGAGTATTCTAATGGAATCAGGGAGAATATATTTTATTATTGTTTGGGTACCATAATTTTGGGATGGAGGTGAATCAGGTTAAGAGAATTGTTTAAATATTTTATTCTCCCTAATTATTCTTGGATTTAGGGGGGGAGAGATTTTGAGAAGAATGAATGGGGTAATTAGTGGGAATAATTTCCCCCATGGTAGATATTTATTAGCTACCCAAACACACACAACACAAGAATGAAATTTTTCTTTATTTCCCCTGATTCCTCCCAATCCAGACACACCATGTTCTTTTTAATATAATTATGGGTTAATGGCAGGGATGATCACCTATGTTCGTCAAATGTTTTCAGTCAATCACCTGTGATTTAAAACGTTCCAGTCGTTCACCTATGTTTTAAATTGTATTCTACTTGGTCACTCCGTTAAAATTTTCGTCCAACTTCAGTTATGTTGGTCACGTGGTGTCACATGACAATTAAGGAAGGGTATTTTAATCAATCATCCTAACCTCACAATTGGCTGAAACTTTCTTGTCGAGAAATTAGAGAATGATTATTCTATTTTTATCCTTAAAATACATTTAGTAAATGACCGAAATACCCTTAATGCAAGTCACGTGTTAGTCGCATGCAAAACTTAACGGTGGAGTTACACGACTGGAACATTTTAAAATATAGGTGATCGACTGGACCAGTTTAAATCATAGGTGATCGACTGGTAACATTTGACAAACATAGGTGATCATCCCAGCCATTAATCCTATAATTATTCTTTAAAATTATCCTAAGAAAAAGGAAATCAAGGAGAATCAACGAAGGAGGCTAAAAAAGCATATTTTCACCAAATCCTACCTTATTATAGAATATATATGATTTATAAGGTCACTTGCTGCTAATTATTCAAGAGCATCCACAACAGATTACTTAATCCCTCCAAACTCTATAATGAGGTGGAAATTGACCAAATATGTAAATTTTTAGTGTACTTATCCACACATGGCCTAATGAAATATCTTAAGGAGTTTTGCGGCCAATTATGAATTTAGACTCCTCCAAATCATCCCCTATTTGTGTCAGCTAATGTGTATTACTGTATTTCTCCTCCTCTCTCTTTATCAACTATCTCCTATCTCTCATATTTTTTAACATGCAGAAAAATTAAAATATAAATATACAATTGATTTTTCATGAAATATGTTATCAATATATTTCTTTAAAGTTCATGTATTCTTTTATAATTCTTTTGTTTTAATTGATTTTCAGATTTTTTATATGTAATATTTTCTTTTATTGTGGTTTGAAATGATAAAAATTAATTTTCATTTCTACTTATTCTAATTTATTTGAAGATGTATATGGTGAAAAATAAGGAATATGATATTATATGAAAGTTAAAAGTTAATTCTAAATTTAATAAAATTATTCCTCCGTCCCTAAATGATTGATACATAGTGACTTTACATGGTCAAACTTTAAAAAATTTGATCAATAATTCTTTTTAAATAATAGGAAATAATGTAGTCATATGTGATCTTGTTAGATTCGTCTCAATATATATTTTTGAAATATTAACTTTTTAAATTTTTTTCATATATAGAATAGGAGATACTTATATTTTAGATCGTGTTTTGTTGACCATAAAAAGTTAAAATATATCAATCATTAAGGAAGCTAGTTTGAATGTTTTAAATAACTATACCAAAATACCTCAAGGACAAGGAGGAAGATAACCTTGGTCTTACCACTAGTCCAGATCCAGCTCCAGGCCCAAATCACCATCATGTTGATTGTTTGCCCCTAATCTGGGCCCATATCAACTTACCCTCAACTCCTCAAGGCGCAATCTTAATGGAGGGCTTGGGGAAATTGCTGCATCAGGTGCAAATGTGGAACTTGTTACACCAACACTTTATTTACTATATAAAGCTTTTTGAAAATTCATTCACCAACTTCCTACAATAGGCATTGAATCGAGAACCTCCAAGTTATTAGAAGAAATTCTAGTAACTAGCTCATTGATGTTCTTTTATTATACCAACATGACAAACCCATGGGAATAGGTCAAAGTGATACTTAGTTAACACGCAAATGATGGAAATATGAATGTAAAATTGTTGTGTGAAGGAAGGCTAAGTAAGTCTAGTGGAAAAATTAACTTTTGAGATCCCATATCGAAGGCTTGCTTTATCTGTGTTCGCTTTATATAGTTAGACTTGGTTATGCTAGTTCCCTTTAGTTAATATAAAGTTAACTACTACTTAGTTAATACGCAAATGTTGGAAATATGAATGCAAAATTGTTTTGTGAAGGAAGGCTAAGTAAGTCTAGTGGGAAAATTAGTTTTTGTATCCCACATCGAAGGCTTGCTTTATCAGTGTTTTGCTTTATATAGTTAGACACGATAGCATTGTATAAATTGTAACACATTATGTCATAGCTTCCGCGGATGCAAGCCGGTACAGATTGAGGACGAATGAATAAATATAATATACATAAGTCCGGGAGCGGGTCATTCGAGGTCTTCCTTGACTACAAAATTATATTTTGTACCCCAATAATCTGATAATTACAGTTTGCACCCCACGACTTTTGAATGTATCAGCCTTTTGAAAAACCGTAACTGTCATGCTTTTACTCAGGCGGTTACTTGAGGGTTATGATTATATTAACTACTGCATAGTTAATTTAATTATTGCAGGAGTTATGGAGTGACTGATCGCCACTAGTCTTGTTATTGGGCCGAATAACCCGAAAATCACCTTGAAACCGGTCAGAAAATACCCAGTCCGACTAGTCATCCGATTAAATATCGATCGGTCCTGGATCTTTATTTTGGACCAATATCCAAAAGGAACCGGACCGATAGATCATATAATTACCCGAAATAATATATATATTTATATCAGAATCCAAAACTAAACCCTAACTTCACTCCACTCTATCTTACCACAACAAGCCGCATCCATTCTTTTTCCCTAAAATCTACTTCTATTGTGATTCTTATATGAATTATATGAAACATAAGGTCTTTAAAATCAAATCAAGATTGAATCAGGTGGCTCTAGTTGTGCTTGGTGAAGTATGTTGAGATTCTTGTATGAATTGTACAAGTATGTGCCTCAATAGGTGAAGGTCATGATGATTTTTTGTTGAATTTGAATCTCAATTGATGAATGTCATTATTGAATCTATTTCGATTGAATCTGTTGTGATTCTTATATGTGCGATTCTTAATTTGTTAAACTTGAGCCTTAATTGTTGATATGGTGCTAAATAACTATTTGTTTTGAAGGTTATGATGATTATATTGAATTTGAGCCTTGATTGTCCTCAATCTCACTTTCTATTAGAGCATAAATTTCAATTTTGTATTTGGACTTTGATATTATTCTCCAGTTCTTCTCTTGATCTGGTTCCCGTTTGGTGTAACCGGTCGGACCGGGTATCCGCTCGATAATTGTCGGATTGGGTCCGGTCCCAAATTTTTACCCGATAAGGTTGTCGGATCGGTCTGAAACATCCGATATTGTTATCGTCCGGATCATGGTATTGTCAATATCCGGATTGATAACAACACTAATTCACCACTCCTCAATTTCATCAATATCATTCAACTGATTCTTTCAGATTACCTTAGCATCTACAGAGAATAAATTTATTTTAATGAAACGAGCTTCGCATAAATCTTAACTAGTACATATTTATTATAATAAACTTTCAGCTAAAAGTTTTTTGTTACAGTTTTATTTTCAGTGTATCATCCTTTAGCAAGTATAATTCGTCATGCAGACCCCAGACTCATTCGGACACAAAACCATATGCATCAGGCTTTCGATAGAATACCACTAAATAACAAGTTCATCACAAAACTAACACGCAACTCCTATTAAATTCAACAAAAAGTAAGCCAAATATGGTGACAATAAGATCGGCTATTAAGGAGTGGGATTTATCACATCCTTTCAAGAATATCACGGGACGAAGCGATCGATTTATCTATGGACGTTTGATAATACTGATGAGCCAAAGTTGAAAACTGAGGAAGAAAATCAAATAATTGCATACTGACACTATCCAGCTCTTTGGCATATATGATCAGTAAGCCCATAAATGTATATAACATACGAAATATTGCATCACCTATATAGAATCCTACTTTTATGTAACAAAGTTAAAGCATTCTCAGATTCCAATTCTAAGGACAAACATTCTTCTGTCAACTTATCTCTGGGAAATTTTGTGGTGCAGAAAGCTTTGGACAAACATTGAGGTTGTGTATATCTCTCGACTTTTTCACGACTTTAGTAGTAAGTGGGAGTCACTAACATGAGGACAAGTAATTCAACATATCAGCAAGATAACATGTTCCATTATCTTTGGCGAGGTTTTTTAGTTTGCCTCAAAAAAGTTGGACGAGTCATCGAATAGTATGCAACCTTAAAAGTCCATCCCTTAATAACATAAGACCATGCCAATCAATTAACAAGGTCTTGCCGTCTTGGCCACTCCGAACCTGTGAAATAAAAATTATGCCTTAATTTTTTTAAAAAAATTAATTGTTGGAGTAAAGCCGTAGTAACGATTAAAATGATTAAATTTTTCAAACGTCTATTTTCTACACACAAAAATCGCATGCATTCAAGGTCTCAGATAACGTAAAGTCAATTTAATGTAACAGTCCAATTAGATTTTTGTTGATTAATCGAACCTGTGGAGCCGTAAGAAACCCTACCAGGCTAATCAAAATCTAATTGTTTTCTTAAATAAAGAAAGATTAGGTGGATAAGCAACCGATTTTGATTGCCATTTAGAAAAGACAAATGATAATGTTGGAGCAACACTATGTCTAATTCCTTTTATGCCCTTTGATTATATTACTTATAATTACAATATTGATTATTAATGATATAATACTTTTATATCTATTTGAATGATGAAAACATGAATAAATTTGATAATTAATAATTGAGATCACGAGCAAAATATAGTTTAATAAGAAGGGTATAAAAGGAATTGAGCATGATTTTGCTCTGGCGATATGAAAATTGCTCTGGCATTATCACTATCCTTTAGAAAAACTAATTGTACAAGAATAGTTCACTAATCTTATAAAAACGATGAGAATTAGTTAATGCACTATGATATCAAAATATTTGTTACAATAGGCTAACTTAAATTATCAATTATCCAAACGATGATATTTTCGTTGTAGGGTCCCGTTGCAGTAGGTTGTAGATCATCAAGGCTGATAAGTGCTTACTATATCATATTTAAAGAGCCTGACTGGATATTAATTCATATCATTTTTAGGCCTGTAATCGAGCCGAATAAAGCCGAATTATTAGAGATTTGTATTTAGTTTGATCAGTTATTAAAGTGAGGTTTGATTTGGCTTGATTTGGTCAAATATCAATTATAGTAGTTTGGTTTGAGGTTTGAGGGAAATTTTTAAGTATATATTTGATCCTATTTGGCTTGACTCAAGCAAACCGTTTGAAAAGGTTTGATTTGAAAATATATATACAACCTGATCTTTTGAACATGAAATCTAGAAGTGAAGGGAGAAGAGAATGAGGGCTAGGGTTTATATTTTGGAAGGGAGGGTTATATATGAATATATAAGTGGACCTAAATATAAGTGGACCTAAATATAAGTGGACTAGTGAACTGATATGTAGATTATGGACTGATAGAAGTTAGGTCATTACTCATTATTTATATATATAATATAAATGGGGAGGGGGGCAATCGAACCAAACCTTTTTAAACGGTTTGGCTTGATTTGACAAATACCTAATTTTATCGTTTGGCTTTATATTTGAATCTCCGGGCCAAACTTCAAGCCAAACATTTTCGAGCCAAATATGTCAAACCTTTTCTAATCCACACGTTTGCTGACAGGCCTAATCATTTTACGTTAATAAGATAGAATTTGCACTTGCTTCATCTCATTAGAGTTTCCGACAATTATTAATTAAAGTGAAGATATTGAGAACTTAATTGAAAATATTGGACAACTCGTTAAAGTGAAATAAAGTCATGACTCAAAAAGAACATGCAATCCCAAAGTTAAAGAGAGTCCATGTTTATAAAAAGAGGAGTATTATGTTTTCTAGCATTTATTCCAGTTTTTCAGCAAAAAGATACTCCCTCCGTTCTCTTTTACTTGTCTTTCTAGCCTCAAATTTTTATTTTTAAATACTCGTCTTTCTACCATAATTAATAAAAAAAAATTACATTTTCAATGTACTTTTTGATTACTTGTTACTATGAATTTATCAACCAACCAATTATATAGTTTCAATTGATTGTCATTTTACATTTTCAATGTACTTTTTGGCTATCTTTTATTCTTTCTTAATCTGTGTGTCAATAGCTAGAAAGACAAGTAAAAGAGAACGGAGGGAGTATTAGAGAAGTGATGTTGGTATGAACCAATAGTTTACTCCATCATTAATTAGAGTTGATTATTCAATGAAATTATGTGTCTTAGTTAAGCTTTTTAGATTAAATAATTTCATAATTAATCTTAGTTAATTAAGGATAAAGAACGTAACTAGTAATTATTAGATTGAATTACGTGGAGACGATACTCTACTTTTCTACTACATATATTACTTGATACAACCCAATTCACTAAAAATTGTGTTGCCAAAGCCCATATCATGCAGAGAATTTATACTTTAACACCAAAGTTCTTTACCAAATGAACACGCATGTTGGAATAAATAAGTAAATATATATTACGCCTTTTAAATTTATTGTGAAGTTCAAATCATATCAAAATCTGTTGTCCACGGACAGAGGTCAGTTGGTAATAAGAAGTTTGGGGTGAATAATATCATACATTACTTCTTCTGCACCGCTTCGGTTCAAGTCTCCTGTGAGACAGAATTTGGTGTGAAAGTGGTTAAAGGATAATCTCAATCTCATGATGCTTTGATGAACATATCACGATTTACCTCCTTGTAACTTATTAAGAGAAAGAATGACAATATCATTAAAATCGCGATTCACCTTTTACAAAAAATCTATTGCTATTTTATTACGAAATCAAATACTGAAGTATCTAACTATCTATCGTTAAGCTAATGAATAAATCGTCCACTTAGAATTGTTACTTTCACATTAATTGATACCCCGTGTTCCGTACATATCTCGCGTACTACACATGTCATTTTCAAAGGGATTAGTACATGCTACTTCTTCTTTTAGTACAATTCTAAGAAATTTCCCAGAAGGCGATAACCCTTCGGAGTTATATTACATTATGACCCTTCACGAAAAACTTTAGGGAATGACATTTATATTTTCCAAATTTTACTAAAATAACCATTAAATTTCTGAAATTTTCTATTATTCGCCACAGAGCTCCTATATTATATCCATAAAAAGATTTATATGCAGTAAATTATATTTTGTGACAAAAGTTACCCTACAAATTCACTTTTATATTCCACCAAATATATATACAGTTTAGATAATTTTACTTTATTTGACTTTACAAAATTAATATTGTTAAAAATTACTTCATATCTTTGTTTATTCATGTTAAATAACATATAAATAATAATATATTCATCAAAATTCTAATTATGTGTATACAATTTTTTTAAAACACATTCAAATACTCCCTTCGTCCCTAAAAGATTGATACATTTTGACTTTTGGTGGTCAACAAAATACAATTTAAAACATAAATATCTCTTATTCTACATTCGGAAAAATTATAAGAAGTTTATATTATCAAAAATATAATTGAGACGAATCTAATAAGATCCCACATGACTATATTATTCCTTATTGTTTAATAAGAATTTTTTATCAAATTATTTAAAATTTGATCACAAAAAGTTAAAATGTATTAATTTTAAGCGACAGAGGGAGTAATATTTTAGTGAAACTTTAGGTCAACTTTCAAAATTCAAATGTAAGGAGAATAACCAAACCCAAGTAGCTACTATTCCTTTTCATGGGCCCCACGCGTTTTGTGGACACCATATAGACTAAAACACTCCTCCTCTCCTCCCAAGACTAACTACTCTCCAAAATCCACACTGCAAAACACACAAAATATGATCGATCATAGCACCATCCTCCAAATATCACACGTTTGAGGAGTCCATTTGTCCATTTCATCATCCAAGATTCTCCCCCCTATGTATAAATACTACCCCTCTTATTATTTTTAATTCAACTTTTCAATTTTCAAGCATTATATCATTAACGAATTTCCTCGTATATATTATACCTTTAATTCACGTGTTCATTTAACGATAAATTTTAATACTTGTACTATATTTAATTGACGTTTTTTATTTTTGAGGTAAATTTTTTTGTTCAGTTTTTCATTTACATACAATTACTCTGTCTTGTAAGCTGTAATGGGACTATCAGTAGTGTTCATACCACAGTTTTAGCTGATTCTTTAACTAACAAGCTAACAAACAAATTCAAGAATCAGACGAAATTCAGACCCATATGCCATATTCTCACAGTAATTATTGTCTTGTAATGAAACCATCAATCTTCATACAGCAGTTTTTTGCTGATTCATTAACAAACAAAATTCAAGAAACAGATAAATTTCAGACCCATATTCCATTTTTGGTCTTCACCTTCCTCAATCTTGTCTTGATATGATCATTATAGGATAACAGGATAGACACAACATTATTATGTTTTTTATGTATATATAATTGAATATTATTGAACTTTTTAAAATTAAAAATTTAGGTCGAGAAGAATCTGATATGACTAATTCTTTTGCAATCTAACCGTTCAAGGGGGAATATTTAATATATAAGTATTTATAAGTTATCCTATCGGACATCGCATGTTGGTCTTTTTGTCTACTCAACTACCATTGTTTGTTGCCCTTTTTCACACGTGGAGGTTACAAAGATAGCTACAAATAATATAATAATTGTTGTAGGAGAAGGAAAAAGATTATATTTTTTGGTCTGGGTTTCGGAGAAGAGGAAGAAAATGTCAAACAAGAGGCAGCAACAAGAAGATGAAAACAGGCCTTCGTGTTCTGGAGATGGTAAGGGGAAATCTTGTTCTTCTGTTGATAAGAGACGAAGGACTTTCAAAAGGTAAATCGATTCAGCTAATTGTACTACTTCCTTTTCGAAAAGATTGTTTTAGTTCGATTTTCAACGATCAAAATTAATAAAAATTTATTACTTAATTTTTTATCTACTATGGAATAGTAGGTATACGATAAATTGCTTATTATACCACCCGGGAGCCTCTTCAAAAGCGCGTTGTTATGTTGATTAATGACATATCATTTAAAATTATCAATGTAATTATAGAGTAGGTTCGAAATTCTAGTTGATATTTTTTTTCAAGTAGTGTACAAGTATTCGAAATATTTTACAGAACAAAGTTCAAAACTAGACAATCTTTTTAATATGACGGGATTGTAAGTTTTGTTTCAATTTGACAGTGAGTAATTTTTATATGATTAATTGATCAATGGTAGTATTCTATTTCTACGAGGTAAAGAGAAACCTTATTTGAGGAATAAAGAATACGAACCAGACAAATGCCCAACTTTAGTTACGGGTTAATTGTCGTACGGTTTTTGGTATTTAGTATTTGGAATGTTTGAAAATATGTCTCCCACATGAACTGAGAGAATACCTATAATATTATTTCTGAACGTGTTCCATAATGTTTGTCACTGTAATGTTATTTCTGGTTACTGTCTATTGATTCTGAAAATGAACTGTTTACTTTCTTTGATTTCTTAGTTATTAAGAAATGAAAGGCATTTCAGGTTTTCTGTTCTATGAACGAAGGTTAGTTGACGTTGAGATAGTCATGTTAGATGCATATTATGATTATATTTGGCTAGTGGATGCTGTCGTGGAAGATAAGTTACATTAGTTTGTGTGATGAAAGGATGCAGAGACTAAAGTGAGGTTTCTTTACACTTTTTTGCTGGATAGTAATGACTGTGTTGCAGTCTTATCACATTCTAGTTTATTGCTATGCTGACCTCAACGTCACTAAACATACTTGGTTTGGAGAGGAGGAGTGGTGGTGGGGGTAAGAGGGGTGTTAAATTGTGCTTTTTTCAGTAATCTTGACTGTCGGAAATTGCATATACTTTGACAGTACAATGTCGTTTTGTCACTGACTACGAGTCTCATACTTCTTTTTCTCCTTCGTTTTCGCAAATAGTGTTGTACAGGACGTTATGATACTATGCAGATTGCAGACATTCATGGAGCCTTTAGTTCGCAGAGTTGTAAGTCCATGCCACATAATTTACTGTTTCAAATTCTTTTGCTTTAATGATTTAACATCTGAAGTGCTATATTTATCTATTGTATGTTAATGAATAAGTTCCGGCGATGTGGTTCTTACATTATCTTGTAGCTTATGTACATTATTATGATATAGTTGATGAGATGTTATGGTTGTCTATCACTAGTATATTCCAAACATGGAATGCGTTATTCCAGCATTCTGGAAGTGGCATAAAATTGATGTTTATCCATTTTCTAGATTGAGTTTGCTGGGCTCTGTAATTCAGATTCACTTATATCTTCCTGAAGTATAGGCCAAGTTTATGATGTTTTGTTCATTGTTATTTATGTGGAGGATAGATCAAACATTACATCAACATGCCCCTATTATGAATACAATTATTCCACATAAGGTGAATGTGGTTTGTGGTTAAATAATAGTATAACTATGGACTTATTTTTCTTTTCTCGTGCAAAGTAAGATACATTTAGAGCTTCCTAGTAGTCAGCATTTAGGTTCTGGTATCAAGGATTACTCAAAATTATCATTTTAATAGTAGAATACTTGCCTCTTGATTTTGAGGCCGGTGTATTTGTTGTTAGCTTGATTTTTTTTGATGTTGAGTATCATGCCATGATTAGAGTTTGATATTGGCCACTTTGCTTGAGTAAGTGTTTCTGTTTATTGTCTCATGGGCAGATGAATAAACTGCTTCGGGTTTGCTTAAAAGATAGTATGTCAATTATCTGCTAACAATTATGAAAAGGTTGGTGGTGATATACCATTAAGTAACTGATCTAATGCTATTATGAAATAACACCTCAACATTAATAGTTTCAAATATTTTATGACTTTGACATTCAATCTTATCTTTTTCTGGTTATTTTAAGAATAAAAATAAATAAGGAGGAATATAATGTGATTTAGTTGACAGGTGAAAGAGGAAGTTGATTTGGCATTAAGGAAGTATGTTATTAGTATGAAATGGTATGAAGCCGAACCCTGAGTGAATTGTTGTTCACTTCTTACACAGTTGCTAATCTTCGACTGTTACTAATTAACCTTGTTTGCTAATTGTTGAGTTGATCACCTTGATTAGGAACCACGATAAAGATATACGGTCTTCTTCACCAAGAAGCTTTCACTTACAGTTTTCAAGCACCATCTCTCTTCCCGTCTTTACTGGAGCGCGAATTGAAGGTGAAGATAGTTGCAACTTAAAAGTACTACTTGTTGACTCTCTGACCGGGAAAGTTGTTTCTCATGGTCCCGGATCCTCTGCAAAGGTAGAAATTGTAGTACTCGAGGGTGACTTTGATGGTGACGCCCGAGATAATTGGACAATTGAAGAGTATAAGAACAACATTGTCAAAGAAAGGGAAGGGAAAAAATCTCTGCTTAATGGAGATGTGTTCCTTACTCTTGAAGAAGGTATTGGTGTGGTTGGTGATGTTTCCTTCACGGATAATTCAAGCTGGACAAGAAGCCGTAAGTTCAGACTGGGAGCGAGAATCGTGGACAACTTTGATGGGATTAAAGTAAGAGCAGCAAAAACGGAATCATTCATTGTCAGAGACCATAGGGGAGAACGTGAGATCCCCTGACCTCTTCCTGTATACCATTGCACTACAGTTTTGTAACTTGATTCCGGAAATGCATCTTTTGGTGACTCCTGCAAATAGTATAGCTTATAATGAACAAAATATTTTGGCATTTAAGTCTGAATAAAAATCTCACAATCACTTAATAGTCAGATTGCTTTTGTTTCTCAGTGTATAAGAAGCACTACCCACCATCTCTGTCAGATGAAGTATGGCGACTGGAAAAGATAGGTAAAGAGGGTGCTTTCCATAAGCGCCTGATTAACGCAGGAGTCTGCACTGTGAAGGACTTCCTATTTTTATATTCACTTGATCCAGCAAGGCTACGAAATGTTGGTTCATCCTCACTTATTTGATTAAGCTGAGTGTTATTAATTGTTATTTCCATTAAACTAGAATAATTGTGAAAGGTTCATCTTTCAGGTCCTGGGAACAGGCATATCTGCTAGGATGTGGGAGGTCACTGTAGAGCATGCACGGACATGTGTGATAGACGATAAAACATATTTATATTCTCCATCTGAATTACAGCATAAGACTGGTGTTGTCTTTAATGTTGTGGGACAAGTGATGGGACTTCTCTGTGAAGGCCAGTATATAGCTTCTGAGAAGCTGTCTGAAACTCAAAAGGCATGCTGTTTTCCTAATACTTGTGTGGATCTGTTCTATAAGTTGTTTTGGTATATATTACGCTACTTTCCTATGGGAGCCTCTTCAGAGGCATTGGGGCGTGTGGATGTTGATGTGGCATATATAACATGTACTGACCATACAAACTATCTTTGCAGGACGAGGCTCATAAGCTGGTTATCCTTGCATCTAAACACCAGGAGGAAGTTATCTTATTTGACAATGAGGCATCTTGTCTGGCTACAATTTCCCAGTTGGCTATTGCTCCTTACTCCTCAAATTTACCTTTTGGAGATGCTTTTGCGGAGAAGGGTTCTTTTTCCCAGAACATTGGTGAGGGAGACAACTTGCATCTTGTTTCTTTTTCACCTGATATGACATCAGCCATCTACTCTGGCCCGTGTCAAGATGATTTTGGATTGATCAATTCCATGGATGGTAGATTTGCTCAATCCTTGAACTTTCCTAGCCAAGCTTCAAGTTCCTTCACATACAATGCAGATTCATTAGCTCAAGCTCTATTTGAAGATGACCATTTAGATTACTTCAATCCCTCTTCCCTACAGAATTCATGCATGGCATTATCAAATGAGGTACATAGTGGTAGCAGCAACCTGGAAAGAGCCGCGGGTTATCCAGTCTCCAAATCCCAGAGAAGACGATGGACAATGCTTTTTAGTGTGTTAAAGATGGTGTTCACCAGGAAGACTCGTAAGCAGGAGGTCCCGCAAATTATAATATAGATCATTGCTTACAGAAGGGCCGGGGGCCGGGGATGGGGGATGTGGAGGTGAGTTATTATTAGGGTGCACCCTGTAGGGGTGAGTTATTGTTTACAGAAGGGGTGGGGGATGTGTATGTGCTGCCCGATTTTTCATAGTGTGTGCAGTAATCAAACTTGGAAGTTTTAATTTCAAGATTTGGTGTATAAACTCGTCCATACCTTGGCTTAGGCTGGAGCCTTTTCGTTGATATTGGGGCATGTTAATATTGATGGCGTATAAACTCCTCTCGTGGTGTCTTCTCTACTAATGCATGCTTAATCGCAGAGAGGGTATTTAGCTAGCTGTCGAGTGTCGCCATCACGTCAGAAGTTGCTAGACTTAACAAGGCATTTTGGAACTGCAGTTGAGATCCTATGATCATTGTTCAATCTCCTCCCATTTCCTTATCCCACGTTTTCTTGCTATCTCCATTGCTAAACAACTATTTATAGCGATGGTTCATCGTCACATCATCATCGTTCATTATTTTAAGAATCTGTAAACTTTCATCCTAAAATAAATAGGTAATAAGTGCGACATGGTTCCTCAATATCCCCATATGTAACTTGGACACTAGCAAGTGTAAAGGTGACATCATTCAGGGGTGGCTGATGTCTAGAATATCGTCCCCCCCCCCTTTGTTATGTGAATCGATGTGAGTTCTATCTTGACAGTTAGATGCATCGGCTTGGTGGTTCTAAATGCAGGGAAATAAAGTTGTACTGATCAAAAGATTAATTTGATGGTGGATATATAAGGTAAACACAAAATGTTTGGTCCTAAAAATAATACGAGTATGATGATTCGGGAGGTCCTTATGGAACTAGTATACATTATTATTTTTTTTGGTAATAAGCGATGAAAGAATTAGTATACATTATTTATACATTATTGGATACAAATTATACATTTATACAATGATCAAGGCTCTGAATTATAGTATGATGCTACTGATGAGAATTTGTTGATGAAGTTTTGATAGCAACTCCAATCCTTTGAATAAATGACCTATAAATAAAGCCCAAGTAATCAATTATGTTTTCTTCATATGCATTCTCCATAGGATCTACCTCAAATCTCCATTCAACTATGGTTGAATCATCTCCATAATCCTTAAGCTTTATGGAATTCACAGACCCATCCAATCCAACATTGCTTGCTTCCATTTTGTAGGTGTAGCTATATCCTGAATTATCAAATGACATTAGTCTCTCCTTTATCCATGATCTATCTCCATCTTCCTGTGGAAACATGAATCCAGAAACTAGCCTAATGTACCCGGGAACGCCTTCTTCCCCTGCCAAATCCGTGCACCCTTCCACCATTGCCATCCACTTGGGTAATCTCCTGCTGTGGGACACCATAAGCCAGACTTGTTCGATTGGTGCATCGACTAGACCTTGAACTGATCCTCCCCACCTTTTGTTTCCCTGCATAAATTAAATAAACGCTATCAGCGAACATCAAATTGGCGTGACATTGAACTTCTGGATTCGATTCTGGCCATCTAAAGGGACGGAAGATTCTTATGATCTCTGTTTACAGCAACAAAAACTATAAGTCAATGCATAATCACCATATTTATTAACTCATACCATATTTTTGAAAGCTGAAGCACGATATTGGAGCTAATTAGTATCTAGGATAGGTTCTATAAATGGTGATGTAATAGGCTTAGTGATAATCCATGTGAATAAATCTATCAATAATTTTTCCTTTGTGTACAAACACTTCTAATAAGACAAAGAAACTTGTGAAAACTTGGTTAACTACAAAGTAGATTTCTTAGTTATCTTCGTTAAGACAGGTATTTTCCTAGCTACATTTCTCATCAGTATTAATCACATCACTTCACTCATTCAAGTGTCATTTGATTTTACTAGTTTCGGCAACTCAAATTCGTAATATATTCGTTGCACCAAATCATACTACTCGAGATTAAGACTTTAGAAGTGACTACTGCGACATCAAGACATGGCTCGCCACCTTGAATTGATATAGCACCTTGTGTCACATACATAACACTTGATTTGATATTACAAATTTTTTCCAACTCAAATTCGTGACATACTCGTTGCACCAAATCATATCACTCGCGATTATATATTATGTGATACTTTAGAAGTGACTCGCACCACATCAAGAAGTGGCTCACAACCTGAATTATAGTGGTGCCCCCATATTTTTGTGGGTAAATGCATTAAGGGCTCCCTTTTTTTTTTTTCCTATTTGCAAGATGAAAAGATCTCTTGTTATCTGGGAATCAATCTGTTGGAGATTTAGATTGGACCACTGCAATGAATAATATTGATGACAAATGTGCTTGAAATGTATATGGTCAATAATAGATCTTACTAAACTAATTGAAAGTTGTTAAGAGGGGACCAAATAAATGACTTATATATAAATATATATTCATTTTAAATCTGGTGCATACATTTTAATATTGTCAGGTGAAGATAGGGTCATGGTATGGTCTCCTTTATGTGAGATTTCTATTTCACTTCTTTCAATTGCATCGTTTTATTTTGCACAATCGTCTTGTTAAACGTAAGACCGGCTTTTTACTACTGAAAAACGGTCGCAATGGTAATACCGTCGCAGTGGTAACACCACGGGCAAAGCCGTCGCAGTGGTAATACCACCCGGAAAACCAGTGTTTTCCTTTAGTCTGAATGATGATGAAATTCCAATTGAAATATGGTTGTAGTTTGAAATTGAATGAACATTTTCCAACATGATTAGATTTGTTTACACAAAGGCACACCACTTAACAGTAATGCGTCTTTATTGGCACGAGTTGGATCATCATAATGCCATAATAAACTAATTAATCTATCTTTGCAACCTTCCAAATCTTCTTTGTTGACTACATAGTGCTCTGTCCTCGACGTAGCTTAACTGGTAAAGAGTTAGAGTGCTAAGTATATGTATTTTTTACCTCCTCATACAACGTGGATTCGACTTTCCTTAAGAAGCGAACCTTCATTAGTTCATTCATGTACTCCAAGACAGAGGTGCGTAGGGCTGTTACCGTAAGAGTTTCATTCTTTTTGAAAGTAGTGCTCTGAATCCCTATTTTATTCTATCATTTGGGATAATCCACGATCACTTATTATAATTGTCTTATTAACTTATCCTTATCAAGTCTAAGCTAAATCCAATTTGCTTTTGCATTAAAGAAATACGATTCATATTTTTCCATATAGATACTCATACTTTTACTTTATTTGTTACATATAAAATGAATAAGTGGGAAAAAAGACGAGAAAAAAGAAATCTGGTGCTTTTTTCTAAGAGTATGGAGGGGATATGTGGTGGTAGTGGTGTCTATAAAGAAAAGAGAAGAATATATAGGTAGTGTTATATTGTGTAGATGTAGGACTAAAGAGGAGAATAATTCCACAAAGCTTCTTCAAATGCAACAAACTAATAAAAAGCTAAGGTGCAAAGAAATTGAAATGATTGCTACAAGTCAAACACACTTGAAAGCAATCAAGCATGCATTTGGTATTATGATTGGGATGAATTTTAATTGAGGCATCAATTTTCATGCTCATCAATTGCTTAGCTTCCTAGGGTAGTGGATACATGTATATATATGTTTTGTTAAGAAAATGGTTGTTTGACTTGAGGGCATATCAACAAAACCAAATTTTGTTTACATAATTATATCATGTTAACAATTTTTCTTTGATTTCATAAAGATGTCAAGAATACAAGATTTTATTTACATCATGTTTGATAAAATATAGAGAAGGTATTATAATAGTAATAATTTTTATTATATTCATTGCCTATATTTAAAAACAAACACTAAATTTAGGCTTTTGATTTTTACACTACAAATATTATAACCACACTTTACTCTATCACTTTTTATAAATTTTCATAGAGTAAGTTGAAGGATAAAATTGAAAAAATGAAATGTAGTAATCAATATTTAGAGTGTAAAAATCAAAGCCCTAAATTTAAAGCTGATATAATTATGAATCAATACATATGTGGATCGGACTTGTGGACTACTCGCTCGTTAGAGTAACAATGTTCCTAACTTTTTCTAGCGTTTGTTAGGAGGTCAAGATCAAATTTTGCACATCTTACCTAATTCTTCTTTAATATTGAATAACTTTATATTAAGAATCCCTATTCCTAAGTTTCCAATTTGATTCTATCATTATATGTATAATTTTGAGAAATGCCATTCGTTGTGATTAGTGCGCTAATTCATTTTAAACATTAGTAATTTGTAATTAGATTTCAGATAGTTATATGTTGTAAATTTGTTCTCCGAATGATAATATAAAAGCTACAGTATAATTTCAAAAGTAACAAATATCATACGTTCGTCGTATATTAGGCGTTAAAAGGTATGGACTAACTTACAATAATATAACTATTCGAGATTAAACTATAATTTAATCTTAATATTTGAGATTTTTAGTGATCATCATAGATAATTTTGTTTTATCGATTTGGAGTTAATCGATAGGTAACTTTTGGGAAATTCGGAAAAGATATGTGGTAAAAAGCTGAAGATACCAATCTGTAATGTCCACTGAGCCAGGAGAATAAATTTGAGCCCATGCAGACAATCATAAAAGTCTCATCCAACTTTAAGCAAAGCCTGCAATTTCTTCCTATTATTACCATTAAATAAAAGTCTCACTGTTACAGTGATTCTGAAAAATCATGTTTTTTCCCTTTCTTTTTTGCAATTTACACGTTAAATTTCACTCCCATTTCTGACCACCTCATTATCTTCCTTCGACCAATTATCTTTATTGCATGTGATGTTGGAAGATTCTTTGGTTGCATCATGTAGTGACACCTAATTCGACCCGACTCGACTCGACTGGTATTCAACTTGTAGATTCAGAGATGCTCTGTAGCCTCGGTTGCCATCCTCCCCCTCTTGGCTTGGTAGCTGTGGTGGCGGAGGACTTTGCCGGAGGTGGCGCCACCCGTGCCCGATTGTGCTTTTCTTGTTTTACCTATCAAGATAGAGATACATGGGTGAACAATTTAGCCAAATGATTTCAAGAACACCTAATAATGACAAAACAATTTAAATAAATGGATTCTTAAGATCACTTTGTCTCCATGTCTTAAAAAAATAAAACTATAATTCATGGAAGAAGTAAAGTACAAAAAATTTGTACTAAAAGAAGTATCACAGTTAAACTATTTATATTTTTCATCAAATTAATGAAATCCAATATCCATGTGTGACATAATAAGTGCTAATATTATTCTCCTATAAATTGTAATAGTACTTGTACGATGATGAATTAATCATGGAGTTTGGGGACATATATACAGAGGTTAATGGAACAAATAATTATATATTGAATAATCTTGAAAATATTCACCTGGACAGTATTTTTCTCCATGGATTTTCTAGCTACATGTTCAAAATCTGAGGCTGTAAATTTATCTGTAATAATCTTTTCCTTTTGCTCCTTTGTCAACTTGGAATATTTCTTTGCTCTCAATCCTTTCATCACCTCTGTAAAACAACAATAGGAAAATCATCATTCTCAGAATCCCAATTATTATTGCATATATAAGAATCTCACGGAAACACGAAAAGAGTTCGACTATTTATTGAGAACTCAGTTCCACATTAGTTGATTAAGACATATTATTATCGAAGTCCTCGACTTACCTAGTGATTGTAGGAGGAGTGACTCGATAACTTATTAATTTGTAACATATTAATCTTGTTATGTGGTACATGTTAATTTACACGAATTAGTGCAAGAAAAAAAAAATCCAACCTTGAGTAGTGATGAGTCTATAGACATGGCCTAGAGCAAGTGTGTCAGTTGGTCTAAGAAGTTTAATACGTGTGATTCTAACGGGACCATTAGAATTATTGGGGGACGGGTTGGCGTCGGTAGCGGCAACTGTGGTTTTAGTGGTGGTGGGTGGTGGCGGAGGGCAATAAGTGGTGGTTGTGAGGAGGAGAGCTACATAATGACCAGGATTAGTCTTCATGACTTGATTAGCAGTGAGAGGGGCATAGAATTTGTCTGTTCTACCACTTGGGTGTTGAATTAGGAGAGTAGCATTATCAATTGCTTGACAATTTCCCATCTTTTTTTATGATAGAATGATGAGATTCAAGTGAAAGTGGACTTTCAATTTGGGACAAATGAGAAGAAAATTTTGAGCAATCAAGAAATGAGATGGGAATGTTTCACCAGCCTTTATAGCCACACCAACCTACTACATAAATAGTATATGCTACAACTCTGCTTTTATTGTGAAAAAAAAGGAAAGCAGCAAGTGGGTTAAAAAGGGTGAGAATTTGTCATTATTAAATGGAATACTATGTGCAAGATTCCTAAGAAGACAGAAGTAATGTTTCTACTAAAATATTTATGCCTAATTGTGCTACTTGTAGATATGTAGTGTTATCAATGATTAGACTTTGCTCCCATGGTCATGCTTCCATAGTTTCACTCTTTCAACGCAGGTTCGATTCCCTTTGAGAGCTAACCTTGTGTTTCGAAATGGTTGACGGGCAAGCTCTAGTCCCCTGATCAGGCAGGGTACATTCTCACGCCAACCTCTTACATCATACCTAGAGTAGGAAGCTGTCAGGACCCTTAATTTGAGGGTCTCAAACTTTTTGTAGTTTCACTCTAGATCATCAATTATTTATTTAAAAAATAAAGTTGAAGTAATTATTCGATAAATATTAATTCGATCATCTCATATTAATATTTACTTTTGGTGAATAGTTATTTAATCCTCCGTTAGTGTATATCGATTTTTTAGAAAGGACCCTTAGTGCGAATTAAGGCTTGAAATGCACACATAAATGCTTTTATATTCACAAAATTTCTAATTCTTAACCACATTAATTATTCTTAATCAAACATTAACATGTGTATTCTAAACATTAGTTTGTGTAAGTTGCAATATTTTATGAGTTGAAAAAGGATAAATAAAAAAGATGAGGGTGTTTTTGTTTTTGTCCTAATTGAGAAGGACACATATAATTGCATATGGGCTTACATCAACAGGAGTGGCTAGTTAGTACATGCTTATTCCATGATTATGATGAGTGTGAGTTGTGTCGTGTGTGGTGAATGCTGATCTTACCAACTCAGAGAATGTCGGAACGTTCCTCAATGTATCTCATCATTCAGATCTCCTTGTTTAACTTAATCAAATCTTCACTTAATTAAATTACGTTTCACTAATTATTCACTTTCTATATTATCTTTTGATTATAAGCTATTATAATTTCAGTCACCAGCTGGGATCAATACTAGTTAGTGGCATTGAAATCGTAAACACGTGTTCACATTCTCTAATCACTTTTTATATTATGAAAGTTGAAAATAGAGAAATATGTATAATATTTGTCATATTTAAAGATGTATGTATAATATATATTGATTTGAAAATTAATCTACAAACATGTACAAATTCTTTAAGACGACTAAACTATATATTTCTAGTAAAAAGTAACTTCGATTTCAACATGTTTTCAGTCTATAGTGTGTCCAAAATTATTTTCTTCACTTTGAAATAAGAATTAAATTTACAAAGTTCAAACTGTCGTACTAACGGTTCCTATGCACTCCTGTTCTGGAGGATAATAATACGGAGGTCAAAAATCGCAGGAGGTGTCTTACCTGATCAAGGGACTAGAAATTACATCTTAGTTACTTCACTAACATAGAGTTTGCTCCTTATGAGAATCGCTTAGGTTACGTGAAAAGACGAGGTTACGCAATTGATACTTTGCACTCTAATTTTTTACTAGTTGAGTTATACCAAGACAAGACTACATTTAACCATATCTAGGATAAAATCATCATCACTCAAATTTGGATGCAAAATTGTTTGGAGAAAATTTAAAAATAACTCATTCACCTTAAATCTTTAATACATAAATATATTTAGAATTTAGGTTTGCCTCCGTTGCTCTTCAATTCTATCTAGGACGAGGCGTGACCAATATTCCCTCAATCCTTACGTCTAAGAATAATTTTTTGAACATAAAAATCTCTTTTTTGGTTCCATTTTGATCAAATTAAATTAGAAAATATGGAGGGAAAACGAAATTTGTAAGAGAAGTTTGAATGTTTTAGTGAATTTTGTGTAATGTAAATAGACTTTTAAATAAAAGGATGAATGTAGAAACATTTAATTATATTCTAAATTCAAAGAAGTGGTCCAGAGTCCTAACTATATAAACCATATATACCAAATGAATGAATTTTTATAAATAAATTAAAATAAACAATGAATATCCTTGACTAATAATGGTGGGTGGACACATTATTGCAATGAGATGATAATGGTTATTCATTAAATTGGGTGATTTTGTAGCGTCAGCAGAAATATGGGAGGTTAGGTCTCGCTTAAGCTAGCAACAAGTCAACAACCAACATGCATCATAAAGTCTCTTGTCATTGTTCTTTGCTTCCAAGTAAATCCAATTCACATATCTTGTATAGGAAATAAATTAAATTAGATAAGTTCGACTATTTATATTATAAAGTCAAGACTTTTTGTATATATATGTGAATCTTTGGGCATGATTTAAAACTAAGTGAATGGAATATTTGTTCCAAACATATTAGTTGACTATCCATTAAATAATGTATGAAGGTTGTAATTTTTAATTTTCCAATGTTCAACTTTTTTAATTTTGAACTCAGACGATGTGTATTTATATGTTGAATGATATTGTTCTATATTTGGAGAAAAAAACATCAAACTATGTGGTGTTTCAAGTTGTCAACTCCGTATGTCATGATCAATATGATATTTTTATTGAGTCCGGATTCGGTGCATCAATAATTTGGTGCACCCGGTGCATCAAGTACCCATTTAAAGGTTTTACGTGGTACAATACCACATTGTACCCACTTGAAACTTCATCATTGGTACTTGTACCCAAATTGTACTATAACAATGGTACAATACCACATATTTATTTTGGATTGATAAATATGTGGTATTGTACCATTGTTATAGTACAATTTAGGTACAAGTACCAATGATGAAGTTTCAAGTGGGTACAGTACCCACGTAAAACCTTTAAATGGGTACTTGATACACCGGGTGCACCGAAGTATTGATGCACCGAATCTTTTCACATTTTTATTATATCAAATGAAAATTACTATGAACCATTAAAAATTACTAACAAATTAGTTTGTCTATTCAAAACTTGAAAAGTCGCCATATTTAATATGTTGCATAAATGAAAGAGAAATTGTTTAAGATTTTTTTTTTTTTTTATGACGGGTTAGGACGGCTAGGGCGCTAGGTGAAAGAAGACAGATGAAGGCAACTCTTGGGCTGAATAAAACTCCGCAATATATAGAAGTTTTTTTTTTTTTTTTTTTTTTGTAAATTAGCGATGAGGTGAGTTTCGAACCCAGAACCTTTTGGTCACTAACAAGAGCCCTTTCCACTAGGCTATTCGATTAACTTACAATGTATAGAAGTGTTATGAGGGCATTAGATAACTTGTAAAAATTTGGAGGATTAAATACCAGCAGTTTTGTCGTTTTTAGTCTTTGATCAGGGAAGATATGTCTTACTTATACTTCATGACAATTGAAAGCCGTCAATATAACGCGTTTATAGTATTTTTTTGCTTCATTTTGCATATGGTGTACAACCAGGGCCGCCCTTGAGGGTGCCCGGGGACCGCCGGGGCCGGAAATTTTAAGGGCTCCTATTTTTGAAAAAATAATATACTATCTCCGTTTCTAAAAAATTGTCACATATTAACTTTTGTTAGTTAAATATAATAAAATTTGATAATGAGTTCTCATTAAACGATAAGAAATAATATAGCCTTGTGAGACCTTGTTAGATTCGTCTCAATAAATATTTACGTTTTAAATCGTATTTTGTTGACCACCAAAAGTCAAAATGTGACCATCATTTAGAGATGAAGGGAACATAAACATTATATGCACATATATATAAGTTGATTTAAAGTAGCTCTAGGCTAGTGGCAAGATTAAGGTCTTAAACATCGAGTATAGTGACAATCCAAAATTCAAACATCAAATTCTATTTGCATAATTTGTTTTTTCAAAGTATAAATGTAGTTTTAGATTGAATATATGTATTTTAATTTTTAGGGTTAATTAATTAGATTTAACTTAAACAATATTCTTTATTGTTAGCTATCATATTTTCAATTTAAAACATATCTATTGTCGATTATGTTTTTAATACTTAACATATAATATTTTGTTTTCAAACAATCTTTTATTTACTTATATGTTTTTTTGTGTCTAAAAGTCATATTTATATTTATTTTTACAATATTTGAAAAGATAATAATATAACATAAATTTATTGTGATGAGTCTTTTTTATGCTTTCAAGACGCATATAATTACGCTTTGTGCTCACAACTTCAAAAAAATTAATTTTCAAATTTCATATAATTAATAGATATACAAATATTTAATAGTTTTATATTAAATTAAAAAAACAAAAAGAAATTATAAGGGTTCTTAGTTTCACCTAGAATCGCCAAAATATCAGGACTGGCCATGCCATATATATAAAGGCAATAAAAGAATATTAATTCATGAACTCCATCTCATCTCTCTTTCTTACAAATCATCATCTCATATATGTTACAATTTAATCTTCTCTCAAGTTTCAGGTCTTTTGGTAGAACGAAATGAAAAATCACATAGAACGATAATTTAGCTCATTCAAAAATAAGTTTATTGATTATTTAATTATTTTCTAATTTTTTTGCAAACATTTATGTGGTCGGCATTTAAGAAAAATCCAAAAAGATACTCCATAAATAGTAAAAATATGAAAAACGTTTTAGGAGTCTGATAAGGATGTGAAGAACTCAAGTAAAAGAAGGAGACGTTTTCTCATGGCTCACCTAACTCTACACACAATAAAACAATCGTGAGAAACCAACCATATGACGAAAGAAATCTACAAAAGTTTACAAAAATAACAAAAAATAATGTCACATAAGAGTGATAAATAATTTAAACTCGTAGTTTAGTTTCTTTCTTTTCGAATTCAACCTTTGTGGTTGTATTAATATTGTAAGTATATACTCAAACAAAATCTCGTTATTATGAGTAATATCGTGTTGACGATCAATAAACTAATCTATTTTTAAATTGTTTTGGTGTGGGCCTAAGAAAGAAAGAAACATGCCCCTACAAGCACGCAGAAGAACACTACTACACAGCATGCCGTGGATGAGCTTCATCTTTTGATTACATAGAAAATCAAGAGCAATTATAATTGTTTGTCGCGTGTGAGACTCTCTCACTCATTTTACCTTTCTTAAGAAATCATGTTATTACACGATTACGACAAATACCTTATTTTAAAAGTGTTTAAATTAATTTTTAAGTATCATTAAGATATTGTCATAATTTTTCAATGTAAAGGTTACTAAAAATATATACATCAAGTATCACAACTATTTTGAGTTTTATTTAACGGATTACTTAATGTTTTTATTGAGTATTTAATTGATTATTTAAAGTTAATATTTTCTGGAGATGTTAAGATGCACATCCCATATGTTCTCTCGGGTCAATATATAAGATTTTTTGCTATTCTCTCTATAGTCAATTAGTTTTAAAGTAGAATTCATAGACTCTTAACATGTATCATGAGCTAAACCCAAGTTAATGGGGCACGTGTAACCCCTGTTAGGAATTATGGACCTTCGAATAATTCCCCGAACCCAAGAATCCCAATGACAACGAAAAGAATAAAGTGCGGAATTAAACAGACACGAGGATTTATACAGATTCCCCCACAATGTGTAAGGTACGTCTTGTTGCTGCTGCAGATTCCACTATCAATGAATATAGATTGTTACACAAGCCCTTTCAACTAGCTAGTCTAACAGTTGAGTATTTTGTTATACACCGAAAGTCTCAACAACAAAGTCTAACCAAGAACAAAGATAAACTCTCTAAGTTCTTCAAGAATATTAGAACCCTAATATTCTTCCTAGGACAATTCTCCCTATGTGTCTACATAGTGTTTTAGACTTGGACAAGTTAGACTCATAGGGGACCCCTTTATTTATAGGCAGACCAAGCACCGACGACCCAAGTCCCGACTGCTCTCGTAGCTGACTTAGGGACTTGCCAAGTACCGACCCAAGTCCCGACTGCTCTCGTAGCTGACTTAGGGACTTGCCAAGTACCGACCAAGTTCTGACTGCTCTCGTAGCTGATTGCGGATGATGGTCGGGACTTCCCATCCACCGACCCATCCTCCGATCTCCTGCGAAATTGGCTTCACAACTCAACAACCCCGTCATTATTGTTCTGACAATTAATGCCGACGAGAAAAAATTTCGTCGACGATTGAGTTACTCGTGAGGGAAGTGTTAAGATGCACAACCCACACTAAAAATCGATATATTTTCGGATCAATATAAGTATAAGATTTTGGACTACTCTATATACTCAATTAATTTTAATGTGAAATCCATATACTGTTAACAGATGACGAGTGTTCTTATCTATGTCAGCTTTATGAACAAGAATTATTGGTTACATCGAAATATTAAAGTTTTTGGGGTTTATCCTGGACATCTCTCTGCTATATTTCTGACCTCATCTTGTGCTTGTAATCCCAGGAAGGAACAGTAACGTTTCTTATTCGCCTATCGAAATATATGTCTACTATTATGGTGTTTGTGTTCTTGATTTCACAAAATGTTGAGACTCTAATTTTTAGGAGTTGTGATTATTTTGATAAACATGCTTTGAGATTTGAATTAGATAATGATTATAATGGGTGGTCCTACCATCCTACATAGAGTAATATGTGAGTGTTATGTATTTGTACTTTCATTTCTCTAAATTATCAAGTTTACATAAACAATCATTAAATTTGTCGAAAAATGTATATTTTGTGACAAAAGGAGACTAAAGGACATTTTTTTTTTATCATATCAGCTGATTATATTTTGCATAAACTTCATATTTAGACAAGCTATATTTATAATGTGTACGTTTTATATAGATTATTTCGACAATTAACTCATCAAGAAATCTTTATATTGTATGTTCACTTAATTCTTACTCCCTTTGTTTTGATATGTTTGATTGTTTAGAAATTTTGTCATGTTTCAAAATGTTTGATTGTTGACATTTTCAATGAACTTTTAAGCCTATTTTCTTCTTTTTGCCCTTATAAGGTACTTTTTGTCCCTAATAAAGTAACACTCCAACACATTTATTTGAGGACATATTAGTAATCTTGCATCATTCCTTCATAAAAAACTTTTTCCCCAAACAATCAAACATATCAAAACGGAGGTAGTATTTTATTCATTACGTAAGAGAATTGATGTCTTTTTTTCAAAGAAATACCAAATCAAATTCTCATTTGATTAAAATTTTAGGACAAACAATCGAGGATAATTTAGGATTGTTGGATTAACCTTAAGATCAGATAAGTAGACTTTGTAAGTTAGTCTCTGAAAATGATATAAATATTACAGTATAAATATGTAAATTGACAAAATTTGTACATTCTTTTGTATTTTTATTTAACTTATAAATATGGAGGAATATGCAAGATTGTATTTGTCATATGTATGGACGAATGCCCAACATATATACTACTTTAGAAGATTAGTAATGCTAAATAATTTAGAGCCCAGTGAAGTATGACAAACATTTCAATTAGGGGTTGTGGTTTCCCAATTTCCAAAATTACCCATAGAATAAGGGGTTGAACTTTGTTACTTATTTCAAATTTCTCTCATGAATTTATTTTTAAAAAGAGTAAATTCGGAACTACACATACAAATAAAAGGGGCTAAATTTAAAAAATTCAAAAATGTTATTACATTAAGTAGTAATAGAATAAGATAACCTTCTTCTCCTTTCGTCAGACTCTACTAGAAAAAACCTTCCTTCTTACTCACCTCATCCGCATCGATTTCAACCCTCAACCCCAGCCCCACCGATTGTAGCACACCACCCGAGCCTCAATTTGTACCCCATCCCTGCACCAATCCAACTCCACCTCATCGAGAATGAGATTGAGAATCTAAGGACGACTTCCGGTAAGAAGAACTCTAAGATTAAGAATCTGCAGTCATTGTAGGAGATGGTCAAGAGCCAACCTACATGTCGGGTTGTGTCCTATGCATGCAAAAGGGCTTGTGTAAGGGTAAGGGGTGGGGGTGATGAGCGGGGGCAAAAGGAGAACTACAAGAAATTAACTCCAAAAATATGTTGTTCAAGAAATTTTACGTTTGCCCTTTGTGTTAAATAAATTTTAACTATTTTTTGGCGAACAATCCCGTTTCAGAGAGCAAATAGAAAAATGTGAAAGTATCTCTTCTTTAACAAATGGAGAACTATAATCCCTGAATTAAACTGTTTGTGATATTTTAATCGCTTTAATAATATAACTATATCGGACTTCATTAAATTTAATTTTACTGTATAGAATCAAATTGACAATTAGCTTATATACATACTTAACATAACTTGGAAAGGTCTCACGGGAAACGTTTCATTCCTATTATGTCCTCTCTTTTCATTTTTACTTATGGTCCTAACACAATTGTTTTGCTCAACAATATTTATTATTCTAGCATAAAAAATTATAGTGCAATATTCTTAAATATTATCAACCAATTGATAATATAGTTTCAAATCACAATCTTCCCTTAGGCATGGCTAGAGTGTACGATCGCACTTGACCCCTCTTTGAGGAGGGCCCAAAGATTATCAATATCGTATTATTACGTCTTAGTTCATATGGGATATTGGTCTTAAGATTTTATAAAAATGTATAGTACTTAAGCATTTTATTAATTTTTAAACAAAAAGGTACTAAAAAATTAAAATTTATTATTAGAGTATATGTGATGAATACGGGGGCTCCATAGTTAGTTTTGCCATTAGGCCTTGAAAGTGTTTAGATCGGCTCTGTTTCAAATAATTGGCATTTTATACTTTCAATGTAATTTTTTACTATTTTATTTTCTTAATCTATGTATAAATGGCTAAATGATAAGTACAAATTAGCAGAACAAGGAATTGTTTTGGAGACTAATATTTGGAAGTTGGGAAATGACTACAAAAATACAAAATTTAAAGCAAAATTTAGAAGAAGAAAAAAAACTTTGAAAAACGAAATAAAGAAGCTAAACATCCATATATACAAAGTCTTGTTGGCGCTTTATTTCCTCGAAACGAATTTTGTCCACTTTTCTAAAATACAAAAGATAATTGAAAATAAAAAAACCGAAGGTCAAAACACCAGACTATTGGGATGAGCATGTCACCTTAACTTAAAATAGGGTGATTTATCACGTTTCGAAATTTGCATCCTACTCGGGACCAGAGAAGCAAACCTCCTTACAAAAAAATAATTGGAATTGAGTGCATTTCTTCTTCATTAATGAATGCATGAACACTTTTCTCAATCATGCTTGCTATCAAGGTTCGAACATATGTTATGATAACATTAAGTTACACAATCCCTTGAGTTGTATGATCATGAAGCAAGCAAAAAAGTAATTTTATAGAAAATATTAAGCTGTATAACTATAGAGAGGGACCATAATAGAAGTACAATGATTGATTGTTGGAGGAGTTTGAAGTCCAATAAATGATTCGTCATTCCAGGTCAAAGGATTTAACTTTTATTTGAAACAACAATATTAAAAATGCAGTTGGACCAAATATTCAGACAAACCCTTTTGTGTCTTCACAACGGACGAATGACAAGTCATCGTGGTATACTCATCCATTATACCTTTTGGTCTGTATCTTGCATTCTTTTGCACTCATGTAATAATTTTAAGAAATTGACCATATTTTGCCTTAGGTAAACAAAAAGGTCTGAAATACTTCTTGTGTCGACTACTTTAAGTGAATTGAGAGAAATAAAAGGGACGTGGTTAAGTGTGGTCAAGTTGGTGTTTGTGATTCCAAGGTCATGAGTTTGATTTTTTCTATCAAATAATTTCTTGGCCGAGTCTGTCACAAGAGCTTGCTTAGTATGATTTGCAGGTACTATTATGTCAGTCCTAGCCTCCTAGGTCTACCCATTATACACTCAATGAATAGCGATTGCACGTGCTCATTACAAAAGAGAAAAACAAAAGGCAATGGACGTACGGAAATGTTGTTTTCCTACCTCTGAAGTCTTATCATAGAGCAAAATGTGTGCAAGTTTTAGTCTATGGAACTGTGTGCTTATGAGTAACAATTTATCATATCCTTTTATCGAGTTGTAGAGTGCGGTTAGAGGAGAGTTTTGATTTTGTATGACTTGGAGAGCTCGAAGTGAACTCGAGACTAATAGGAAGGTGAACCCTAAACGAGTCAATTCAGGCCCCAAACGATCCCTTAAGAAAAGAAAAATGTCAAATATATTGTCGCCCAATGTCCCACTAGAATTATAACAAGTCAAATCATACGAGCCGACTAGTATGGATACTCTGCTCAAATGTCAAATGTGTTTTTATCAACATATGACAAAAATGTAAGAATGACACCGAAAGCTCTTGAACAGTGGAGCGAAATGAAGCGAAACGTTATTTACACCTTCGAATAGTCACCGGAAGCTCTTAATCATAGTGGACTGAAATTCTGAACTAATATCATAAAACCCCTGCAAGTCCAAACATACTTATGATGCAGGAACAGTAGATTCAACATCATTGCGTCGGAGATAAATTAATTATACAGGTTATTTAGTAGATCATAGATTTTGCAGTAGCATATTTGCATGAGGGTGCCTGGGCGGGGAGTCACTTCCTCCAGCTCTGCTCCATGATGGCCCTTGAACTTTCCTGAAGCTTGATTTTCTCAAACAAGAATTGCTTCTCTGCTTCAGCCTCACTTAAACGCTGTTGCAGATACCTGCTTGCATAGTCGTCCTCAGATTTGTTTGTGTTGGCACGCGCAATGCTTTGGAGCCTCTCTGCTTCTCTTCTAGCTTCACCAGCCTTCATATCAAACATATGCGCCTCAGCCTGTTTAAGCCTAACAATGTTTTCGAGTTCATCAATCTGTTGCTTCTTTCTCTGTCTCTCCATCTTTAGTGTAGCCACTTCCCTAGCTTTATCTTTCAGCTCCTGATCACATGCTTCAACAGCAAGACGTGCTTTTTTTACTGACCGCAGCTTCTCCTCTGATACCATTTCCATCTTCTTAATAGCCTCATGTACTACATCAGCAATCTTGTTAAATGCTTCTTGTGGCGCTATCAATCGGTTACTTTCATCACTCTCTTGACTTTTCAAGGGCTCTACCTCAAGCTCTGCAAACACATGAAGCAACCTTAAAATAACCTTCAAAAATATATCTAGTAAAGTACATACTTATTTCTCCATACAAAACAGATCAGAATAATACTCCAATTTTAAGCAGGAAGTACAGACTTATCTCATGGAAGGAGCATCTCTATTCAAATTAATATCCTTGTTCTCAAGTTTTCATTTCGTTGTTTCAAGAAGTTTTACAACGTTAGTAACACTCCAAATATCTTAAATATAGGTCTAGTGAACTTAAACAAAAAGCCAAGAATAGAGGATCAAAAAATGTTTAAGAACAAAAAAAGGTGGATGAAGTTTATGAGGATATATCAATCCAGCCCTCAAATACGATCAAAACCATTCGTAAAGCAATCTTAAAGTTTGCTCTAAAAAAGATGTATGGCAACACATGGACAAAGAAGATTTCAAGTAAGTGATAAAACCTTTTATTTTCTATTCCCTGTCAAAGGTTTCTCAACAAGTCCGATTGTGCTCAGATAATTTAGCAGCAACAATGGTAAATGCACAAGACAGACAGATTATATGATTAGAGAGTATATGTTGTCTTTTAACGATCCTTCAGCTCGCTACTAAACAGTCACTGAGAAAAGAGAGGAAATCAGAATACCAATTCTTTCGAGCTGTATATGTACACTGATCCTGTACACTATTTTGGAAACCCAAGTACTCAATTGTATGAATATGTAAAAATACAGGATTTCCAATCCTAGCGGGAAATACTCAATTTAAACTGAGTAAGCAGTGTTCCTTACTCGATCTTAAAAGACAAACAAAAAACATAATCAGTCACGTGGACCTTTGTCTCTTTGACGACTCAATCTTTCAGTAAGCAGATTCCTATTTACTAAGTTTATCCAAACAGTTGGACTTACAACAGAAACATAATGCGTGCTAGTGATAAAGCAACAAATTCATGCACCACTAAATGAGTAAAGTAAAGCTTCGATATTTAACATCCACTGAAGTTTAATGTGTTTGACTTACCTTGGAAGAATGTTAAGATCGCTTTACAAGAAATAGGGTCTGCTACACCAGTTTTCAGCTTTTCAATAATTTCATCACACTTCCTGAACAGATTTCTGCCCTTGGAATCCTCACTGCCACGAAAGATTCTACTGACAAAGTCAATTTCTCTAATTAGAGCTCCCCTATCCCAGCTTGGCGCACAATGCTGGAAGACATCTTTCACCCACCCTAACAATTCAGATGACCTATTACATGCTCGGCACCTAAACATCATCTCTGGAGAGCTTGATCCATTCTTCACACTAGGAGCCATGCCAATTTGACCATTGCGAATGGCACAATCTGTATGAGTCCAATGAGAACATAGATCACAGCCAATCCATCTACAAGTGTTCACCTCAAAATCAAATTTGTTACAGATAACACACATGCAAAGGCTGCAAAATCCATTCCTCACAGAACAAATTTGACATGTACAATCCTCAGCTGGAAGAACACTTCCACATGCAATATTTCTGCACCTCTTGTACAAAAAAATATCAATAAGTGCAGCTTGCGAAAGACAAACACTGGGATGTAAGAATGCCTGGATCCCAGTCTTAAGGGCAACAAGTATTTCTAATTGGACACGATGTGTCACAGGCAATGATTTATCTGTCAAATCACCCCTACTTTGAACTAGCTTCTGAAGAAACAAGAACTCCTCCCTGTGCTGAGCATTACCTGATCCGTCAAGAAAAAGCCGAAGGTCATTTTTCAACTTATCTAAATACTCATCAGGGAGACTTTGCATCCTTTCAGCTATCACATGTATCCTTTCCTGGACCACGTCACGAAGGGACACCTTATCAGAACCTGAGATAAGACGCACAACTGAAGTCTCAGCTAAACCACTCTCCCTTTCCTTGTCCATCTTTCTTCCAACCAAAGCATCAGGTGTCGGCCATGTATCACGTGAGCTTGCACTTTCTGATGGAGACTCTCGAACCTGGTCAGAATTTGATCCCCGCTCTTGAAGATTGGAAGAGCCATTCACATCATATGAGACTAAGGATAAAGAAGTCTGCAGACCACGAGGTTGCTGGCGTGGAGGGAGCATTGCAGGAGAAGCTTGGTGATTGAAATGTGATCCAGATGATGTCCCCATCTGAACAAATCTACAAGTAAAACAAGAAAGTCATATATAACAGGCAATATAACTAACTATGCTTACTTTATATAACAAATACAACCATTGGTTCCCATACATAATTTGTACTATTATATCATGTATATGACTAAGCACACATTAAAATAGAGAAATTTTCCTTTATCATGACAAAGACATATCCCAAAATTAAATACAACTAACTCATATCATCAATATTATAACAAACTTATACTAATCATTTCACACATCTAAACCTACGAACAAACAAACATGCATGCTTCGAGGAACTGAGGGGGCGCAAGAAGGGTAATGTTAGTTCTGCGATGCTTGCATACCCTTTCTTATATGTACTTAGCTATTGTACTTTCTGAAGTTCAAAATTACAAAAACTAACTTTGATAAGCTCTAATGTCAGCACTATACACTTCAAATCAATGCCCAATGAACCAACTTCGATTAAAGCCAAAATTAGTTCCTCTATCTTCTAAACAGAATCCCAAAATTATAAACCAAAAAAAAATTAATTCCAAGATCAAATTCAGCAACCTAAACAGATCAAGTTATTTCATAGCCAAAATCCAAAAGAAAATTATATAATAATCTATAAAACAAATATGCAAAATCAATGAACACTAAAACATCATGACTTCAAATGTCACTAAGAACTAAATTAAGACTAAACCAATAAAGTTCATTAATAGACATACATAAAATAAACCAAATTGAATTAATTCGATATACTAGAGGTGATATTTCAGCTGGAAAAGAAGAAAAAAAAACATATACAAAGATTCAATATTCATACTTACGAGCAAATATTCCAATTATTTGAACACAAACTCCAAAAAAGATAGGGTTTTTAGAAGGCTGATTATCTATAAACTATCGTGATTTTTAATTTGAAAGGTCTGAAATGGAAACCCTAGTGTGGACAAATGTTGTTGGGTTTGGTTGACCTTTTGATGAAGAGGAAAGTACTGAGAAACTTAGTTGCTATATCCACGCTCAAATAGCGTTTTGGCTAAATTTCACTATGTGCGTCCCTTACCCTATTGTCAACTAATCAAATAAGGATGGAACTTTTGAATCGTTCAATTTGCCCCCTAAACTTTTAAATAGATCAATCTACTCCCTAAATTATGACAAATTGGTCAGTATGAGGATTTTCATCATAAATTAATAACTTTTAGGTTTTAATGAAGGGCAAAATAAGAATTTAATATATTATATGTACTTTTTATTTATTTATAAATTAGCGATGATGTGAGTTTTGAACCCAGAAACTTCTAGTCACTAGCAAGAGCCTTTTTCCACTAAGTTATTCGATTAACTCTCATATATTATATGTACTAGAAGTTAGTTTATAATATAAAAAAAAGTATAGTGAACTTATTTTAAAATAAAGTCTTAATTTCATCTGGGCACTTGAACTTTCAGAATTTTCCCAAATAGGCACCTGGCGACCTTTTTATCCCAAGTAGGCACATGGACCCAAAAATTGGCACCTAAATTTTCGATTTTCACAATTTTCTTAATTTTTCAGATTTTAAAATTTTAGATAGAGGGTACAAATAGTCAAACTATACTTAAAACTAACTCAACATAATTATAAACTAACCCAAATTAAAAACATCACCTTTAACCTTACACCTCACCCCAACCCCCACCCCCACCCCCTCTCCTCCCTCCATTATATGTTGCCTAACTTGGTTGCGACATTCTCTCCTTGTGTTCCCACACCAATTTGCTGGGTTAACTATTGGTTTTTTCCCTAATTTGCAATATGTCATTTGACATCTTTGATACAAGTGTTGAAGATGATGTTGTTAATGGGTTGGGTTAAATATTTGAGGTGGGTTAGTTTATAATTAGTTTGAGTTAGTTTTAAGTATAGTTTGACTATTTTGCCCTATATCTAAAATTTTAAAATCTGAGAAATTAAGAAAATTATGAAAAACGAAAGTTTAGATGCCAATTTTTGGGTCCAGGTGCCTACTTGGGATAAAAGGGTTGTCAGATGCCTATTTGAGAAAATTTTAAAAGTTCAGGTGCCTAGATGGAATTTAGCCTAAAATAAACTAATCACTCACCCCTTCGTCTTCTCCTTTCCCTTCATCTTCCCCAATTCATCATCCAATCCATCTTCCCCAATTCAGTTTCCATCATATTCAAACCCACTTCATTTATAAAAACATTCAAATTCATCGTACAAATCGCTCAAATTTGTCATAAAGATTCAATTTTATAACCAATTCACCAAACCTTCATTCCGTAAACTTTATCACCAATTCACGAAACCTTTATTTCGTAAAGATTCAAACTTTATAACCAATTGACTTGCAGATGATTTCTCTCTACTGCCATGAAGCTTGCAGAGGATTCATACCTTCATTTCGTAAAGTCTTTTGCACATGCTCCACCGGAAGTGCATATTGACTTGGCCTAAATATATTTTGTATATTGGTGGAGGTAATTATTTTATTTATTTATGTTTCTTTAATAATTTTATTTCTTTTAAAAGAGGCCTTAATATATTTTGTATATTATATAGTAACCTCAAATGTATATTATATGTTAGATTCTTATTTTGTCCTTAATTAAAAATAAAAATATGTCAACTTTAACAACAAAATCCCCAAACTGACTGGTTTGTCATAGTTCAGGGGGCAAATTGATCGATTTAAAAGTTTAGGGGAAAATTGACCGACTCAAAAGTTCAGTCCCTTATTTGACCAACTAACAATAGCTCAGAGGAATTTTGAAATTTAGCCTATTATTTTTAGATATGGTACTCCTTATATTCTTTTCTAATGAATCTTTTCGTTTTTTATTGGCAAAGTTTGACCGTCATTTATTTATTTTTAGTTCAAAAAATATATAATGTATATCAATAAAATCAATATGAAAATGGTGTTTGTGTAGAAATAAAGAGAAGGATATAAATGTCAGTTAAATCGTTTATAATTTTAGTATATTATTTTAAAGTTATTAAATATATGGTTTCACCTGGTGAAGGATATTGCTATCAGAACAGGAATTATAATAATTTCACCTACATTCACCTAACCTAGGTTAATTTTAAAAGTTTACCCTCACCTAGATTCACCTCAATCCAAACGCACCAATAGGGTACAAAGGAACGGTTGCTAAAAAACCTCAGTCGATCACCCTAGTATGAATTTGTATACTTTCGATCACTAATGTTGAGTATTATGTAAACTTTGAGTCACTCACGCGTTTTTTATATACAACCCACAAATTTTTAACATTTTAAACTGTTTTACTAGGGGTATTATTGTCCGTCTCTAATAAATTTATCATTAAACATAACTAAAATTCATCCATACCAACTATGTTTCATTATCTTCAACTATTTGTCACATTTCACATTCATTGACAAAGTAAATTTATTTTACATAAAAAGTGGTTTATCACACCCTTAGCTTACATTACACTATATAACTGATGAAAGATCAACTAGAAATGTGGAGACAACTATAAGTTCACTTAGGCACCCCTAAGAACATATTTCCAATTTATTGTTTCATTGATTATACATTTTTTTTTTCATTCTGTAAATTAGTTATGAGATCATGAATATATAATAGTATGACAAATAATATAAATAGAAAAATTATTTACTAATAAACATTCGGAATGAAAATATGAGACATATTATCTCCAACAAAAATTAAACCCAAAACCTTCTAATTTGATATTTAAATTAAATATAAGTGTATGATTTATATTTATCAGTTACGTGGAATATAATTTGTATCAATAATTTCGAATCATATCAACACTGTTTTAATTTTTTTTCTCAAATGATAAAAGTACTCCTTACTCCTTAGTATTTGGTAATAAGTGATAAATGTAATATTGTTATAAGAAGTATTTTAATAATATCTCTTACCTAATTTGATGTTTACAATCAACATCACATAACAAGATCAACCTTGTAAAATGTACATACATAATGATTTTATTATAGCTCATGTAGTACAGCAAGCTTAAGCTCTCTGGTTACTTAATTATTATGAACGATCATTTAATAGTTACAATCGTGCATACATACGTACTGCATAGGATCATATTTAAAACAAAACATCGTATATATATTCTTCTTATAGATGAAGAGAAGTATCAACATCACAAGAACTTTGATCAAGTTTGATGTCCTCCCTTTTCACAAACGTCTTACTATCTCCAGTTAGCCATGGTGGTGAGTCGCCATTCAGCAGCTGAAATTCGAGCGGTCTTTTATCGGTTTCCGGCCCGAGGGAGAGTGATAGTTGAATAGATGGCTTAGGTTCTTGATGCTCCACAATTTCGGGTTGGTGAGTGATCAATTGCAACTTTGGTTTATAGGTATGCGTCTTTTTGTGAAGATAATGATGAAGAAACTTTGGTTGATTATAGTTTCCCTCAGATTGTTGTAATAACATCCTCAGGAGCTCTTGTTCTTGTCTTATTATCTTCATCCTCTCCAATTTCTTAAACCTATTTTGCAACAAAGAAAGTGATGAGTTTATGGCCGTTTGACCGTTTTGATGGACCATTTGAAGGCAAAAGAAAGAAATAAGAGAGTTGGTTTTATGGGATTGGTTCGAAGTTGATACATATAGTGCTTTGCTTAGGTGATCTTACAATTTGCATGGCTAAGCACTACATATTTATAGAGCTATGAATTCTTTACTATTGGGATTAGGTGATGTTATTCATGAAATGGGCGGTGGTAGACCTCGGGCTGACATAATAACTTGTAAATTATGAAAATTAAGTAATAAATGACACCAATTGCAAGCAAGTGTATGTGACAGACTCGGTCTAATAAGTGTTAGTTATATATGTAATGAAATTGATTTATGACCTTGTGATCACAAGTCCACCTACTTTACCAATTTTGGTATGAATTTTTGTAATTTATTGTAGATCGAGCATGTACATGTGTCCAATTATAATGACATATAGAATCGGCTACTTAACCACAGGGTCCAAGAGGAGAAGACAAGAAGGCAATCTAAGAAGTGGTTGTTTTAAGTGAACATCAGCCGAGTGGCTAAAATGGTGCCAAATAAGAAAAGGGTTTAAAGGAAAGTCCAAAAGAATGTTGGAAATGTAGCACATGGAAGGGTTGTTTAGAGGAATAATAATGGATTAATTAATGGGGTTAAGTTAGGTTTGTCAAATTGTCTCAAAATGACATCTTTCGCTTTGGAGAAGATGGTGCCTCTTTTGGTGGCTTCAAATGAGCATGCCATCAACTTTAATTTCCTTTTCACTAACCTTTTCAGTTTTATGCTTTTATTTGTTTTTGTCTTGGAGTTTTGTGTTTGGAGGATGTTAAGAGGATGAAACTACAAAAGGACAAGCATTACAAGTGCGAATAAACTTAGGATGTCTTCATTTTTAGATTTAACCTATAAATGCTTTCGGCTTAAATAGTCTCATTGTTGTCACTCCATTTTTATATTTAACCAAATTTACAATTTATATAATCTACACTATTTAATTGGGAAAGCGAGAATTAATTTTTTTAGTGAAACCCATGTTTTAGAATTTCCTTAATTGTAGGAGAAGTTACAAATAAAATTTAGTTCAAAATCACTTCTATATAAATTAGTTTAAATATGAACTTGAATAAATATTTTTGCATGATAAATTATTAAGGATTATTTTTATAATTATTAATTATTAATTTTTATTTAATGATTATTATTGGAATGTGCAAGCATTGATTGTGCCCAAAAAACTATTACGTTGAAAGTCTTACCTAATTAGAAGAGCATAAAGAAATAATTTATAGGATGAGCTAAACTGATAATGCTTACTTGTAAAATATTTATTAATTTCAAACAAATTTTATAAAGTTTCAATATATTAATTAAAATAATGACAAAATTAGTCATGGCATATTTGTTAGGAACATGGTAAGACTAATTAAAGCGTCTCAAAGTTAATTTCATAATTAAATTACATATTCCATACAAGATAATGTATAACTCGTGCTAGTAATAATAATTTATAATAACCAAATGAAATAAATTGTCGAAAACAAAAATTACACACCTTAATTCACCTTCAAAGAGTTAATTTACATCTTGCAGATCCACTAATTAATCAGGAAAAGTCGATTACGGGACTCAAGAATTTTTTTTTTTCCCGATGGTGTGGATTGTGGTCTGTGGAGACTGGAGAGATGGAGACCCAATCCAAGACTGATTCGCCCGGCCTACCAGAAATCACTTATGAGGGCCCAGCAGAGATTACCTGGGCCTTTTAAACTTTAGAGAATCAACTCTAAATTTACTTTTACTAGACCAGTCTTGGCCGAAAATATATGTGGGCGGGATTTGAGTTATACATCATATTGCGAGTAATTTGGAGATGATTCAATAATTTGACAGCATTTGATCAAGTTTTCGGTTAAGAGTTTTTGGTTCAATTTTTATTAGAGAGAATATTTATCCTAGTTCATTGTAACTGTCTGTTTTCTCTGTTTCTTTAGTTGTTGTTATTTTTTATATGAATATAGTCATCATTTTAGCATAATACATTATAATTTTACATTTTCGGTGATTACTTTTTCAATTGATATTATTAACTATCCAATAATATAGTGACAATCAATTGTCATTTCAATATATTTTTTGACTATTCTTTTTTCTATATCTATATGAAAATGTTTAAAACGACAACTAGCAAAAGCGAAAGAAGTATTACTTAGTAATGTATATGTTCATGACCAGAAAGTCCTGGGTTCGAACTCATCACTTCATCGCTAATTTACAAAAAAAAAAAAGTAATGTATATGTTCGTTGTATGTAGTATTATTATATTCGTACATCATGACTAATTAAAAAAGAAAAGAAATTGATTTAGTAATTTATTCTATTTTTGGAATAAGATCGATAGTATTATAATGCCGGTACTCTAATAAAGCTAAGTATTAGGGGTTAAATGGATGACAACTTTGGGGGAGTATAATACTTTCCAGCATGTTAAGACACACTTTTTGTGGTACAAATGCAATTGATCTATAAATAAATTAAATATGCATACTATAATACATTATTCTAACGACCTTATTCGTTTCCTAACCGACTGTTCATATGTAATGTCATAGCCTAACTGCCTAAGTAACATGATTTTATCTTTGAATATTCCACTTATATATATATAACTCACATGCAATTCAATCATTTTTTGGATGGTGGACTTACCCTGTCTACGTGCAAATCCACTCACTTTTTCACCCAATTATCAGTTGGGTTAGTACTATGTTTTGGCTAACTTCATCAACGGTTAAGATGCAAAATCTCACATCGGATATCGATATCCTCTTGGGTCAATATATAATATATTGAACTACTCCTTCTATTATCAATTGGTTTTAGAGTGGAACCCCATAGTTTCTATTGTTAATTGGACTACTCTTTCTATTGCCAATATACTGGCGAGAAAGATTCCGCCGACGATTGGGTTACAAGTGAGAGAGAGTGTTAAATGCACCTCCCACATCAGAAGTCAGTGTCCTTCCAAGTCAATATATAAGATATTGGGCTACTCCCTCTATTGCCAATTGATTTTAGAATGAAATCTCATAGACTCTTAACAAGCACGTTACTATAAAAAGAATTACTTTTTTTTAATCAATTTTGTAATATATAGCTCTAGTAATCTCGCTTTTATTCATGATGTACACACCTCTCTTTTAGGACGATGTTATGACAAAAATCCTTAATTCTCTCCAAGTTTAATAAAATACTCGTATATTTTATATATCTATCTAGAAAGAGTTACTTCTAGTAGTAGTACTTATGCAAAACTATTTTATGAGAATTCTTTTTTAAAGTGTAAAAATACTTGTCTTGCGATAAGAGAAAGGTTATGAGTAATAGTTTGGAATTGTAATAAATAACGGGTTTGCAAGTTTAGTAATAACGTGATGCATGTGCCCTCTTTTGCAAACTTTATAATTATTCCTTTTTTATGAAGGGTTATTACCTGTTACATTATATTCACCAAATAAATATTATTAGCCTTCAAACTAATACATTCTGTCCATTACGCATCCTCCACTTTCTCCTTAAATTTTATAAATAGTGAAATTGGATATAAAACAGTGATATTGGGACAGCCCAACCACATTCAATATTTGCTTAATTACTCTCCTTCTCATTCCTAACTTCTTTTGTCTAATAAAAATATACATTTACGTTCGACTATTTTTATTTTCTTATTGTTTCCAACTTGTAAAATTTGGTGTTATTTTAAATGAAAACTCTCATGTCCTAAATTATTCAGTATATAGTGTGAAAATGAAAACAAGCTTGTGGCAGATGAGATTGATGCAAGAAAGAGTATTAGGAGTTTTTTCTTATGTGATAATTCAAATGTGTTATTCTGGTGATAATTCTATTGTTGACCGTTGGATTAGTGTAACAGTTTTCGATCTCCGTCATTATTATCCTTGAGAATGCTCGTTCTTATTAGATTTATGTTTACACTCATAGTGATGATTACATCTATGAAGAGATATTAATAATGTCGAAAATTTCTTGTAGAGGTGGCGAATGATTTGTTACAAAAATACATAAAGAAGATTACACAAATGAAAATATTGGGTGATGAATCACATAATTCCGAAAAGATTTTATTTTTCAATAATAAATATAATAGACGTTTTATTTCAAAAAAAAATGTTTGTACGAATGTTTCCTTATTATGCCGCCTCCAAATTACACCATTGTTAATATCATAATATGTATATGATGATTGATGAATACAAATTTCAATTAAATATATAGCTCCAATAGTTTCATTATTGACTTTAGCTATCAACAACTTGGTCCTTTCATTACTTAATCGTCGATCGGCCAAAATTTATATTACAATTTTTCGTAGATAGCTTAATACTCCCTCCGTCCCTAAAAAAGATTGTCATATTTTGAATTTTGTTGGTCAAACATAATAAAATTTGACTATGAATTATCATTAAACGATAAGAAATAATATATATAGTCTTGTAGGACCTTGTTAAATTCGTCTTAATATATATTTTTGAAATATCAACTTTTTATAATTTTTTTGCATGTAGAGTAATAGATATTTATGTTTAAAATCATATTTTGTTAACTACCAAAAGTCAAAATGTGACAATTTTTTAGGGATTGAAGGAGTATTTAATTTAATTTATGAATTAATAATTTTAACAACGACTTTCATAGATATTCCGGATACATTATTGATACAACATAATTTATCCCTTCCAAGATCACAAGTGTCACTAATAATATACAGAAATAATAATGTATATATCGACAAGTTGATGAATTGTAAATCAAAATATGGTTGGAATAGAAAGTGCCCGTAATTCAGCTTAATTCATTGGATGATTGAAATGGAAGAAACCTGTTTAGATTGAGTCATTAGGCGTTCAAATGTGAGAAATGCTAAAGTTGCTTACTATTATTATGTATCCAATGTTTACTTTATTGATCTACAAATATCACGTAGTTTGTTTTTAGTAATTAATTTCTTTTAATAATATTTATACATCGTTTATTATCAAAAAAAATTCTTTCAATAATATTTTATTGATATATATGAAGTTGGTTAAAATAATATTATCATTATAGCTTAAAAATACAACAGTGTATTTTTCAGCAAATTCTACATAATATTAAAATTATTTGTGTTCAATATTTGAACAAAGCTAACCATAATTTAAATTTAAAACTTGATAATCTTTCAGAATAAGGATCTAGATGAGTTTCATCACAAGATCAATTGTGAATAGTGGTCAATGACCTTAGAAAAACACTTTTAAATGCAAGAATTTCCGATACAAAATATTTCATACATACTTCTTTGTGATTAGCTGTGCATGAAGGGCTCCACTTTGCTTGGGGTTGCAACTTTCGTTATGTGGAAATTGAAAATGATTCCTAAGCACTTGTTGCAAATTGTTAAGGGAGGGCCTCAAAATTTTTAAAAATATATTGATATATTATGTATTGATCAAAATAATTGAAAATTAATAATAGTAGTCCATCATAAAATATCAGATTTTATTATGTAATAATTGATGATTGATAACATAATTAAATTAAAGATATTATGATAAATTTATAATTTTAGGACAATAGGAACTAAATAGGGAACTACTAACACAATTGGACATTAAACTATTTATCTTCCTATACAACTAAAGTATTTATTATTTTTAAACTAGTTTTTTGTTCCAAAATAGCTGTCGTTTTAATATTGAAAATTGTACTTTTACATTCTCAATGAACTTTTTGACTATTTTTTCTCTTGAAATTAGCAACCAACCAATGATATAATTCCAAATAATTGTATTTCTACTTTTGCAATGTATTTTTTTTTGTAAATTAGCGATGAGGTGAGATTCGAACCCAGGACCTTCTGGTCACTAGCAAGAGCCTTTCCACTAGGCTATTCAAGTATCTCACTTTTGCAATGTATTTTTTACTACTTTTAATTTTTGTTAATCTATGTGCAAATAGCTAGAACGTCAACTATTTTGGAACGAAGAAAATATCATTTTTCCTTGGAAGTACTCACATTACTAATAAGATACTAATTGCTTATTAACGCTTGCTATTGGTGGAAAATAACCTCAAATTTGTAATAGTTTTAATGAAAATTTCCCTCATTAATTTGATAACAATTACGAAGTATTTAATCCAAATTGGGTCTATAGTTTTTTAAAATAGAAAATTCGGTCTAGTTCTTCTCTAGCCTCTCTCCCTGGACCCACCACAGGCCCCAGCTACCATTTACAAAAACTTCAATGTCTTAACGCCACATTTTCAATTTTGATGCTATCCATTTAAAATCCAAAAAAGTATAAAATTAATAACTTAATAATCTTATATTCTTTGAATGGAAAAATAGACAGAGAGACATACATATAATACAATGCAAAACTGAACCAAAAGACAACATATTTTAGGACCAAACCAAAGAACAGAGGAGCAAAAGGAGGGCCTTCAAGCCCTCTGCTATACGTAATATCGTATTTTTCTCCTCTTAGATCTTCAAGATACTCCAAATTCTTATTTGGGTATTTGTCATTTCTTGTAAAGGTTTGATTTTTATGCCCAACTTATTTTCTTGAAAGAAAATGTTGTTTTTAAGTTATGATTGAAATTTTATTGCTTTTTCTGATGTTTGAATTGTAATTGGTTGAAATTGTAATCTGGGTGTTTTTCAATGAAGGTGGTACTTTTTGTTTCTTGGAAAACAATTTTAGTGTTGATTTTAAGTTGAAGATTGAATTTTTTTTGATTTTGGTAGTATTTTGAATTGTGTGGTGGTTGATTTTCGATCTGTTGTAGATCCAATGATCGGTTGAAGATCGGATGATTTGTTTTTGGATCAATATATTGTACATTGTTTCATGTTATTAGTGGTATATGTTAGCTTATTTTGGATAGGTGCTTTCTTTGTTCACTTAATCTGAATATATGATGATGATGATTATTATATTTTTATTTCAAATCATTTAAAGAAAGTAATATGTAGGATTAGAATTGTGTATCAGTTGTGAATTATGATGTTACTACTTATTAGATCCAAGTCGTGGTATTGATCCTGATTAGTTTGTCTTGTATGTTGATTGTATGAGAGGGGAAGATTAATGATCTTTTTTTCATGTCGAATCAATTGTGAAGGACTTAATAGACTTATTTTGTACTTCTCGGTTTGATGTTTTGATTGAAGAAGTATTACAGAATGGAAATGGATCATGGGAAGTTGTTCATTGGAGGAATTTCGTGGGACACGAATGAAAATCATCTCAGGGAGTATTTTCAAAGCTACGGTGAGGTAGTGGAGGCTGTAATAATGAAGGATCGTGCTACAGGGCGCGCTCGTGGCTTTGGTTTCATTGTTTTCACTGACCCAGCTGTTGCAGATATGGTCGTCAAGGAAAAACACATCATTGATGGTAGAACTGTAAGTTGGACTTTCTATTTCCTGTTTGTATTATGGTTGAATTCTTCATTCACTATGATCAACATATTATTTTGTTGAACGTTCTTAAAGAAATCTCCAATTGGCACTCCTTATCAATTTGCTTTACAAAAAGAATGTATAAATGAACTTCTGAAATGGTTTCATGGGATTAGCCAACTTGATCTTGGAATATAATTGAGAAATAGGAATCTGCCAAGCCTACTTGGTCATTCAGCTCTATTATCAAGTTCTTTGAACACCAATGCCATGGGACTTTCTATCATTTAGTGTCATTTGTGAAAGCATTTGGTTCAAATGTTTTTTGTCCATTTTGAACAGCATTAATTATAATAAATAGTTTGTCTTACTAAAGAGAAGATGCCTGTAGTATATCTATTATCTAAGTGAACGAGAATCGTGAAGAATATTAAAAAGTTAATACGAAGTAGCTTTTAAGACCTAGCTTAAGAGGGGCATTGGGCAATTTATGAACGACCAACCAAGATTATTAGTTGTCTTTAGTTTTTTGTGCTTGTGATTAGATGTCACTTCTCATAGTGTATAATGACGTAAGCACGTAGCATAATGTTAAGATGCACATCCCACATCGAAAGTCGATGTCCTCCCGGGTCAATATATAAAATCTTGGGCTACTCCCTCTATTGCCAATTGGTTTTAGAGTGTAACCCCATAGACTCTTATCATGGTATCATAAGCCAGCCCGAGTTATGGAGGCACGTGTAACGCCACCGATGTTGTTCTGGCAATTAATACCGGTGAGGAAAATTCCGCCGACGTTTGGGTTACACGTGAGGGGGAGTGTTAAGATGCACATCCCACATCGGAAGTCGATGTCCTCCCGGGTCAATATATAAGATCTTGGGCTACTCCCTCTATTACCAATTGGTTTAGAGTGGAACCCCATAGACTCTTAACACATAAGTCGCATGATCAGTGTTTTAGACTCTTAGTGGGCATTATTTTCGACAGATTGCTATCATTGAGTTCATTCAAGATATATTTTTAGGTCATTCTGGCACTTTACATTATGAAGTTCTAATGTAGTCTATCTCAGTGGCAGTTTACTTATCTATATTGGTTCTCAGTTATTTTCTCGTGTACTTCATATATGTGTGTACACTATTTTTTTTATAATCTAATGCCGCCAGTTGTGAAAATTACTTATACTGAAAATCATGTGCAGAATTAGTTGCTTTCTTTCTTCTTCTATTTTTAATATGGCTACTTTTCTTTTCAGGTGGAAGCAAAGAAGGCCGTTCCTAGGGATGCTCAAAATGTACTAAGTAGAAACAATAGCAGTACTCACAGTTCACCAGGTCCAGTCCGTACAAAGAAAATATTTGTGGGAGGTTTAGCATCTACTGTCACAGAGAGTGACTTTAAGAACTATTTTGATCAGTTCGGAACAATCATAGACGTTGTGGTGATGTACGACCATAACACACAAAGACCGAGAGGTTTTGGATTCATCACTTATGATTCAGAAGACTCGGTCGATAAAGTCTTGTTCAAAACTTTTCATGAGCTTAATGGAAAGATGGTGGAGGTCAAGCGAGCTGTTCCAAAGGAGTTATCTCCTGGGCCAGCTCGGAGCCCATTAGGGGGCCATGCATATGGTGTAAGTCGAAGCAGCAGTTTCCAAAACATGTACACCCCTGATTTTAGTCCAAACTCTATAGGAAATTATGGAGTAAGAATGGATGGAAGGTTCAGTCCTCTTTCTGTTGGACGGAGTGGATATCCTCCCTTTAGTCCTTCTAGTTATGGTCTAGGAGCTTCTTTGGAGTCAGGGTTACTTTCCCACTATGCTGGAGGAGGTGGAGCTTTTGGTTCAACTGCTGGTGTTGGACGTGGCTATAACTCATTATACAATGGTAATTCTAACAGGTACACCAATCCCCTGGATTATGGTTTATCTGGTGGTGGAACCAATTCTACAATGAATAACCCAAGCCGTAATCTTTGGGGTAGTGGAAACTTCAGTTACTCAAATCTTCAGAACACAAACAATCCGATTGGTCCTGGTAGTGGCAATATCGGCCCATTTAGTGCCTTTGGGAACACTAGAGGAATTTGGGGTTCTAGTGATTCAGGTCAAGGTGGAGGGAATGGATCTCTTACCAGTGGCAATATTAGGTATAGAGGTGGAGAAAACAGCTTTCGGTTTAGTAGAAACAATTTAAACAGTATTGGAGGAGCATCTTCATACACTGCTAGAAGTGATTTCCAAGAGAACGTTCTTGAGGACTTGTATGGAGGAGGTGATTCACTTTATGGAGAAGCCTCTAGTCCCTTCACATTTGGCCTTGGTAGCTCAACTTCAGACATCATGCCCAACAACTCGGTTGGTTATGTTGGTTATAGTGTTAGCAATGGTGAAAATAGAGGTAAGAAATTCTAGTCCTATTGTCACCCACCCTCGTAACCCAAAATTCTCTTAGACAGTCTTTATAGTTGAATGCCTGAACAATCACATGACTAACCTAATGTGTTAATAGTGATTTAGTAGTTGAAGCTCTACTTATTCTGGTTATATTGAAACGGTTGCCTAGGTGAGAATTTTTTTTTGAAATGGACAGCATTTCCAAAAGTATGTTCTCCTTGTACCAATTGGTAAAATAGATATCCAATTGAACCTCCCTTACGTTAGCAAAATTAACACTCCTTACGCCAACTTTTGTGCTATAACAAATTAGAAACCACTCTACGATATTATTTATTGCCATCTGAACTCGGAATGTTATTAATTTTTGGAGTTGTTTTCATACCTGTTCCAGGTTCTGATTTGTTTAATTTATTTCTGTATGCTCTCACTTCCACTTCGAGAATTACTAGAAATTTTGTTGTATGCGGTGCTAAAGATGTTTAAATTTGTTTCTGCCCTGAGTTTGCTGATGCATCTGGTTTTTATGCATGCGAAGATTTTTCATGATTTTCAGCTGTTAGGCAACATGTTAAGTCTTTCACATTCTAACTCAGTTGACCGACTGCAACCTGTAAACTGGTGTCCTATCTCATCTTTTACGAATGTATGCTCATTTGTTCGTGTAACAGTTGATCGGCCAGATTTTGGTTTTCTTCTAGAAGTATTAAATGTTGAACTTGCGAAATTCATTTAGAAAATAGAGATAATTTTTCACTTGTAAGTAACTCAGATAATCCAGAATGGCCTAGTGATTGTCGATACCCAATGCCAATTTGTTAAAATAGAAATTAGATGCATTTTTTTCCACATATACTGACACTGTCTGAAGTTAGCTATTTAGCATTCTGACAAACAATAAAGACACTCCTCAAGATGTTACTTGTACCTCTGTTCGAGTGGTCTTCAATTATAGAGTTCTGAAACATTAAAAAGAACCTTCTCTTATGTACTTTAAGTTATTTTACTCCTTAGAAGTTCCCGACTTCACTTTTTGCAAAAATTTGTTCAAATATATTTTGAAAAAAGCATTCTTATATTGATTACTTGCCTTAATTGTGTTAAATAAACTATAAATATTTGATTAAATACATTTCTGTTTCATTACATGCCTTCAATGTGTTCTTGGTGTAATCAGAGACCGATGCACCACATGATGATGATGATTCTAGCACATAGATCATAAATTTGCCTGTAGGAATGAGTTCATAGTTGAACATCAACTCGTATAGTCTATCTCCCATTCGCATATAACCTTCGTTTGGTTGGATCTTCTAACATGAAAAGTTGTTTGCAATGATTTGCAGGAATCGCTGCATAGGAACTCTACTATATGGTTACAGAAGGTTGTCGTAGGCAAGAAGGACAATGTGAATCAATACGCAAAACTGTGAATTACTCGGTGAGACATTTCAGGGTAGAACTACTTGGGTTAACTAATCCCGTTTCATTTTCTTTATAGATCTCTTTACAACGAGCACTTGCGTCAAATTTGGTGTATGTTTTGAGGTTTGAGTCTTTTGATATAGGTTTGTTTTTAAGTTTTGGTTAAGATGTGTAATCAGATTGTTGGATGTACTTAAAACTTAATTGTGCTCGGAATTTCTGGAAAATAGAATGTGACTATTGAACAGTATTATTATTCTTTTATAAAAACTATCATCTCTTGATTGTATGATGCTTGGGAAATTACATGCATCCTTAGCTATGTGATATAGAAAAACTGGTAAAAGTTCGATATTATTTTACCAAATTGTATGAGCAATGTGATTGTAAAATATTTTAGTTAAATCCTTCAAGTTCTGATTGTAATTTAACATTTATAATTATCCATCAAGAAAAACTATATTAAGGAACTAGAATATTTTAGTGTAAATCAAATATGGAGTATATAGTTTATATACTTCTGTTCTAAAGATCCTATACCACTGGCTTAATATAAGATCATTGCTTATCGAGTTCAATTGTTGCTGGGAATCATATTGTTTCACAAAAAACTTTTTAGTACAATTTTTTCAGTAGTATTAACTCTAAATGTTACTTTTATTAGATATTTTATTATTCGTTATTTATTACTCGTAATTTATTTCACTAATTTTCTTTTCTTTTTTAAATTAAGACCCGAATAATTCTAGAGGGGGTTAATTGTCATGAGCTACATTGCCTTTGAATGCAAGACATTCACAAATTGAACATTAAGGAAAAATAATTTTTTTTTTCTTTCTAAAATGAGTATATAATAATCTGACATTATCCACAGCGGATAGTACTATATGAAAAACGTTTATGTGAAAAACGTTTGTAGGAAAGCTACACGTGCTCTTTTGTTTGGGAGTTGCATCCTACCACCCGCTGTGTGACACGTGTCTACCTAATAAGCATGTTCATGGATAGACACCCCTTTATAATTTCATCTTTTTTCATTTGATATTTTTAAACTAATCAAATTGTGTAATATGAATCTTTTTTACATTGTTCAAGATAATCACCAATATATTTATAAATAAAATAACATATAGTATTTGTTTACTGTTTATACAATTACATTATGAATATATGTCATCAATATTAATGGAAAATAAATAAAGTATTGTATGAAAATTAGTTGATGGTGTGTAGCAAAAAAATATCTATCACTTGAATTATTAATTCTTGTAGATTATCTAAAAAGACAGTATAATTACCAGTCCTCATATAGTATTTTAATCGAATATTTACATACTCAATATATATTTAAATCATCCTTGTTCACTTTGATTGATATATTTAATGCATTTTCCAAAGGATACTTCATTTGATGCCTTACTCAAAGGTTACTCAATCTTTTGAATTAATTTATTCATGTAAAAAAAATTTAAGGAGAACAAGCCATAAACTTATTGAACAATGATCATTTGTAGTTACCAGCATACATCAGAAACTGCAGAAATGAGGAAACAATATTTAATATACAGAACTATAGCTGGGATGGAAATAGATCATCTAGAAAAATCAAAGAAAGACCTCCTCGTTTAGGTCATATTCTCTTCACCCCAACTCTCTCCTATACCCTCAACGCACCGGAAACTGTTGTTTTAGCACATTGTTATGGACAAACTATCAACTGAACACGAAAGGGGGAAAAGTGAAGAAATGCTTCACCATTCAAACTTCATGAACTTAAGAATGGAAGCAATGACTAAGCGATTACATGATATTCTACGAAGAACAGCATGCCCCTTTCTTGGTTTGATCATCTTCTTGGTTCCCATTGGCTTGCAATACAACCGTCTTTCCAGTCCCCATAAATGCAGGATCCTTTGGTTTGATTTCCTGTGATTGAATGACCTTCCGGCTCAAAATGTTGAAGATTTCTCGAACAACAGTCTGAAATGCAGCAGACACATTCGAAGAATCTAGAGCTGAAGTTTCTATAAAGAACAGACCTTGTGCCTCAGCTAATGTTTTGCCTTCATCTGTGCTGACCTCTCTGGCATCGTTCAGGTCTGATTTGTTGCCAACAAGTATAGTAACAACGTTCATGTCTGAGTGAGCTGTAAACACATCAAAGGGAGTACTTAGACAAGGCGGCTATGATCACTTAAAGATGAAAAAGAGATGCAATCAGCTGAATTAGAATAAAATACATGATTGCACAAGTAATTGTACCACATGATTAAGATGGAATATTAAATAGAATACAAACGATTTTCTTGAAAATAAAATTGCCGAAACAGACACTAAATTGTAATTGCAGCACTTGATGTTCTACTTGACATTAGCATATCAGTCAAGTTCAGGAGGTCAGTTTCAAGGGAAGGATTCATTCCTTCAGGTAGGCACAACTTGATGAAATTCCATACAAGAGAAGGAAATGGTGTCATAGCAAAGATAACAGCTAAGCATGCAAGAAGACGTATAACTAATATCAGTTAAAATTAAACTCTTACTCTGAAGTTCATTGAGCCATCTGCCTACACTGTCGAAAGTCTGGCGTCTGCTGATATCGTAGACCAAGAGAGCTCCAACAGCACCTCTATAATATGCAGATGTAACAGCCTTAAATCGCTCCTGACCAGCTGTATCCCAGATCTGTGCTTTGACCTCCTTCCCATTTATTTCCATTTTCTGGGTCTGAAATTCTACTCCAATAGTTGATTTTGAGCTTGCAAAAAATTCATCTCTAGCAAATCTGGATAGTAAATTTGATTTTCCAACAGCTGAATCACCAATTAAGACAACTTTAAAGAGATAATCTTCCGTCTGCTCGTCCCCCATTTTTTTTACTTCTTGAGAACTCAGCAATGGGACGCAATCATTGTTGGTAGTGTATAAACTCCAGAAATTAATTCCTCTCTTGAGATGTACTAACGGCACAACTTATCTGTGAGAGAAAAAGAGAGACACTATTTGCAAATGGGACGAGAGGAAACTTCGCAGGAGGGGCAGGAATTTTCCAAATGAAAATTTACTTCAGCAGAAGTGAGGAGTGAAGACCACAAGGTCTGTTCTACAATATGGAGAGAGCAAAAAAAAAGAGCAGATGAAGGGCAATCTAAGCTGCTGATTTTAATTTTTTAAGAAACTCTGGTTTCACCTCATACACTCAGCAATTCAAGGAGAACTCCCTTACATATATGTCAATTCGAGTCCTCCAAAAATAAAGATGCGGCTAGATACCTGCAATGCAAAAGACGCAAAACGAAATAAAGTACTGTTACATTCTCTAACTCATTGAAAGAATGTGCAGCGCGGATAATGTTTTGATCATTGCAAGTAGGAAACATCATACTATTCGCATACTTGTCACACCCTTTGTACGTGCAGTAAGCTCAATTCCTGCCTGGTTGTTAACTGATTTCAGGATAGAATTAGGAGTTTCATATACTAGCCTTGACATTATGATGACACCATAACAATTCAAAACACAGGAAGCGGGTTTTCCCAATATATCGAGCACTATCATTTGCAATTCTAAATCTCTATAGCTCTTCTCATGACAAAAAGAAAGATTTGATAATAGATTTCCACAATGTGCATACAAGGCATTTCATTTTGTTGCAAAACGGGTCTATTAATAAACATATGAACCATATCAGCCCTACCCATATAGTCTTCGTATTGTTGATGTCACAAACTTACTAAAATTTGACACACTAGTCTCTAAAAAAAGCCTGCCTATTGTTCTACTCACACATTTTTAGTTGTTCTAACACGTTTCATTAAGAATTTGTTGTACTCCTGGTCTTTTGAGGATTGCTCTTTCGTATAAGTAAGTCTCCCCTTAGACAGTAACATTCATATAGACACACGCCTTTTTGACCCAAATGCTATTCGACATGCCAAGGATTTCTCCTATATCTAGTTTGTCAGTGGTTCCATATTAAGAAAGGCAACTATTTAGATTAGAATCTTGGGTTAAGGGTTATACGACTTTAAGTACTGAAATAGCAGTTCTAGTGAGGAAATACTTCTCAAATTGCCTAGAATGTGTTATCTAGGACTATGTACTATGGAAAGGACGAAGCTGAATTCAATTCTTCTAACTCTGGGCGAAGTACAATGACTGGCGGGAAAAGCAAACATGATCGGGATTCATAGCATACAAATATTTCAGCTCCTGCGAAAATATAGGTTATCCAACAATGCAGTCTTATAGTTAACCATTTCAATCCAGAAGGACAATATGATCCACACATAAACATATAAGCTTTGTCATACTTCAAGACTTCAGACAGCACAAACATTTCAATAATTTGACTTACAACCACAAAAAACAACAAAATGGATCTTAAGAAACTATTAGTATTTATGGCTAATCTTCTCATACAAAACAATACCCTATCGCCACCACATTGAAGGCGCCATATTTAAAAAGGCTCCATCTTTATATGCTTTACCAGTTTAAGAAATGCATCACAGACTTTTGAATTCCACAGACGATAATGTATACTAGTTCATCTCGTTACATGAAATATATATTAAGTCCAAACTCGATAAATAAAATACTATATCCATAACAAATTGATTGTACTTAATGATCGAATTTTAAAATTTTGAAGTCTGTATGTTCAAAGATATTTTGTTATATTTGGAGAAATATATAGAAAATAGAACTCCAAACGTAATGAAATATAATAAAGTGCCTCATGGTACTAGATAGGCTTCTCATCTTTCAAATAATAGTAGATAATTGTTTGCGCTCGACTCTTGGCCAACGGCAACAGCCTCTCTGTTATAACACATGTTAAGGTTGCCTATTACCCGACCCCTAGGCCCGTAGAGATATCATCTTCTATATTGCGTCATGTTGATGTTGATGCAATATTTTTAACCTAATTTATTATTAACATGATAATTATTCAAATGAAAGTTAAGCCATAAATTTCATTAATTTTAAACATTGAAAATCCACTAAAAATCTTTTCGAAATGGATGGAACATGCCTAAAGAAACCCCATATGAACAAGAAAATTACAGAAAAATACGCAAAAAAAATATAAAAGTATATGAATTTGAGGCATACCCAGTTCTTGAATGAATTATGTGAACCTTGCCCCCTTTATAATATCCTAGGGAAATCGTGTGATCAAATCAGCTGAAATGAAACGAAATAAATTGGGAATAATATGGTTTTCGTAATATTTTATATCAGAAATAATGAAGAAACCACCTTATTGGTTATTTATTTAGAATAATAAAAATGAAATACTTTGGATTTATAGAGAAGATTGGGTTTTAATATTGGAATAAATTCTGAAGAAGAGAGAGAGAGAGAGAGAGAGAGAGAGAGAGAGAGAAATGAAGACTCGTTAAAGACGAAAATTCTCCATCGTCAAACAGCAAGAAAAAAGAGAGCCGAAATGACTATTCTGCCCATATTTCAAACTTCTTTCAAATACTACGGTTCGGTTGACGGTGATAGAATCGGGAGAAACTAAAATTTAAAACTTAATCGAGCTGATATTTTATTTGTTAAGATGAAATATATAAGAAAATATAGTATTTCTCCACACTATACTTAAATTTAAAGTAAACCAAAATATGATAAATTTAAGAACTAAGATTTATCATTTAATATGAATTAACTTAAATGTTATAATGCAAATATTCACTTAGTTCATCGTAACGGTTTTCACATACTTTTATATTGGGCACATGAAGAGGAAAGTAGCAGGATGCGCATTAAGTCTTAACTGATAAAGGGAGTAGAGTTTGTCTCTTAATCAGTTCAACACAAGGTCTGCTTTTTAAGAGGAATGAATCCATGTTACGTGAAGAGATGAAGTTGTAGTAGTACCCCTCTAGATCTTTATTAGTTGAGCTATGTCCAGGGCAATATTAATACCTATATGTTATTAGTGCGTCGTTCTAACCCGTAGATCAAGATACATGAGCCGTCAACGAGTTCTAATGTTCCGGTGTCCGACCCTAATTGTTAGACCCTCTAGTTCCAAAGGACACAACTAAGAAATAAAACAATAATTAGTGATGAAGTGAGATTCGAACTCAGGACCTTCTGTCCACTAATGAGAACATTTTTTACTAAGTTATTCGAGTATCTCAAGTCGAACTATCTCAATTCACAACTGATGTAGTCATGTGACGTTCGTTATATGTAGTGATCATTGTTAGGTAAATCATAGGCAAACAAAAGTGCATTATTCGATCTACAAGAAGCCAAGGCAAAACCCAAGTAAAGATGATTGAGATAGAATATTTTCTCTCTTGTTAACATTTAACCATAAAAATCCAACAACTTCATATAAACTTGAAGACATTCTCATGTTGCATTCCCAGATTAGCTATCTTGATTCCTCTTCAATCTGCTCACATGATCATTTCATCTCATACTATAAAATCCAATGCAAAATACCACAATTTCATCATCCGGTAATAACCATTTAGTTACAACTTCTTTTTCTCTCTTTCAAAATGGCTTCAAACACATTTGCATCAACTGCCCTTCTCTTCACATTCAACATTCTTTTCTTCACTTTGGTCAGCTCAACATCAGTCCCATGCCCACGAGCGCCGCCATCGAAGACTTCACAAAAACATCCTCAACAAAAAGCAACTTATTGCCCAAAGGACACATTGAAATTAGGGGCATGTGCAAAGTTGTTCAGTGAGTTTGGTCATCTTGTTGTTGGCAGCCCACCAAAGACTCCATGTTGTTCACTATTTGGAGGTCTTGTTGATCTTGAGGCTGCAGCTTGCCTTTGTACTGTAATTAAAGCTAATGTTTTGGGGAGGAACATTAATATTCCTATTACCCTTACCCTTTTGTTGGACTACTGTGGTAAGAAGCTCCCCTCTGGCTTCAAATGTGCATAGATCAACAAAGACACATTGGATGTTATGTTATGTTATGTTATGTTATGTTATGGATTTTTAAAATGTGCTACTTTCATATTTGTATTCTGAGTTGTTAGAATAATTTAGGTTAAATGGCGGCACCAACCACCTGTCTTTGTAAAATGTTTAGTGATTGACTATGACGTTTTGAAATAAAGGTGATTCTTGTGGTCGTTTGCCCAATAATTTATGTAACTTCGTTTGTTTCTCCAATAACTTGTACTTTTATTGGTGATTTAGTGTTCATTTTTATTCATAAATAAAGCGTTGGCTTTGATAAGATCACAAGTAATCATTAAATCTAAAGTAAAATTACCACAATAAAATTCTAATAGTTGTCGAGATATAAGGCAACTCTCCTTACCTATTTCGTGCAATAGTAATATCACTAATACCATACAAAATTCATCTAGTGTGGTTTATCTGGCTGACGTGGTTTGCACGTTATTACATCATCCCGAAATCTATCCAGCACACTCTATGAGTAGGAGTTGTCGGTCCCCCGTTACGAAATTACACTAATGAAAACGGGATAGTTGAGCATTTCTAAACCGGTAATATTATCGAACACATTCAGCTAACATATTTGTCGCCAGACTGAATTGAATTGTTCTTATTCCCAATCCACAAGCAAAGAAGACTACACCAATTCCCATAGTTCTACTCTTTCTAGGGGTGGATATTAAGGAAATTGACTTATGCAACTTGTTGCAAAAATAAATTTAATAGGTAATGAAGGAAAAATGGATAGACACATCACATAAAGCAACTAGTTGAAATAATCTAAAGAAACAATGGAAAAGTAGTAAACTACTAAAAACCTATTTCACACACTTATTGAACAAACATATCAAAACAAAAAAGAATACTATTCTTTCTTTATCACTTAGTTACATATTATTATTAGATGCTTGAAAATTCTAACTACTACAAAATTTGAACCAACCACACAAAACAGAGGATGATATATCCAGCTTCTGGACAAGGAGGCAGCCACCCAACCCTTCTCCACAAAAACATACAGTAGTTAACTAAAGTGGTAATAACTTCTCACCAAATCCTAATAAACGAAAGAAAATATACCTAGCTTCCTCTAAAAAACGATGATACCCTCATCGTAGGGGCCCCGACACACTCTACCTTTCACAAGGAGATAAATGCGAGATGTGCTTCAGATGGTCCGGATATTCCAACCAACGGCGTGCGAAGAGGCTAGACTGTCAACACTTTAGCATCCAAGCTCTTTACCAATTGAGCTATGCTCTGCTTTAGTTATATATAATACAACTATTTCATACTCTAGAATATCCTTTAGACCACTATACAAATTACAAACCCATGAAACGTTTTGTACATATAATCAGGAGCCAATAGATTACATGTCATACGGGGCTTCTAGTGTATTTATACTGGTTCTCTTACGATGTCGAAGTAGAAGCTTCTTGTCTTGGTTCCCTCAAGTACCCCAGGAGTTTTTCTGCCTGCCAAACACAATCCAAAACCTTGAGAATAGAACTTCAAAAAATTCAGAAACTATTGCATAAACAATGGATGTAACACAAGTCAACTAGATTCATTTGTTTTTGCTATGGAACGGACGGGGAAAAACGGGGACAGTCCTCTAAATTTTTACTATTCAGCGATATAATTCTACCATTCGTATCTTCAAAAAATGATATTATTTTCGTCATTTGCCTAATATTAATTGATTCGCTATCCCCGACATAAATTTTATGGTTCCACACCAACTGGAATAACCTAGTCGAGTGCTAGAAAACATCAGTATCAGGCTCCTGTTTATCAAGTATAAGCAAGACACAGCTGGAAGGATGGAAGTGACCAACATTAACATTTCAACCATAAGATGCATTATCATTTGACTAAAGCCACTCAAATTCAATCACATATGCCGCCATCTTACTAATCATGAAAGGGAACACTTCAAACAAAACAGGACAAAGACTAATAATGATCATTGACAACCCAACAAAATTGGAGTACCTAAGTGCATTATTTTAGTATTCATCGTCTAAAAACACCATAATTGGTAATATTAAAAAACTAAAACTATTGACTACTTATGGCTTTTCATACTCAAGTACCAACTTTTGTAATATTGTCAATTTTATACATCTAAACTGTGTTGCATCTGAAACCATAGAAGTTGAACAAATTTAACAATTCTCATAAAAGTAATCCCAAGTGTTCACAACATCTATTGGTTTCTTGACCTTTCCCATTTAGTACCAAGATCCAAATTAAAATTCAACCCATTAACATTCCTTAATGCCTATGAATACACTCGCGTCTAAGACGGGTAGGGGAAGTCAAATAGTATGCCTTTATGTTGGAAACAGGATGAAGTGCAAACACTATCTACTACTCCCTCCGTCCCTAAAAGATTGTCACATTTTGACTTTTGTGGTCAATTACAAGAAAATTTGATCATGAATTCTCATTAAACGATAAGAAATAATATAGTGTTGTGGGACCTCGTTAGATTCGTCTCAATATATATTTTTGAAATATCAACTTATTATAATTTTTTCACATGTAAAATAAGAGATATTTATGTTTTAAATCGTGCCTTATTGACCATCAAAAGTCAAATGTGACAATCATTTAGGGACGGAGGGAGTACTTCACAATATATGACGAGCACATATAACATAATGAGTTCTATATGAAATCTACGACTTCTGTAACATATTAAAATAATCATCAACGTAATATTAACCAATAAAATTTAGTAAAAACTTTTAAATAAAGCTATTAAGATATAAAAAAGGATCACCTTATGCTTGGCCTTAGTACTCCCATTTTGAGAAAGCGCCACCAAAGGAGGTATTCCACCTTCTCTAACCAACAAGTTCCTGTTCCTAAAACTCTCCGCACACATCTGCAACAACGTCAACACCGCGAATTCTCGCCCCTTACCGGACCCCGCCTCGATTGCCTCAACCAACGCCGCAATCCCGCCTTCTTCAACAATTGCCTCCCGGCCCATTTCCACAGCTGCCAAGCTACTCAGTACGACCATCGCCTTCTCCGCCATCCCCGGCCCATTCTCCATCACCATTGCCACCAATGGCCTCACTGCACCAGCACTCACAGCCTTCTCCTTATTCAACCTGACTGAACACAGCTTATACAATGTTGTTAGCGAGTCCTTCTTTCCTCGATTAGTCCCGCTTATCAAGAGTGCAACTAATGGGGGAATCGCGCCACACGCCCCGATAGAAACCTTACTCTCGTCAACTAACGCCAAACTCAATAATGCGCAAGCTGCATTTTGTTTGGACGTATCCGTGCCAGTTCTCAATACATAAATAAACGATTTAATTGCTGCAGAAGTGGAAATTATACGTTTATTATCATCATGGAGGGATAAATTCAGCAATGCTGTTACTGCATTTTCTTGGATCAAAGGATCAGAGCACCGGAGAAGCGGAACCAATGCAGAAATCGCCCCTGATTCCCCAATCAAGGCGCGATTTTCAGCCCGATTCTTCGCCAGGAGGCGTAATTTACCTGCAGCAGAGCGTTTAATAGCTAACGAAGACGAATTCAACCCATCCACACAAAGCTTCACCGTCGGCTGAAGATCTTCAGGAGATATATGCTCGATAATCTCAGTCGAAAAGCTCTCCCTTTCAAGAAAACCGTGGCAAGGCTCGGGGTCCGGGTCTTGCTCAGAACCCAATAAAATCCCCTGGTTCTGAAAACCCGGGTCCCGGACGCTTGCTAGGCGTTCTAATTCACCAGATATATCACTTGAATAAGCGGAGAAATCACTAAAAGTCAGCGACATATCAAGAAAGTCTTCATTTGATGTCGAGTTCTTTTTACTATGGTTCGGCTCGGTTGTTGATTCCTCCAGGCGGACATCACTTGAATAAGCAGAGAAATCACTAATAATCCGAGCCCGAGACATATCCAGAAATTCTTCATTTTCTGTACTGTGGCTCGGCTTGGTGGTTAACTCACCAAGCCGTAACTTGACGGACTCCTGACCGGAGCTTTCGTCATCGGTTTGGAAAAAAGTGGAGCGGATTGTACGCATGGAGCGGCCCATAGAGCGCTGGATTTTGGAGGAGTAGCTTGGAGATGGTGTGTAATAGTACGGACGAGTTAGCTGAAACCTCGCTGAGCTTGTTGAATTGCTGATATTGGAGATGGTGTGAGAGTGTGAATATGAATTTGCATCTTCAAGAGAAACCATTGTGGTAAGAAACACAAACAGGACTTTAATTTGGGACACTCAGGTGGATTTGTGACAAAGATTCAAGTTTTTTGTATTTTCTTATATGGGTATCTAAAGATTTGAAGAATAATTGAAATGGTTTATTTGCATTTTAGGATATTTTCATGATGATTTTGTAAGGTTGAATTTTTATGGACCAGAATGAGGATGTAAAGAGTGTTCAAATGATATAAAGAAGAAAAGATGATTTATAGAGTGAGTGGAATTGGTGGCTTTGATTTTTCAAGTATGAAAACTTGTGGTCTATGAAACTATTGGACCTACAAGCTTTAGGGGTAAGTTTGTGTAAAGTGGTGTGAGACTATAATAATCTCATGTGAAAGTAACTCAAATGACTATTTCGCCCCTAATTGAATTACCTTTATAGGGGGCATTAGGGATAAACTAGTACTTTTCAATACTCCTACAAAAAACAGTAGTACTGAAATCGTCGGCTACAAGCTATAGTATGTACGGATTACGGAGTATATAGGAGTATTATACTATAGATGAACCAGGTGAATTTGTTTGTCTTTGGGATGAAGGAAGGTATGGTCAACTTCACTTTTTGTAATGGGAATTCGGAATTATCACTCATGATTGTATATTAGGTATACATTTGGCTTAATTGAGTTGGCTAAGAAATCGAACTCATGATTTTATGCATTAAAATGACATAAATAAAAAGGAATGATGAGGATAAACTTAATAGTAATATTTTTATAAATTTTATATTATATATCATTTTATTTTTGGTATATAAAAAATTAAAAATACTATAACAAATAAACATAAGTTCTTTTAAACTAAATAGATAAATAGATAGATATATAAAATAAAAAGACAGATTTAGATAGCAAGCAATTTTTGTTTGCTATGTAACTTTTAATCCAATTATCTTAAACTTCTTTGAAGATGAAATGACAAAAAGGTCTTTTTCTTAGGGGAGGGGAGGGGAGGGTGGTTATTGTGTGAAGTTTATTTTAGTGTAGACATATGAATAGTGTCATTATTAACCAAAAATTGTATTTAAGATGTTCCAAATGTGGATTTAGAGGGTGATTTCAAATGCTAACAAATACTGAATAAAAATGGTATATTTTCGGTAATGTCAGTTACGAAAATCTCGACTCTTCACAGTTCACACAATATGTGTTTAACTTTTATAAGAATTGAACTTCTAAGTGGTTAAAAATAAGTGATAGTCTCATGATCAATTATATCTTATTCGTAATCTATCTTTTTTATGTATTTTGAAACATAAGTGTGTGAGGCCATTAGGATAACGATTTTTCTGTAATTCTTATGACCAACAAACAAATCTGGTTGTACTAGGTATTAAGCTGACTGGGTGATGCAGTGGCACTCACTGGATACACAAAAATCAAGAAGTTTACTCGTTTTCCACACGTGATGCAAATGGTTGGATTTGAGGAAAATAAAAATCAAGTACAGTTAAAGATATTATTGGCATATTTTGATATGGAATTAAATGCACCAGGTACTCATTGATCATCAACACTTATGCTGGCAGCTGATGGTAATGCGATCTCATGGTTTCTGTTGGTATACGTTTTAATGAGGACAACTAATTCTGATTTGATGCCTTTTTAACGGTAAGTACATACTACTCTTATATACAAACGGACCTGGGCCTATATTTCATAGACTAGTTGCCCCACCAAGTAATGTTGATCTGTACCTTATAGGGTAGGGAAAATTTAGTTCGGCTTGGGATATTTGGTTCGAAAAAGTTAGGCACGTGGCTCGACTCGAGATATCAAACGTAAAGCCGAACTTTTACAACCAATATTTGGCTCAGCTCACCAAACGATTCAAAAAAGCTCAGCTCGACTCACCATGTAAAATTATGAGAAGGATTGTTGGGTTAGTTTTGCGAATAAAGTAAAACGAGGTCCCTTAATTACGAAATAGTAGTTTAGGAGCTAAAGTGTAGTATCTGAGAACTTAACATATAACCCTAGGGTTGTGCTTGGTATGCGGGAATGGAATGAGATAGGAAGGAATGGAATTAAATTAGTTTGTATTATTTAGTTTGGTAGATAACAATGAATTTTGATTGCATTCCCTAGTTAATTGAATTACCTCATTTGAGATAATAACCATTCCGCCCAAATTGGGGGTAATGGATGATTACCTCCTACTAGTTAATCAAATTAGAAAAATTGGGGGTAATGTGATAACAATCACATTACTACTCACATACCAAACAAAGTAATAAAATTCATTAATTCATTCTTTTCATTTGTCTATTCCATTACCTTGTCTATTCCATTCCTACATCATTTCATTCCACTATACCAGACGCAACCTAAATCTATCACTTTTATTTCTCATATGCCGATACACTTCAGTCTTTAGTCTTCAACTCTTCACCCCCCTCCTCAGTCTTCAATCGTTCGAGCCAAACCCCGAGCCGAATATTAATTGGGAAATGAGCCTCGAACACTAAACGAGCTTTTTGTTTTGAGGCATGGCAGAGCCGAACTGAACTGAAGTCCCTGAAATGTGAGAGCCGAGCACGAACCCCCAGATATTTGGTAGGGCATCGAGAGCATCAATTACTCGATGACACGTGTACTGGATGTACGTAAATTTCGGGGCTGTTCCTAATAAATAACTCATCATACCATTGGTAAAGGTTAATTATATCACCTTGCAAACTCCTTATTCTCTCCCACTTGACCATTTCTATAATTCACGATTATTTGACTAACTTGATCATCGGAGTGTCTGTGGTCAAACCCCGTCCACACTTTGAGGCACAATTGTCCGACAACGAGCAACTAATTCCAACCAAGAGGATGTCGGCAACCATTGTCAATAGTCCAACCTTCATTGTAATAACATTCCTCAATCCAACGAACGAGAGTTTCCGGGAGGCCTTCAATCCATAGAACAGTCAAGAGAAAGTCTCATGCCTCTCATCACACTTTGTCAAAAGCTTTCATCACGTCTACTTTTAGTGCACAACGACAAGACATACCTCGAGGTATGTGAAAATTTCTCATCACCTACTAAGCAAGTCAAATATTCTCCCTAATTCTAGGCCCGGCACAAACAATTATTATCTAATGACTAGTGTAATGAATGGGCCAAATATTTCAATACCCGCTCGGTACTCGACTTGACTATCAGTCCGAAAACGTATGTTGTACTCGGACTAGCTCTACTGAATTCTCTATAATGGTGTGTTTGGATTGGGGTGAATCAGGAGGAATCGAGGGGCATTTTTAAAAAAAATTGTGTTTGGGAACTAAAATTAGTTTTGAGGTAGGAGAATTCATTACCACTAATCCACCCCCATTACCACTGATTCCTCTCAGATTTTCTCCCCTCCAAATCGGAGGAGAATCACAATTTTAATTGTATTTTCCCTCTTTCCCCCTGATTATCCTAGTTTATGATTATGATACCCAAACAACAATAAATATATTCTTCCTGATTCTCACTAATTCCTTTCCGCTAGGATAATCTTAATCAATTCTCCTCCCACTGATTCACCCCAATCCAAACACACCATAAGAGTTCATGTATTTTTTTTTTTGAAAATTAGCGATATAAGTTCATGTATTTTTTTAAAGTAGTGAAATATATTTATCAAAATAATTTATCGTCATTAGTGGTTTAAATTTAACAATTAACATGATACCGGCTCAATAATCCACCTAAAACTCGGCTCGAAATTAATCCACAATCGAGTCATTCTCGGGTCAAAATAACTAGGCGGGAATGAATACCGTTGCATCAATACGCGGTAATAACTAGGCGGGACCAAAGGCTATAAATAGAGTATTTGCCTCCCTAATTCTCTCTGCCTCTCTCTAATTCTCTCTGCCTCTCTTTCACTCTTACTCTCTGCTTAAAAAATTGTCTCTCAGTTAAATTCACCTTCGAAGCTGTCTCCGTAATTGTCTCCGCTCAGTATACGAAGAAAGTCTAGTTGTTTGATTGACAGGTTCGATTTCGACATCATCTTTATGGAAACCACATCATTTTATGAATTACGATTTTCAATTGATTCGAGGGATCTTCTATTATTAGGTTGTACTAGAGAATTATACAATTAGGGTTTTCAATTTACTACGATGTATTTTAGATATTTTGTGTACTAGGGTTTTCAATTTTGATGTAATTTACAATTGATTTGTAATGGAAATTGAAGATTCTTGAACCGAACGGACCCAGTATGAATTCATTCGTTCGGATTAGGGTTCTTCGGTTTCTGATTAAGGATTTTATATATTTTATTGTGATCGTGCCTACTTTCGAGTTTTCTTGGCTTGGGACTTAGAGAACATCGAGTTGGCTTAGTTAGGAGGCTTCAGTTCTCACAATGTAAGGGAGGTGGGAAAAAGAAAAAGGATGGGGATTGGGAAGTTAGGGTTTGCTGGATTGATTTCTGTGGAATTTGAAGTATCATCTGAAATTTGGAATCTGGGTTGTGAATATCTTGTGCAGATGTTAGTTCTAGTTTTTGCAATGGGCCATGGGTTGTGGGTTGCTCAAAAGTTTTGAGGAGCTATTTACTGAGGATTTGTCAAGTTTGTGGCCTCAGAAGTTTTAACTGTCCTTGTCGATTGTTTTCCCTGCTTAGGTCATTGGATTAAAATGAGTGTAACAGCAGCAAGAAAAGTTACGGTTTTTAACCGTCTTGAAGGAGGACGGCAGTATGTGAAAAACCAAGTGTGTGCTTATTGGCTCCAAGGACGATGTAACAGGAATCCATGTCAGTTCATGCACAAACTGATGCCATCCTCACAATCTAAGAAGGATATTAGATTGCTTCCATCTGATAATCAGAAATTTAAATCAACCTGGAGGAATCCTAACTCATGTCAGTCAAAGAATGGAACTTCTGTTTCAAATGAAGGAGTAAAGAAATGTTCGGGAGGAAAAAGAACGGACCAACATGGCCAGAAAAGATCTCCAACCACTGGAGGAGCCGGCACTTCACAAAAGAGCCAAGTGAAGATTTGCCAGTATTGGCTAACGGAAAATTGTGTTCTTGGTGACAAGTGTAAAGATTTACACTCATATTTCTCTGGCTCCGGTTTCTCAATGCTGACTATATTAGATGGGCATACCAAGGTGCTAATTTTAATCTGTCTTTATCTATATCTAATTTGTTTCACTTTTACTCTTCAATGATTGTTATATTTTATGCTGTTTTACCAAGGCTGTCACTGGCATCGCTCTTCCATCTGGCTCTGATAAGCTTTATTCAGGCAGTGAAGATGGGTCAGTTCGGATGTGGGATTGTCATAGTGGCCAGGTTAGCATAGCTCACTTAATTTGAATATCAATTAGATTACCAATCAGACTCTTTTGCTAACATGGTGATTTTATTCTTCATACAGTGTATTGGTGTCGTTAAACTAGATAGTGAAGTTTCCTACCTGATTAGTGAAGGTCAATGGCTGTTTGTGGGATTGCAAAATGCTGTTAAAGTGAGTCTCAAGAAATGATTTTTTTCTGAGTAGTTTTTAGTTCACTATTTCAAAACAATGGCAACAATGTGACATGGATTAACATGTTGGATTATTGTATTAGGTTTGGAATCTCCAGCATCAAACTGAGTTCCTTCTTAATGGAATAGTTGGCCGTGTATGTACTATGGTTGTCACAGATGATATGCTTTTTGCTGGTGTAGAGGTGAGGGGTTCTAGCCTTTTCTTTATTTTTGTTCTACATTAACATACATTCTATACACTGTCTATACTCAATGTTTAATTGATCCCCTTGTCTATATTTTTTTCTTGATTTTAGGGTGGCATGATATTTGCTTGGAAGTTCTACTCTGATCATTGCTCTCCTGAACCAGTTGGTGCTCTTAAAGGCCACGATAATGATGTTGTTGCACTTGTTGTGGGTTGTAATAACAGGCTCTATTCGGGTTCCAGGGACCACACAGTAAAAGTATGTTCAATAACATTTTTTTATTTCGACTTGCTATTTGTTTGTTATGGTTATGTGTGTAGATAATTATGAATTGTAACACTTGTGATGTGTGATGTCATGGAAATGAATGACATGCTAATTCCTAATGTTCTACGTGGCTTGTTTGTTATGTTCATTTTTTTAATTTAATTTGTTGATTATTAAGTGGTCTGTGATTTCCTGTTGGCATTGCAGGTATGGGACTACCAGAATATGCAGTGTTTGCAAACGTTACAGGGGCATTCCTCTGGTGTTACCTCTGTACTCTGCTGGGATGAGTATTTGCTCTCTGGTTCTCTTGATAATACCATAAAAGTTGGTTCTATCCCTTATAATTTATTTTATTTTGTAAAAGTTTATTTTGTTGGGTGCATTATAATTTTTTTGTCCACTCCTACAGATATGGGCTACCACCGATAGTGGAACAATTGAAGTAATCTATGAACACAGAGAAGAAACTGTAAGTTATCTAGACTCTTGTTTCTGTCTTTTTATGTTTCTGAGTGCTAGGTTTGGAAGTTCGAATGGTGCCTTGTATGATGTGCTTAGTTCTCTTTTTGCATTATCAACTATCTGTAGCTAACAACTTCACCTTTTGTTGTTTACAGGGCATTCTCTCCCTTTGTGGAATCACTGATGCAGAAGCTAAGCCAATTCTGTTATGCTCTTGCAAGGGCAATTGTATGAAGTTGATTGAGTTGCCGAGGTTAGTATATCTTGTGGACCTGCTCATCTTTTCCTTAGATGGCTTGAATATGGTAGCTGATTTGATTATTCTTAATGGTTGCAGCCTTTCTGAAAGGGGTAGAATATTCGCCAAGCGTGATATTCAATCAGTTCAAAGAGGTTGTGGAGGTCTCTTCTTCAGTGGTGACAAGACAGGGAAGGTATATGTCTGGAAGTTGGACGAAGCAAGGAGATAACCACATCCGTTGGATAGAACAAACTCCATTTCAGTTGGCTACTAAAGTTTTGTTTGTAGCCTCTGGCTGGAGAGCAAGCCAATTTTGCTAGCTTCTTCTGAATGCATAATTTGTACATTAAACCTCATACAATGCTTTCAAAATCTTCTGAATCCATAATTTGTAAATCCTTTATGGAATGTATTATATTTTTATTTCATTGTATCTACACTATTATAATGTGGGAAGGGGTCAATTAGAAGTTACAATTGAAGCCCCATGATCTCCTAGATTTTAGGAGGAAAAAACTAATATTAGAATATCTAATTTTTTTAAATATTTTATATAAGTACAATTATCTATTAATATCACATATATATATATATATATATATATATATATATATATATATTATCTTTACTTATATTAACTGTATTTTCTTTTTAGAATAATTGTAATCAAAGTCTAGCATCCATTTATATTAATTTAATTAAAATGAGTTAATTTTTTAAAATATTAAAAGGTAATTTTTTTATTAACCTGATAAAGAAAATAGTTAACCGTCTCATATTTGTTCGCACAGGTAGTACTGTGCAAGGATACCTAGTATATATATATATGAGGATTTGTCTTTTTAGTTTAGATTTAATTCATGAAATTGATCTGCAATGTTGATTCTCAATTTTTAACATTCTGCCACATCCTACATAAGATCTGTCAGTAATTCCAATGATTCATTGTCAACATTCTTAATCGAAAGATTAAATTAATGAAAACAAGCCAAAACAAATATTCTTGATAATAATTTATTAAAGCTATAAATATAGCATTGTATCAAACCATTATATGGATCAATTCTCAATCAAACCAATCCATGATAATCCTGATGCATACATGACCCACAGGAACTAGTTCCATGTGATAAAATCAACATAAAAAGTAATAAAAGAAAGGGGACTTCTTTTTGAAACATGCAAAAGCCAAACCAACCATCTCTTCATCACAATCCAACTCTCTACTCATCAGTCTTTTCATCTGTGGCTTCTTTGGTGACTTCCTCAGCAACTTCAGCTGCCTTCTCCTCCTCAACAGCGGCACAGGGGGCTTCCTCTGCCTCAGCTGGGGTGGCGGATGGCTCCTCAACTGCAGCCTCAGGGACTTCTTCCTTTGGAGCTTCAACCACTTCTGGCTCCTCTGCCTTCTTCTCTTCAACTGCAACCTCCTCAACAACCTCCTTTGTCTCACATTCTGCAGCTGGTTCGGCTTCGGTAACAGCGGGTTCTACTTCTGGTGCAGCTTCATCTTCAGCTTTCTCAGATTCTACTTCAGCAACGGGCTCTGCTGCAGCCTCCTCTGCTTTGGGTTCTTCAGCAGCAACTGGTTCAGGAGCAGCAGGTGTCTCGATTGTCTCTTCCTTTGGTGCCTCAACTGGGGTGGTTTTGCATTCTTGGAAGGTCTCTTCAATTGGTGCGGGAACAGATTCAACCTGCCAGACCAAGATTTTATGTTGTCAAAATTAAAGAAAATAGAGTGAGATTGTATGTATTGAGATCAAGTCTTACATTGATGAATTGAGATCTTTCGAGTGAATTAATAAGATCGCGGACCACTCCTATTACCTTTCGGTTTTAGGTGGAACCCCATTATATTCTATATGGTCGGAAGCTTTATTCATCTATAATCAATTGATTTTAGTATGGACGTAACAGATTCATTGATATAATATTGATCATAGTTTTAAGACATGATCTAAACTCTTCGATCATAGTTTTAAGACATGATCTCAACTCTTTTTACACAATTACATTGACATCTAATATTTGATAAAAATCAAGTGTTGTAGACAAATACAATGGAGCATCACTAAATAAAGTTGTTGGACTAATAAGAACAATTAGGTACCTGAGCGGTGGCCATTGGAAAAATGAGGTCTGTTTGAGCTAATAAAATTAGATATGAAAAAGGGGAGATAGAGAGCAAATGAAAGCAAAGAAGTTTGTAATAAGTTGATGAATAAAAATGATCAATATGAGATATATTTATAGGTGGGTGGGGGTGCATGGAGGGTGGGTGAATGGAAAAATCAAGATAATTAATTAATTATTAATCAAATATTTTTGGTGGGGTGAAATGGAGTAATTTAAAGTAAAGGACCTTGGCAAAAATATATCTCATTTAATTGACACTTTGACAGGAAGGACATTAGTCGTGTCTAGTTGTAAATGTTTTTTACTTTTGGGCAAAAAAATAGATAAATTAAAGTAATTGAATATATTAATATTAATAGTATGATACTGTAATAATAATTGAGGGGTTTGTGGATGGCAATGTCACATGTGGTAGTGGCCAATTCGTCCCCATTGTTTACCAAGCTTTTTCTTTTGTAGCTTAAGACTCGTCCTCTATGTTTGTACACATTGGTTTTGCAAGCAACTACATGCCTCTATCATGCTTGCACGTCCTTTTTACGAAACGATACAAATTACAAATTACAAAGATGGCAATTTCTAACTAATCTTATTGTTTTGATAGAGGATTCAGTCGCATATATATGATCACTTTCAGGGATTAAGTCTCAACGTTTAAACGATAAAGAGATCAAAATGCAACCCATTCCTATTTTATTATACCAAATTGAGAATTAAACCAAATAAAATAAGCAATTCTTACAATAAAAATCCATTCATTTTTAGGAAATAGCCATTAGATCATCAATTGTATATTCTTAAAGTTGAGTACTTTGTCTTTCTTTTGTAAATCATCAATGAGAATATGAATACACTCCAACAAGGTTCGAATCAAGACCTTTTAATTAAAAATATAGGTAAGATGTCACTAGACTATTGAACCATCAGCAAAATTTAGTACTTTTTAAACATACTATCATATATACTCCCTCCGTCCCTAAAATATTGTCACATTTTGACTTTTGGTAGTCAAACATTACAAAATTTGATCATGAATTCCCATTAAACGATAAGAAATAATATAGTCTTGTGGGACCTTGTTAGATTCGTCTCCATGTATATTTTTGAAATATTAACTTTTTATAATTTTTTCACATGTACAATAATATATATTTATGTTTTAAATTGTGTTTTGTTGACTACCAAAAGACAAAATGTGACAATCTTTTAGGGACGGAGGGAGTATTAGGCTATTAGCAAACATGAATAATGTGTTTACCCACGCTTAATGACACACTAGTATCACCCTAATCACGATTCATTTATTAGCAGAAGAAATACTTTTTTACTTAAAATATTAAATTGGGCATGTATATTACTCATAAAGTGCATAATATGATGATGAAAATTGATTTAGATCTAGTTAAAAGGCTCAATTAATGGCCACCTCAGTGAAGCATTTGACATAATGATGAGATGGCATGCAGTTGAGGCTGGCATATGAGCTAAATGTCATTACTATAAGCAACTTATCAAAAACAACACAATCTTTTTTGTTAAACGAAATTGCAATTTGCATGTAAAGATAATATACAACACATGCACCTTATGTACAAATTAAAAGTGAGTCGTGCCACCAAATTATTCTCTTTTAGTAGCTTTTGATTTTGCTTATTATTATTATTATCTTGTTGCAACTTGTATTACCGTTTCAATTTCAAATTGCACCCTAAGACTTCTTAAGGTTAGAAACTTCACTTATTTATTTTATCATTTTTGGGACACTTTTAAAAAATAATTAAACTAGTACCTTACAAATCAATTTCACCTTTCATCTTCTTCATTGAACCCATGATACTGGCTAGTAAATTTTGGGTTGTTACATAATTGAATTACATTAAAATATATAGCCAAACCTGCTCTATTTTTTTTTTCTTTTCATTGCGTAATAAGGATTACCAGCCACTACTCGTAAATTATTCACTTAATAGATTACCTCAAACTAATACAATGGACTTCAAACCAACTCAGTCAAACCTCCACGCTCATCAATATGTCGAATTGCATCTTTAATATGTACAATTGAATGACCTATGGAGTATTTAATATGGACTGCAAAACCAACTCGAAAAATGACCTATGGAGTGTTTAATTTTTCACTAACAATAGGATTTGTTACAAGCAAAACAATCAATATATGAAATTGTTATGATGATCCTTATGTCGTATAAATGTATAATATTTAATAAAAAAATATAAAATATGATATTTTAGTGGTATGTAATATAACATGATATTGCATATTTGGAAAAAATAAGTGTTAAATAATTTAATGTTAACTAAATATGAGTCATTTAATCAATCTCTCAATTTGTAAATTAACATATTTGGTAGGTTATGTTAGTTTACCTTTATTAGTTAACATACGGTAACTAGTGCATAGGCAGCATAGCTGATTCAATTCTAAGTACGTATGTATAAAATTGTTAACTATTTCAATTTTAGACTTAATTTTTTTTCTCATATAAATAATATTATAACAAATGATTTAAATATATTATTTTTATTTAACATACCTTACCATTGGTATGGTAATTTTAGTTAAGCTAACCAAATGCCACTTAATTAAAATTAAAAAAGTTATTAATAAGATGGACGACTTTTTAAATAATAATGGTAAAAATATTCAAGATTATAATATATTAAATTAAAGTAGGTTACATTGACGCCTTTACCTTCCATCATGAAATTATTAAATGAACTGTAACGTTCTTAATTTCTTATATATTTACAGTAAACCTTATGATATTTAATATTCAAGAATGGCACAGTAAAAAACTCAAAGATATATTAACAAAACGAGCATGATTTTTATAGTAGTAAAAAATAAAAAGTCCCCACACGTACAGTACGAATTGTTACTGTTTAGATAAATTAAATCCTTCGTAATCTTATTTATTTAATGTTAGGTAGTGTTAAAGATTACACATTGACATTTAATCGATCTAAAAAATCATAAATTTGAGGAAAGGGCACTATATCATCAGAATAAAATGCTATTACAACTAATGTTGCCCAATGGACAAAAACAATGCATGTATGTACTTCTATATGTTACTCCTTTCGTGTTTTTAGTGTTTTTTTATAACATTTTCAATTGAATTTAGGGTTAATGGTTGGATATTAAATACATTTTCTTAATATCACCAGTTGATCACTTATTTTTGAAGGGTTTCAGTTGATCATTCACCTTTTAAAATTTGTCTTAGTTGGTTTATTGGCCATTTTTTCGGCTGATCAACGCCTGTGATGACCATTATTAAGGATTTTTTTTGTCTTTTCATGTGTGACATTAAGGGTTGGTTTTGAGTTTATTTTTTAATTGTCAATTTTTTTTGTTTAATTTCGACATGAAAAAAACAAAAAAAAGTCCTTACTAATGGACATATCGCATGCGTTGACCGGATGTCAACTAGCCGGAAAAATGATCAATAGACCAATTCGAACAAATTTTAAAAGTGATTGATTAACTTTGACCCTTTAAAAGGTAAGTAATCAACTGGTGATATTAGGAAAAGGTAAGTAATGTCTCCAGCTATTAATTTTTAAAATTATCAACTATCTAATAGTATAGTGATAATTACTTTTATTTTTTCTTAATTTATGTTAAAATGACTAAAACGAGAATTAAAAGAAAGAAGAAATGGTAACTTTATCTTCTTATCATCGGTTGAGGTAAGAAGGAATCCGTTGAAAAGGAAAGGTGATGTTAAATCAGTATCTTCATCAATTGCATCCGATTTAATGGTTGAATATTTGCATGATCGTCTTAATTTTTGTACTTATGTTTCTACGATCTACTTTTTAAATGAACATTACAATTTACAAGAAATAAATTATTCATCTTTATATTTTTCTATTAATCATTTATTAGTATAATAATGTTCCAAATTCAACAAAATTTATTTGATATCCCCATATTAAACAATTATTTAGTATACTCCAGCTTGATGTAACTTACCAATCTGTAGTCTTGGCTTAGTGAATATTGAATCAACCTACATAATTGGAGGTTTCAGGTTCAAGTATGATATCGTTTGACAAAAACAAAATGTAACTCATTGCAACCGAGACCATTAAGAATTGGTACTTTTGGATAAATTTTAAGTAAAATTTGAATTTATTTCATAATTCATAAACATATTTTTTCTCCACTTTTTCTTATCAAATCTGATAAAATAAAATTTCAAAAGAGATTTCTATTTTAGGAAAATGGTTCTTAAATTAAGGAACGCACATAGTACAATGAAATAAAATTGATAAATTATGATAATTGGTCGCTAATTTAAAGTGAATAATATATGTGAAGGTTTAGGCTCTGTTTGCTTTTTACTATTCTTTATATAAACTAAGCATATTTGTATAATCATATAAGCAATATTTAACCAAGCATAAAAGTTCAATCAAAATTTGAGTTAATCTACTTTTATAGTATAATCAATTAAAATTAATAAATTAATGGCATACTAATTGTTATCTAAATGATACGAAGTACTTTTTTAATGCCAACATCAATTCATTACGTAAATACCTTTAAATAAACTTTTTATTTATATACTCCATAATTGGTATTTAAAATTGAATAAAATGATGACAGGGTGTTATTCTGTTCCAATTGTAGTGTAGTGATTTGCTAGTTGTGGGGCCGAATAGTACACTGTACACTGGTGAGTTTGGGCCCACTTGATTGCTCGTCAGATATGCCACGCTGGATCTTAGTCATCAACACCGAATCTCTAATCGTGTTCCCCTATGTCAAAAATGGCCAACACTTTTGCCTAATCTAGTACTACTACTCCTATTTTTTTTTTAAAGAATTAATAATTGACTTATTTAATTGTGAATTTAATTTTTTTTATAAGTAACGTGTAATAATGTTATAAGAAAAATACAATGTAATGTGTAGCAATGTTGGATGCCAATGGTTTGGTTCGCATGTAAAATGACATGCAAAGTGATAGTTGGAATAAATGTCTTGGAATAAATTATTGAAATGATCTTAAATAATAACAAAAGTTAGTGTCGCAGTAGCAATTTAGTCATTGAAGGTGGCACAAAAGTTCAAATTTAGTTTACAAACTAAGATTTTTCGTTAAATGTTAACAACTGGAGATTAATTGACGCTATTTTGTTGATCAAGGTACCATTTTTATCTTAGTTACAAGGATCACAGTGCAACTTTAAGTGATGAAATTAAATTTAGACGGTAGTTTAATTTGTTGACCAAATTAAAGTGCAATTAGGACTAAACTGCTATGATGACACAATTGGAGACGAAAGCACAACTTAACAACATTAGACAATCTCCAGTAGGTTTGTAGGAAGTTATTCGTCTCCTAAATATGCACTGATATGTCACATTATTCTTCTTCTATATCATTAAATATCCAAAATTGTCTTTGAAATACCTCCAACCTCTACATATAATAGAAAATATTTCAATAAGTTATTTCATATTCTTTCATTTGCACATCATTTTCTCTCCTAAATAAAAAGATCAGAGAGTATTGCAAAAATAAATTGGTGCCCAAATCGAATAAACTTAGTCTCTATTTATAAATTTTAAAAAATAAAAATACTTGTGAAAAAAAGAATAGAAGATTTCTATATAAAATATGTCAATTAAGAAAGAAAATGATAAAAAAAAAAAAAAAAAATCTTAGGAGTGGAGAAAAGATCCATTACCCGCATGAGATATATATGGAGGGCTGTGTGGATCAACTTTTAGGATAATCACATGATTATTGAACAATTCACATAAAATGGGTAAAATCTTACCCCTATTCGATTACTTTGCTAGTGTAAGTAAATATCTTTTCGATTATTTTCTATTAGAGATGGTCTTAGCGAAAACCATTTCTACAATTATCTTTTTATCTTTCTTTGGATGTGAACCAAATTCAATATAAATCGGATGATGAAATAATGTTAATAAAGGGCGTCTACCTAAAAGAGTTAGAACGTACACATGTCACACTCAAATATATTCACTAACAATTAAACGATAATATATCACATGGCAAGCTAAAGGACTCTTTCTCCAACATTGGAATCACAGATCCAAGAATGATACATTGGTATATGCAGATCTCGATGCAATTTTGACACAAATATTTGGAAGCTTTTGTGTTGATTGCATGCGAATATATAACCAAATATATTTGGATAAAATAAATAAGAATTGGACATGAATATTGGGACACGAAATACGTAGGACATGCTTCTCGGGCTATGTATTAGACAATGGCAAGCATCGTACGTAGTCAATCAACTTTCCACTTGCGTGAGAACACCAAATAATGTAAGATTTGGTGCCTAGTGATAATAACTTAGCTATTGTTTCAAAGCACAAAAGTAAATACTCCGTTTCTGCATGATATTACTACATGTCTACTATATATATAGATATTATAGAATAATTTAGATATATATTCTACACATCCAAAATGGAAGTTTTTCGTGTATAAATAAGCGATTAGAGTTTTATAAATACTAAACACATAATAAATTTTTTAATTAATAGACAATTAAAGTAAAATAAGAAACAAAATATTTTCAACAAGGTTTAAACTCAAAAACTCTTAATTAGAAGCTTGAATCATATGTATATACCGTTGAAGTAATTGATTCTTGCACCAAGAACTAATAGGGGGTAATTGGGGAATGCATATTAATAAGGAAATAGATAATGATTGATAAAAGGGACATACAATTAAAATAGATGGGGATATATATGAGCTAGTTAACTTTTTTTTTTAATTAGCAATGAGGTGAGTTTCGAATCCAGAACCTTCTGGTCATCAGTAAAAGCCTTTTCCACTATATTATTCGATTGACTCATATACATGAGTTAACTAGTATGGGCAAAGTATGTTTAACTTTCGTCATGGTTTACTCTCACCATTTCATTATGAGAGCGGCGGCTATAATTTACTAATGATATGACTTATAATAAGTTATTAATTTTTATTAATTTATATGTCAATTTTATTTCAATACAAATATATCATATATACGGTATATACATTAATTTCCAAAATATATATCATTCTAAAATAATAATAAAAAAAGTTCAAAAATTATTATATCAAAATTATTCTATGTATATATATCAAAATTCACTACACATATTTGTACATAGATACTACCTATATTTGGCAATATATAAATCTAACCGAGTAATTATTTATTAAAAATAAAGAAAAAGTTCCAGCCTCCCCTTCTTCACTTTCATGTGTAATGAACCATACATCAATCATATACCATGTTGCATAAAACCTCTAAAATCTTTTGTCCACGAATAATTAGGGACATCATTTCCCAAACAATACGATGCCATCCTTACTAAGAACTCAATAAAAGATTAATACTACTCCTCAAATGTAAAATTAATTACAGTATATTACTAGTACTGTTGAAACTTTAGTCCTCACATTAAATAGAGTTAAAAAAGCACGTTTAATCACATATGATTATTATTATCGAATCATCTTTAGATCAAATGTTTCATTTGGTCCATTTTGATCACACATCTTAACAAAGGTCATCTTAATTGCTTTAATTTTACGGTCAACTTGACCATTAAATTTTGAAAATTTTAAAAAGATGTTCATATGATCATAATTTAGAGGTACACTTGTCCAAACACCTTATGACATTCACATCAATATCAAAAGTTTTAAATTTAGCTGACAAATTAACGATACTAGCAACTAAAGCAATTTTTATAAAAATGTATGATCAAATGAGATAAAATGAAACATGTGTAATCAAAATGTAACGCAGTAACAAACATGTGTGTTCAAACGCATCTTTAACCATATTAATTATAGGACAAATGGCTTCTGATATCACTACTCATGTTTGAAAAAAATGTGTTTAGGCGGAAATACCCTCCAAAAAGTTGATGGAATGATCCGAATGAGTGACATTTTTAAACATTAGTGACCTAACTGGCGTTTTTGAAATATGAGTAATTTAAATGATTTTTTGTAAACGTGAATAATATCAGAAGATATTTGACGTTAAGTATACATTTCCAATAAAAAAGCAATAGGCCTTTTACTGAAGTAGTACACAAAAACATTGTAGCTTGTGGAACTCTGTCACCATTCACCATGTGAATATGTGATGTTCTTGAATAGACAGTGAACTGTGAAGGACGAAGAAGTTTGCGTTGGGCGGTGATCAGGGTCCCATTTTGATTGACCATTTTTCGTGGTGCATCATGTATATTTGGAATGGACCTGACCAAGTGGGCTCATGCCACGTGGGACAAATCACCCAATGTGGGGTCCCCGAATATTCTTGATTTTAGTAGGGGGTCCCACACACAGGTTTTCATGTTAAAAAAGAAAACGAATAGGGCCCATCAAGTTTATTTTTCAGGAAATTAAGGTTGTAAAGTTGGTAAGTACTTATGATAGTGGAGCTTAATTATTCCGAGTTACAGGATCAAACAAATTAAATCAATCGTACGAGACACCACCAACTTGAGCACTTGAGCATCATAGGACTTTGAAGTTTCTTGTCATGCATGTTCCCAATTAATTATAAATTATTCTATAAATAAGTTTTGGAGTTTATAATTGTATGAAGGTGTATATATTTTCAAGACACTTTTTGTTTTGTATCAAAACACACAACGCGAACACATAAAACGTACATTCATTATTGTTTTATTCAATAAAAACTGTTCAACATGCGTTACATATGCGATTGTTAAAATATTCAATACATATTTAATACGCTAAACACATAAACTGATAAACATGTATCTTGTACAAGTTACTTTGAAAATAAACTTGAGTGCATATCTTCAAAATTATCGATTTGTTTTGGATACTAAATAAGCAAACCTAAGTAGTTTGTTGGTTACAATAAAAGCATAGTTGTAGGGACAGGAAGAACAACAATAAGTGATTGAGCTTAATAATCTTTCATATCAAATTATCGAGTCTCTCGACTTTAGAGAGGTTACAGCTTAATTCTTCATGTGAGATCGAGCTAAGCAATCTGTATGAGTGTATTCATGAAGGTTGGACCTGATTGACCTCATATGATCAAATGGGCTTAGCCTGATATGAAGTGGTTTGAAGTTGAGGCTTTAATGATAGGGCCTAGGGGGGCCGTTTACTTTAGTTCATCTATAAGGGCATGGATCACACAATGTTTTAGTTCATCTATAAGGTTGATCCCAATATTAACTTATAATATTTATAATTTTTTTTATATTATAATTAACATATATATCGATCAGACTTAGTGAACATATATGGTGGGAGAATACAAACGGATAGATCTAGATTACAAAATCTAGTCGACATTGTTGTTTAGTAAGATCAATTAGAGGTCCATCAAGTTTAAAATTTGATCAAACTGGCGGCAATGATAGTACAATCGTTATATTCTCCGTATCAAGCATTGCTGCCAGTTTGGGTGTGTCTAGCAGGGCGGGGTAGAAGAATAGTACCTGATTGAAGAATTGCCGCCAGTTTGATCAAACTGATTGCAACCTGAGAATATATGGCGGCAACGACATATATCTGGGTCTTGCAAACACTATTTGGGTGTGTCTAGCAGGGCTGCGTAGAAGAATAGTACCTCCGTTTTTTTAGTTGTAGTTTTAGACTCACAATAATTAAATACGTCATATATTTTACGTGTATACGCTTAGTTATTATAGCAGTAAACAACACTATCTCAAGTTCCAAGACAAAAATATAATGCATGATCATTTAATGATAAGGTCATAAATGTAAAACGATAAGTAAATAGAAGCAAATATTTTTTTGCTAGAACGACAAGTTAAAAAAAATTGAAGAGAGTATATTATTATGTGTAAATTACTATTTCCTGTATTTGAAAATGTAATAGTTGAGAAAGTTTAATTGAAAACAAAATATGATAGTTCTCACACCTAAAAAACATTATTGGAGTGTGTTTACTGAGCAACATACACACCAAAATAATGTGTTATTATAGCGTGAAATTATCACTTTATCCCCAATTAACTTCCTCACCTTCTAACATCCAAATAAGGGGGAACATAATGATAATTTCACTCCTAATAACTACTGTTTTGGTGTGTGTTGCGTAGATGGGGGGCAGCAAGGCTAAAATAGTATTTCCAATCGGCTAAAGGTTCCAAGAAGCAAAATTGAGTAAAATTTCAAGAGAAGAAGTACATAGTCTATCCAAAATGGCGCAGGTTTTAGGCCTCCGCCCTCTACCGTCGTCCGCCGCCTCTATCAGCCGCTGCAGCTCAAGTCAACGAAAAGTGTTGGTCAACGGCTGGGCTGAAGTCCAACAAAGTGTTCAATCCAAAGGCAGGTTCTTTTGCCTCTTTTCAGATGGAAGCAAACAGGTCAAAATTCTTACTCATTTAATTCTAGTTTATCTGTTTTTTGCCGAACTTATTTTATTCTTTGCTGTTAATTTTGTTGATTGTTTCTTTTCATATAAAAAAGCTAGCTGACGAGGTTTGAATCCTTAATGGTCCGCTTGAATTGAGGTGGACTAGCTAAAATGTAGATTAAATTTTATGTTTACCCAAATGGAATTCTATTTTCTGTATTCACCCAGTTTAATGGAGTGGAGGTGAATGATTCGTGATATTTGCATTCATCTCTAATGGCTGTTTGATTCGTGTGAATAACTGAAAGTTTAAGTCAACCTGTTTGGGAACCAAATTTTTGAATTCAATTAGGTTAATCTAGGAAATGGCATTCACCTCATTTTCGTTAACCCCCAAATTAGTGTAATGTAGGTCAATGGTGTTTTTAGTTATAGTTCGCCTCATTTCACATCGATTCACCTTAATAAATTAAGTAGTATCCTAACAACATTTGAACATATTCACTTAGATTAATTTCAATGATCCACACCTAAATTCACCTAAATCTAAAGGAACCATAAATTGTGGTGTAATGTAGTTGAATGATATTTATGATCCGTATTTTTGGGGGATGAATGGAGGATAATCGAGGTGGATTCCTCATGTACCCCATTTGGGGTTCTTAGAAAATTGGTTCACCTACGGCATAGACTCACCCTTAGGGTAATTGTTGTGAATGTTGTTTAAATTTGTTTCACACAGATTCACCCCGAAAAAAAAATGTCCAAACAACAATTCAAAACATTCACCTCAGATCAATTTTTCTCATTGGCTTGAAGTTTGGGAAGATTTGCAATTAATTAAAATTGGTTATTGAATATGCAATATTTGATCCTTCAGCTAGCTTTTATACATGTAATAATAGGTAATGACTTGTTGAATATTGCTGACTTGTTGTTTCCTTCTTCTGGTTGAATATACGAGTTTATTAGCTATCATGCTGACTCAAATTCCCTTTTTTTGGTTGAATATTGCTTGTCGCTAAAACTGTGTGCGTCCCGGATTCTTGGTAGCATAGTGAATTTGTATTCCCAGGGCAGATTTGTTTCAACATGACAAATGTCATGTTATGATACTACTTACTACAAGTCATTGCCAGGAGTTGCCATTTTCCCTTCAGTTAGGAAAAATGTGTTGGCAAAACAGATGCTTAACTGTATGCTGTACGCTTGTACCATTATCAAGGTTTGAACGACATTATTTTAGAAAAAGTTCCTTACGAATTGAAATTAGTGGGGACTTTACCAACCTAGAAAAGAAGGAGCTCTATTAAACTTCCTTTTTTATGTGGGCTTGCTTTAGATTTCTCAAAGGCATAACCTCGATATCCATCCAACTATGTTTTATTTGTACTTATTCTAGATTTTGTAATGGCATAAAACCTGGACATCTGTTTAGTCGTTTCTTATAAGTAAATACTTATTGTCAAAATCCAATCTTCTCTTTCGCTATTACAGATTTTCTGAAAAGGTAATTTTGATGCAGGAACGAGCCAGGAAGGCTTTAGAAGGTGCCCTTGGTGGCAAGAAAGATGAGTTTGAGAAGTGGGACAAAGAGATCAAAAAAAGAGAGGAGGCTGGTGGAGGAGGTGGTTCTGGTGGAGGGGGTTGGTTTGGTTGGGGTAGATGGTTTGGCGGTTTCGATGGTGATCAATTCTGGCAGGAAACACAGCAGGCAATTCTCACTATTCTTGGTATCATTACCATTGTAAGTACACTTACTACTCTGCTTGTAAAGGCTCTTTCCCTTGATGTTATTGATGTGAATATTTTCTCCGTATTTTAGTATCTTATAGTTGCCAAAGGGGACGTGATGGTTGCTGTTATCTTCAACCCTTTGCTGTTTGCCCTGAGAGGAACAAGGAACGGGCTTACTTTATTGTCATCGAAGATTATGAATTTAGTTAATCCCAATATCTCCAGACCAAGAACCCTCACTCAGGAACAAGTCTCGGCACCCATTTCTGCTAAAGAAAGTGTAGTGAGAAAATGGGGAAATTGATGGGTAAATTCCAGATAATCTAATTCCAGTCGTCATTGACGGACTGCCTAAAATATCCTCGCCATGGTTCTTCTGTGGAATAGCAGTAAGTCACAATACATGTGATGGAGCATAGCCTCGAGTATGTTCTTCCATTGTTATGTTAGCTTATTTCTTAGTTCTCTTTCTCAATACAAACAACCTTATGAAATTTTGGACTCAATACACCTTGTAGCTTGAATAACATAGTGGAAAATGGTCTTGCTAGCTTCAGTGAAGAATGCGATTTCCCCCATCACACTTTGTATTGAAGGTTCTATATCCCAGGGTTCCATGTGAGTCTAGCACCTAATTAATAAGGAGTACTAAAGAAAACACTTCTTATAGGGCTGAGTCTAGGACACTTTGTTCTGATGCTTCTAATTTGTTGGAGCCGAAGGAGGTCTTTTTCGCCTTCCACCCAAAGCTGCACAGAAAACGTCCAACGATGAAATTTCATAGGAATTAAGTGAATACTTTGAGAGAGAATCCGTGACTCCGTGAGAAGAGAGGTCCCCCTGGTCCACGAGTAAATCGAAAGTTGTACACATTTAGTTTTTGGTGCCTGTGACAATGTGACTTGTGTGTTTTTAGTATTCCCTCTGTTTCACTATACTTGATTGTTTAGAAATTTTTAATTTTTCAAAATATTTAATTGGTTATTGTTCTAATGCAACTCCTACGTGTCCTAGAAAGTGATGTAGTTAAAATAAAATTCACCATAATACTCTATATGCCAATTCAGTTGACAAAACTCCCTCTTTCAAGCATTCATGACAAGAAACCAGTCCACAAAACAAGGCAAGAAACTAAAATTCCAAATTGCATGACCTACAAATGCCTCATATATAGCACCTCAACCTTATGAGCACACATAATTGAAATTTTCTAATTACAAAAAACAAAATTATATAGGGTGATGGAAGGGGAGATCATCAACTTCATAATGGTGTGGTGTGTAGTTGTTACATCTGCAAGCTATTGCTATGCAATTACTAAGATAATCCCTAAAGGCAAACTTAGACTAATCACATTTTTCCCAATTATACTTCTTTTCATTTTGCTTCCATTTAATCTAAACACTGTCCATTTAGGATTATCCACAGTTTTTTCCATCACTTGGTTGGCTAATTTCAAGATTATTCTTTTAGCTTTTGGACAAGGCCCATTGTCTGATTCATCTCTTTCCATGTTTCAGTTTGGTCTTTTTGCATGCATCCCACTTGTTAGAAAGAACAAGAAGAAACCCAAAAAAGATGAACTAAACAAACAAAATCTTACAATATTAAGCTGTGCAAAAAAGTCACTAATTGCAGGATTTTTACTACTGTCTTTAGCTGCATATCAAGATAATTTGCCAAAAAAAGTTTTACACTTCGTCATTTGCTTATATGTAATTGCTTCCATGGATTTGTTGCTAACAAGTGTAGCAGTGATTGGTCAGTTCTTATTAGGACTCGAACTCGAGACACCGTTTAATCAGCCGTATTTATCAAGTTCATTGAAAGAGTTCTGGGGGTGGAGATGGAATAGGGTGTCTAACACCATACTACGCGCCAGCGTGTTTGATCCCATCGTTCACTACATGGCGCCCGCCTTCGGTATGGCGTTCGTTTTGGGGTCATTGGGTACGTTCTTGGTCTCAGCTGCCATGCATGAGGTACTACATTACTTTTTGAGCCGTGAAAACAATGGTGGTGGAATGGGATCGTTTTTCATCTTGCATGGCTTCCTTTTGGCGATTGAGGATGTAATAAAGAAGAAATTAAACAATAAATGGAGATTACCACAGATAATTATGGGACCAATTATATATGTGTTTATGATTTACACCTTTATGATCGTTGCATTACCCGACTTAATGCAATGTAATGTTCTTAATAGATGTATTCAAGAATGGGAAGCTTCATTGAAGTTTTTGTTTTCTGGGGACATGGTCTTGCTTGGTATCTAAAGATGATTATTAAAACGTTACACACAACGTATCATGTATGGATGAGGATTCAATATAATATATATAGAGATGGAATAATGGAGGTTCGATGATCACTTATGTTTACATAATGTTATATATTAGATGAAAATTTTTGCTTCAAAGTTTCTTGATCATTTATCTATTTCTTTTAACAAACTTCAGTCGATTATCGAATATGTTAACAGACGGTGAAATATGTATCATCTCTTTCCATTTAGGATCTTGGGTTACTCCCTCTATTACCAATTGATTATCGATTTATAGTTGATGGTAAATTATGTTTGAAATTATTCAAAATATATATGGGCAGGGCCAGTCACATGTCAACTAAGATTGATGCACAATTAGTTGTTTGCTTTTTCCTTTTTTATATAGTGCAATAAAACGTGGAACAGATTGCTGGACCACAAACTTGAGTGGAATGAGGATGATTTAGTTGTTTGTCTGCTTTCAAGTTTCCTTATCAAGTTGAATAATTGGTCCACAATTATTCACGATCAATTTCAGTAGCCAAATGGAGCATCCTATACCGTACCAATCTTCCTCCCCAATCCCCACATTGTTAGGTGAGACTGTGAGCTTCATGGATTCACAACAACATAGGTTTCAACATCTATTATTCTTGGTTTACTATTACAAATTCTAATGAAATCCTGGAAGTGAATTGAGTTTCCAAAACAAATATCACAAAATAGCAGTACAGTTTAGAATCAAACGAAAGCGGAAGCTAACTACGGACTTTAAAACAGGAAATCAGATAGCAATCCAGCAGAGCGCAGCCACCATTGCGAGAAATTGTCCATTTACCATAGTTGAACTGGAGGGGGTTGGAGGTGGTGGGAAGAGTGGTTCAGGGGGCGAGTCAGGGGCTGCGTCAGGGGTGAATTCTTCTGGAGGTGGTGCCTTGTGCGGTGGTTTTGGCTTTGGTTTCGGTGATGGAGTTGGCTCCGAGACTCGAGGAAGGTCTTCATCCTCGGATGAACCATAAGGATTTGTAGCATCTTTGTATTCGGTGGAGGTTCCGGCTTCTTTAAGGCTCTCATCCTCCTCGACGGGGTGCACATGGATGTGAAGTTTAAGTCCTTTCTTGCAGCTCTCGGGGTCGCTGCTGGCGAAAAATCGGGTGCCTTGGCCATGAAGAGGGACATTGTTGATGCCCTGAGTGTACATCTTGATGGGGTTTGTTAAATCACAAGATGAAAACTCATTCATACTTTCCAGCTCTATTAGACTTTCTTGTGATGCAGTGTTGTCGAACCCTGTAACAAGAGGCCCTTGCTTATTTTCTTCGTGGGACATAATACTTGCACATAAATTATCAACGCACGTTTATAGTAATGCATTTTCAATCAAAATCAAGGGAATTCAAATTATTAAATTTATTTCAATACGTTTTCTCAAAATTACTGAATTATATTCTATGTACCTTACAATTGAAAGAACAACATAGCTGTTTTTTATTAGTTATAATTTTTTTTTTTTTGTAAACTAGCAATGAATATTATAAATAGCTAGAAATAAAAGAGTATTACAACTAGCAAATACATAAATACGCAGAAAGTTATGGTCCTCCTAAGATTTGTTCTCCTACGATTTCTCTAAAGCACCATCATGCTATTTATTCAAAATCTAGGAATCAAATTATGAAATTAATGCATTAGGAGAAATCTTAAGAGAGAAATTCTTAGGAGAACAATAACCAATCTGCATATATACTCCACCGTCCCTATTATATTGTCACATTTTGACTTTTATTGGTCAAACATAATAAAATTTGACTATGAATTCTCATTAAACGATAAGAAATAATATAGTCTTGTAGGACCTTGTTAGATTTGTCTCAATATATATTTTTGAAATATCAATTTTTTATAATTTTTTCCCATGTAGAATAATAGATATTTACGTTTTAAATCGTATTTTGTTGACCATAAAAAATGAAAATATGACAATCGTTTAGGGATGGAGGGAGTAACTAATAACTAAAATAATTATTACAACAATTATATAAAATAATATGCTTCCACCTATATATTTTAAAGTTTTGACTAATTAAATGAGCTAAAGTCTCTTCTATGTTGGGGAGTCAAATAAAACAAGAGTAATTAAATATTAAAATTGCACACACTAGTAGTATAATGAATTATACAGTCTCGATTGAAAGAATAACACGTGCTATAACATCTTCTAAAGTCAGATGTCCTGACTAATACTCATACAAAAGATAATCTAGGTTGTTTCTGATTAAAAATAGCATCTTCTAAAGTCGGTTGTTTTCAGAGTTAAAAAGGTTTTACACAATTTCAAGATTAATACAAGTATTGTCACAGATTTTTTTCTTGCTTCTATCTACCTGCTTATGTCCGAATTTATTAGTGCCTCTAGTTAAATTAATTGTTACCCTATTAGTGAAGTAATTAACTAAGGAGATTGGGTTGGATGCACTAACAGCTAGTAAATAATCCTTTTATTGTTGAAAAATAAAATGTACTCCCTCCGTTCCTAAAAGATTGTCACATTTTGATTTTTGTTGGTCAAACATTACAAAATTTGACTATGACTACTCACTAAATGATATGAAATAATATAGGATTGTGGGATCTTGTTAAATTAGTCTCAATATATATTTTTGAAATATTAATTTTTTATAATTATTTTGCGTATAGATTAAGAGGTATTTACATTTAAGATCGTGTTTTGTTGACCACGAAAAGTCAAAATATGGCAATCATTTAGGTAATGAGTTAGTAGCATATATTTTTCAAAGATCATTTTAGTTGGCCTCCTTCATTTCTATGTATTTCTTACCTTTTTATATCAATTTATTTAATACTCCCTCCGTCCCTAAAAGATTGTCACATTTTGACTTTTGCTAATCAAACATTACAAAATTTAATCACGAATTCCCATCAAACGATAAGAAATAATATAGTCTTATGGGACCTTGTTAGATTCGTCTCAATATATATTTTTGACATATTAACTTTTTATAATTTTTTCGCATGTTAAATAAGATATATTTACGTTTCAATTCTTGATTTGTTGACCATGAAAAGTCAAAATGTGACAATCATTTAGGGACGGAGGGAGTATTTCTTTATAAATCTTTTGATTTCGCCATTGTATATTGATTCTAATTTTCTTAACTTTAAGAGTATTAATCGCTTTTTCGTATTAATATTGTAGTTTAGTTCAGGCTAAAATGTAAAGAAGGAGCAAAAAAGAGCACTTACATATATTGTCACCAACTTTGAAGACTCTGCCGGAGGCCCAACCGGCAAGGTCACTAGTAATGTCCCAACCGGCAACATGATGGTGTATTCCTGCAGCCATTTGTCCTGAAAATGCCATTGTAAGAATAACCATAGCCATAGCTATATTGGTTGTTTTGGGCCCTGCCATTTTTGCAGGAAGCTTGACCATCAAAGAAAAGAATAAAGTGTGAAAAAATCAAAGAGAGTTAGGAAGGTAGATAGTACTGGGGAAGCGTTTTATAGAGTAAAAGTGGTTGGTGGAATAAAGTGGCCATCAATTTTACTCGATACAATAACATCAATAATTTGGAGCAAGTCTTGTTCGAGTGGAGGTAACTTAATCGAGTAAACACTTTCTACAATAACCGATACAACTATTATTTCTGATTATCGTTTTTAATAACTTGAGTACATTAAATGTGTACTTTATCGAAATAATAACTACGTGTTCTTTTTATATCGAACAATATTTTTAATCGAATATCGAACGGGTACCTTATTACCCATAGAGGGACCCTCTAGTTTGGGAAACAAAGCAAGTAGAATAGAAGATGTTGGTTGGTGTAGGTTAAGTGGTTCTTCACAACTAAAAAGAAACGAGGGGTGGTTGGTGCAAGTTTATATCATCACTTACCTTGTTCACTTAAATGTGGTCACGTGGTGTATTTTTATATATACTCAATCATTTTCAATTAATTTGTTACGTTGTATATTGAGGTTTTGGATTTTGGAGTCCACAAGATCACGTGGAACTCAGCGGAAATACAAACGAGGAGCAAGCAATAAATGTATCGATTTGTTTTTTAGATTTTATAAGTAAGTCAAATAATAGAGCCTATGAGAAACGAGGAAGATCTGACTTTTTTCCAATTTAAAATTTGAATTTGAAAATAAATAATACGACTGAAATACAGGAAACTTTTAGGCTGTCATCATGTTAAGTGTCAACTCTCAATTTCTGATACTCGTGCCAACTAATTTACAGGAAATCGATTAAAAAAAAGGTAGACCAAGACCTTGGGAGAGGGTTGGTACTCATTCATTGCACAATTCTTCTTTGATTCTGTTTTGTTTCATGGTTTCAACCTAATTGATTATTTGCTCGAAAAAATTATGATAAATTCATAAAATGTGAATATTTTGAAAAAGGAATTAATTTCTAGCTCGACAAACAAAAAATGTCAATAGATCCGAAAGAAATAGGAAAATGAAGTTAAAGTTGTTTAAAGTCATAAACCACAATTGCTTACAAAATGTAGACGGTAATCCAATAGAAACACACACAAAATATAAATACTTAAGTATTTTAATAGAGGTGATTGTTGAAATGGTTTTAGTAAGTGCATGACTGTTGCACTTTGGTTCTTGAATGCAGGTGGCGAAAATCTATGAATAATTTCCGTAAATGTATATCATGTGCGCAAATGGTCCATAACTTAATTTATTTTTGGGCACTTTTATAGTTATAATAAAAACTTGAGACAAATATTTATGTTTAGACTTTTTCAAAATTAGTGCAAATGGTCCCCGTAACTTCGTAAGTGTATATCATGTGCGTAAATAGTCCTCAAAGTAGTTTTGAATTTTCTTTGTACATTAACATTCAATGAAAATATTAATTTAGGGATGATTAGGTGTACATAAATACACATTTACCGAGATCATTTGAACATGAATATTACTTATAGCCTTATAGGGGCCTCATGCAACTCTTGCCCATTTAGTAGGATCAGTTTAATGATTATCTCTATTTTAAAACCGAAACAATATAAAACACTCGCCCGGTATTAAAACATTCGAATTTATTTTGTAAATAAATCTTCATTAAAATTATGTATATATAATTAATAAGACCATTAATATTTTGACGAGATAATGTAAGTTATTTCTTTTTTAATCAAAATAGAAGTATGTGGTCCCTCGTCTTTGCTAATTTGTATCCATTATAGAAGTGGTTGTAATGCTTCTACCACTTTACATCGCCTTCCATTGCACAAACTCTAGCCACAGGAGAATGTGTACAATGTTATTGTAAGTAGTAGATAAAATTGTTAAAAGTATCTCAGATAATATGTATAAATTATATTTTAGTCTCTCTATTGACGGAAATTGTATAGTTTTATCTCTTATTTTATTAAAATTTAAAGTCTCATTCAAAAGTGGGACTAAAATGCACATTTTATATCAATATCAGAGACTATTTGTGCAGATCGAACATTTACATTGACTACACTTTGAAAAAATTTAGTACTATAAATTTTCATTATTACACATAGTCATGTGGATCTTGTTAGATTTGTTTTTAGGTACATTTCTAAAATATTAAATGTTTATAACTTTTACGCTTGTAGATCGAATTAGGCATATTTAATTTACATTTTAATTAAGTTGTGAAAAGTCAAACGAGACAATTAATTGGGACTAATAGAAGAAAGCCTCCTAACCACTGAGTGATTGGGTGTGCTCTCACATTTTACGTACTTGTACAAGTAATTGAGGTTTATTTGTAAGTTATATATAACTAGGATAGTTACTAGTTTTCTTATATTATATATTCAAAGAGTCGGAATTGAACAATGAAATGATAATAATAATAATAATGATGACCCACTTCTCTACGATGCATGCCTTACTAATAAAACTACGTAAGGAAATACGATAGAAACAGAGTAACAACCATTGGGAAGAGATGTCCATTATTCAACATTGTCGAACTAGAAGGTGGTGGTGGGTGTGGTTTTGGCGTCGGGGGCGGCTCGTCATCCGAAGGAGGTGGTGGAGACCTTTTTGGCTTCGGCTTTGGCTTTGGCGTTGGTGTTGGTGATGAGTCTGATGAGAATGAAGGATTTGGTTTGGATTATTATTCGATTGAGTTTGATAGTTTTCAATTGGGAATGTTGTTTATTCCTTGTTTAATTGAGTTATAGCCGTTGGAGTTATTTAGGATTAGTTTATTTTCTCTCTCCTACTCAGCTAATGATTAGTTAATCAGTGTTGGTTTCTCATTGGCTGTGAGGTGTAGGTTAGTTGCTATATATAGTTAGTTATAGTTATTTTATCAAACACTTGTAATTCTGATTTTCTTTCTTTTCAGTTTTAATCAAACACCTTTCTTCCATTTCTTTTCTTCTTCCTCTATCGGTCGTTTTCGTCTTTCTTGTTTTACTTCTTGATCTGGGTTTCGTTTCTTAGATGGTATCAGAGCGAGTAATCCTAAATCTACACAATTAGAATACAATGGTTAAAGACGGAGACAAAGAAAAGTTTAGTCTGCAGAATCTGCGTGAGTTATTAGAAGGAGGAGGAAGCTCTGGTTCTGGTAGGCAAGATGATCCTCTATACTTGCATAGTTCAGAACATGCAAGCTTGATCTTGGTGAGTGATCCATTAACCGAGAAGAATTTTAATTCATGGCATCGTGCCATGGAAATAGCTCTGGAATCCAGAGATAAATTGGGCTTTGTCAAAGGGGAGGTGCCCACCCCTGATGAAGAAGATCCAAACTACAAACAATGGAGGAAAGTGAATTCCACCATGCTGTCTTGGATCTTGAATGTGGTTTCTCCAGACCTACTTGGAGGATGTATCTATGCAAGAACAGCCCAAGAATTGTGGGAAGGGCTGATAAAAAGGCATAGCAAGAAGAATGGGCCGAAAATCTTTGAACTGAAAAGAAATATCAGTTCTGCAAAACAGGGAAGCAACTCTGTGAATGTTTATTACAATAGATTGGTGGCTTTATGGGAGGAATTAGGCAGTGTTAAGCCCAGGTATCTTGATGATGAAGAAGACAGAATGATGCAGTTCCTAATGGGGCTCAATGAGGAATATGATGCAGTGAGACATCAGTTGTTGCTCAAAGATCCACTTCCTGACTTGGATACTGCATTCAATTACATAATACAATGTCAAGATGTCAATTCTCTGCAAGAAGTGTTAGGAGGAACCAACTTGAATGCTATGAATGTCAGAACAAATCCAATGGAAGCCATTGGAGGGAACAGATTTGCTAACAACACTGGAACAAGAAGCTTCACTGATAACAGAAACTCTGGGTCATCAGGGAATAATTCAGGAAACAGGTTCAATCCTAGGTTTAACAACAACAAAAATCCTATCAAATGTGACTATTGTGGCAGATTAGGCCATACAAGAGCAAATTGTTATAAGATAATAGGATGGCCTGGTCAGCAATCCAGGGATCAATCAAGAAACAAGTTTAGAGCAAATACTGTTGGCACAATTCAGAATGAGGAGCAGACACCATTGGGAATCAACAATGAAGGTTACAATAAACAGAATGATGGCAATTTTCAAGATATGGTGGACAAACTGGTGCAGAAAGAGGTTGGCAGGCTAATGGATCAGGGAGCACATGGATCACAACCTCAAGGTGGTAAACAGGGACAACATTCAAATATGGATTTTAAAGGTTATACAGATTTTGCTGGGACAATCTTGGTGCACCATCTGAATGCTGCAACTATCAATAATCACAAGCTATGGATAGTGGACAGTGGGGCATCAACACATATGTCTGGTAATCTTGAACTTTTTACTTCATATAACAAAGTTATGTCTCCCACTTCTGTGCAATTACCTGATAGTTCTACTAAGGCTGTTGAGTATATAGGTACTGTCACTCTAGGTGAAGGCTTAATTCTAAAAGATTGCCTATATATCTCTGACTTTAATTATAACCTTCTATCAGTGAGTAAGCTATCACAGAGTGGCAACATAATGTTTGATTTTATGCCAGAAGTTTGTGTTCTGAAAGACAGAAACACACAAGATATCATTGCTATAGCTAAAGAAACACAAGGTTTATATCTGTTAGGACCTGACTCTTTAAAAAGGGATAATACTCAAGTTGTTAGTCATTCCATTACAGAGACAGTATACAATAGCAGAACTATACATAATGGAACATTGTGGCACAACAGATTAGGACATACTCCCTTAGCAGTGATCAAACACATATCTGAATTAAGTGAATTACAGAAACATGATAGCCTACCTTGTGTAGTTTGCCCTATAGCAAAACAACATAGGCAACCTTTTCAGCCTAGCACATCCAGCACTGAGGACACCTTCCAGCTTATTCATGTGGACCTCTGGGGACCATATAAAGTCCCTACACACACAGGGGCAAAGTATTTTGTTACCATAGTGGAGGATTTTAGCAGAAATACATGGATTTACTTAATTGTCCATAAGGCTCAAACTGTTAGCATCTTAGAACATTTTATAACCATGATAGGCACTCAGTTTGATAAGAAAATTAAACAAATTAGGACTGACAATGGGGGAGAGTTTATTAACCATTCTGTGGCTAAGTTGTTAGCTACTTTAGGAATCTTGCACCAGACTACATGTTCCCACACCCCTCAGCAGAATGGGGTGGTGGAAAGAAAACATAGGCACATCCTTGAAGTAGCAAGATCTATGATGATTCACTCAGGGCTGCCAGAACATTTTTGGGGGGAATCCATACTAACTGCCACATATATCATTAATAGAGTCCCTTCCCAGATTCTAAATTGGAAATGCCCCTGGGAAATACTTTATTCTTCTGTTCCCAACCTTGACCATATAAGAACCTTTGGCTGTCTTTGTTTTATAGCCAACACTACTCCTATCAAGGGCAAATTTGATGTTAGAGGTTACCCTTGTGTGTTCCTTGGATATCCCTTGGGTCAAAAGGCATATAAAGTGTTTAGCTTTAAAACTAACAAGGTGATAGTATCTAGGGATATTATATTTTATGAAACTACTTTTCCCTATCAGAAACCTGACCTTTTGAAGACATTACATGATGTTAAACAACTACACTCTGATATAGTTATTCCTACTGTTCCTCCATCACATAACAACTGGATGCTTGACCAACCTGTCCTAGAATTGCATCCCCCAGTGTCTCCAACAATATTGGAAGATGGTGAGAATGATGATAGTATTCTTGTTGAATCATCTGAGCCATCTGAACCATTTCCTATTGATTCTGTAGACTCTAGTGTCCTTGATTCTAGCACTCCTGATTTGTCTATCCAAACTAGACAGTCTACTAGAAATAGACAACCACCATCCTGGTTAAATGACTATAAGGTTAACAACATTATAGAGATAGGATGGAAACCTAACTTTACTAGTGCACATAGAACTTTTCTTGTCAATTTACAAAAGGTGCAGGAACCTACTAGCTATTATCAAGCAGCACAACATGAAGAATGGGTCACAGCTATGAATGCTGAGCTAGAGGCACTGGAAAGGAATCATACCTGGGATCTGGTTGATGCTCAAGAAGGCTGCCAACCCATAGGCTGCAGATGGGTCTTCAAGGTCAAGTGTTCATCATCAGGAGAAGTGGAAAAATACAAGGCACGCCTTGTGGCCAAAGGCTACAGTCAACTTGAAGGAGTGGACTACACAGATAGCTTTAGTCCTGTAGCCAAGACAGTGACTATTAGGTTGATTCTAGCATTGGCAGCAGCAAAACAGTGGTACCTACACCAGCTAGATGTCAATAATGCGTTTCTACACGGATTCTTGGATGAAACTATATATATGTTCCCTCCTGAAGGATACACCAACGCTAAAAAGGGTCAAGTTTGCAAGTTGATTCGAAGTCTTTATGGTTTAAAACAGGCAAGTCGCCAATGGAATCAAGAGTTTACCCAAAGTATGGAGCATTATGGTTTTAGGCAATCTGAACATGATTATTGTATGTTTGTTTTGCAAAAAGGAGCAGTTTTTATGGTCTTAACAGTGTATGTCGATGACATACTTTTGGCTGGGACTTCAGAGGAGGAGATTGAAGGGGTGAAAAGGTTTTTGGATAAGAAATTTACCATTAAAAACCTTGGAGTAGCCAAGTACTTTCTGGGCATTGAAATAGCACGAGCTCCTCAAGGTTTATGGCTGACACAGAGAAAATACATTACTGATATTATACTTGACCTCAATCTCACAGATGCCAAGACTGCTAATACACCTTTTGCGAGTGATTGGATGCCGAATGATGAGAACTCTGGTGTTTTTGATAATCCAGTGGCTTATCGTCGATTAGTAGGTCGTTTGCTTTATCTTAACTTTACTAGAGCCGACATTACATATTCAGTAAACATTCTTAGCCAGTACATGAAGACACCAACACAGAATCAGTGGAATGGAGCTGTTCATGTGGTAAGATATCTTAAGGGACATTTGGAACAGGGTCTCTTTTATCCATCCGACAATTCCTTGATCCTTTCTGCTTTTTGCGATGCGGACTGGGCAAAATGCTCACTTACAAGGAGATCTATCACGGGGTTTTGCGTGTTATTGGGAGCTTCCCTGGTGTCTTGGAAATCCAAGAAACAAGCTACGGTTTCCAGGTCCACGGCGGAGGCAGAGTATCGTAGTGCAGGCAGTACAGTGTCTGAACTTTTGTGGATAAGTTACCTGTTCAAAGAGCTTAGCATTCCAATTCCAGATTCAATTGATCTTTGGTGCGATAATCAAGCAGCGATTCAGATTATTCAGAACCCAGTGTTCCACGAAAGGACGAAGCATATCGAGCTCGATTGCCATTTTATTAGGCAACATTACAAGAGTGGTTTTATCCGACCGTATCATATACGCTCCAAGGAACAGTTGGCCGATGTGTTTACTAAGTCTTTGGCTTCGCCTTTGTTTCAATCGTTACTGTGCAAGATGAATTTTCTGTAGGAAAGCTTCATCTTGAGGGGAGGCTGATGAGAATGAAGGATTTGGTTTGGATTATTATTCGATTGAGTTTGATAGTTTTCAATTGGGAATGTTGTTTATTCCTTGTTTAATTGAGTTATAGCCGTTGGAGTTATTTAGGATTAGTTTATTTTCTCTCTCCTACTCAGCTAATGATTAGTTAATCAGTGTTGGTTTCTCATTGGCTGTGAGGTGTAGGTTAGTTGCTATATATAGTTAGTTATAGTTATTTTATCAAACACTTGTAATTCTGATTTTCTTTCTTTTCAGTTTTAATCAAACACCTTTCTTCCATTTCTTTTCTTCTTCCTCTATCGGTCGTTTTCGTCTTTCTTGTTTTACTTCTTGATCTGGGTTTCGTTTCTTAGAGAGTCGTCATCATCCGGATTGACATCGGAAGGTGGTGGTGGAGGCCTCTTCGGCTTTGGCTTTGGCTTGGGCTTTGGTGTTGATGATGGTGATGGTGATGGTGATGAGTCATCATCGGGACCGACGTCGGGAGGTGGTGGAGGAGGCCTCTTTGGCTTTGGTTTTGGCTTGGGTTTTGGTGTTGGTGTTGGTGTTGGAGATAGTTCTGGGGCTTGAAAATAATCATCAACTTTACCATTTGTTACCAAAGATAAGTGACAATTATTTTGGGACAAATCTTCCTCTTTGGGATGCACATTGACATGAATCTTTAGCCCTTTGTTGCAGCTCTCAAAATTGGCACTAGAAAAAAACCTAGTGCCTTCTCCATCAAGTTGGACTTTGTTGAGGGTATCAGTGTACATCTTGATAGGGTTAGAGAGGTCGCATGAAGAGAGTTCTACTATACTTTTTAGTTCTACCAAACTTTCTTGACTTGCAATGTTTGTGAACCCTGCAAATTGCCAACAACAATTAATCAAATTAATATTATGAGTACAAACTTTGGTATCTCAAACTACTCCAAACGATATAACTCATCGAATTGCTCAAATAGTCTCTAATAATGTTATTAAATTGCAGTTTATACTCTAATAATAATACGATTGTAGTTTACTCTCCAAAAGTGGAAAAAAAGTTACAGATTAGTCCATACGTTAACTATACCGTTAATTTATAACACCAACATCAACATGAGATAAGAGGTCAAATTTGGGATGTAAGATGATTTTCTATTTTAAGATTCAAACTCATTTTTGATGTCTAATGAAAATTCATTACGAAGTTGAAATGCGATAAGAGGTCAAATTTGAGATATAAAATGATTTTTGGTTTTAAGATTCAAACTCAGTTTTTATGTCTAATGAAAATTCATTACGAAGCTGAAATGCACAACTTCATTAATTTTTAATATCAAAATGAGTTTAAGTCTCATCACTAAAATAATTTTTTGCCCTAAATTTAACCTCTCATCGTGTAAAAATTAACGAAATAGTTAATGTGAAGACTAATATACAACTTTTTGGCCACTTTTAAGAACTAAACTGCAACGATATCACTATTAAACAATAAATACTATTTGTACAATTCAATCTCAAAAAAATTCTTGAAATTAGGTAACTGATTATACATTTTCTTTATAATATATGTTGAGATGTTGAGATCTATACATCCTCATCAAGATAAAGGACGACTGAGAAGGACTGTTTGTCAGTTGGTACACCACTAACATAATTTCAATATCAGAATTAATTGTAATAATAGTTCTCGTAGATATGATAAATTTATTTTTATCCCAACAAATGATAATATTTCAGTAATATCGCGAGTATTAGTATACATGGCTCACAAATAATCTCTAAGGTAATGGAACCATTAGAATTTGGCCATTTTTACTTTCTTAAGGTCAAAATATAATTTTGGAAACATTAGGGGTAATATTTTACTTCCTGGGTCCCTAAAAGATTGTCACATTTTGACTTTTAGTGGTCAATAAAATACGATTTAAAACATAAATATCTATTATTTTACATGCGAAAAAAATTATAAAAAGTTAATATTTCAAAACTATATTGAGACGAATCTAACAAGGCCCCACAAGACTACATTATTTCTTATCGTTTAATGAGAGTTCATGATCAAATTTTGTAATTTTGACTAACAAAAATCAAAATGTGACAATCTTTTAGAGACGGAAGGAGTAATTTTTTCTTTCCCAATTAAATATTATATAGATAGCCATATTGATCATAAATGTATTCTAGAGATAAATATATGACAAGAAATAAAAGGAATTAAATAATCAAATTTATTTAGATATACATGATGAGAATTTAAAAGGTAAGTAGTTATTACTCAATTTAAAACAAGTGTGCTTAGCTTGTTTATTGTTAGAAAAAGCTATAGACTTCATGTTGGGATTTCAAATAACTCGAACTATAGTGTGTCTTCCCATATTATATATAGTCAGGGGCGGACCTAGAGGGGTAGGGGGGCTGCCCCCTAGGTTTTTCGGTTTTGTTATATATCGTATACTTTTTGGGATTGTTTTGATATGTAAAATAAAAAGTGAAAATAAACTAAGTAAATGTCTAGCTTAGTTGGTTAGAACCTTCATTTTAAGGGTGGAGGTCATGGGTTCAACCGTTCAAGCCCTCCAAGGCACATTTTTAACATAATTTTGTACTTTTGTTGATTCCTTAACACTTTTTCCTTAAAAAGTTTGCCCCCCTACTTAATTTTTTCAAAGTTGCCCCCTCCTTTAAATTTGTTTAAAGTTGGCCCCCCTTTATTTTCATCCTGGTTTCGCCCCTGTATATAATGTACATATTTTCATTTAAAGTTCAATTATTAATTTGTTACACTAGCTTATTATTAACATTATGATCTATGCATTATTTAAAAGTTATTAATAAATTTAATCAAAACATGCATCATATCATAATTTTCAATAAGTCATTTATATTTTAAATCGTGTTTTGGTGATCGTGAAAAGTAAAAAGAAAATAACAGATATTATATTTATACTTACAGATTATATCTCCAACTTTGAAGAGACGGCCAGAGGACCAAGAACTAATATCAGTGGAAGTGTCCCAAGCATTAGTTTCATCTCCGACAACATGATGCTCTATGGCTAAACCCTTTTGAACTGAAACAACTATCAAGCCAACTAAAATAACCAAATTAATTGTGGGTATTCTTGATCCTGCCATTTTGACATCAACCCCTAAAAAAAGCCAAGTGAGAACATAAGAGAGGATTAGGTCGATATTTAGGAGAAATATATAATTGAATGATGTTCGTATTACATATTTGATATATATATATAGAAATTAGTATGTTCAAGTGGTTGGTGGTGAATGGTGATAAGGTCTCGTAAAGTCTTTGTATGATGGCTATATTGAAGATTAGTGGTTCGACTTAATTGTGGATTTGGCCATAGATGGTGAGATTAAGTTGTATTTTAGCTTCTTATATTTTTAAATCTGACATTTCGTCTCAAAAGATAGTTACGTGTATCGGTGACTCAATAATCTAATGACATCTGACCCAAATTTTCAAATAAGAAATTGTTCAATTTCATTCTAAATATATATTACTACTGTATTCATACTTGATGACCAATTTACAAAAAGAAAAAAATGGTGCAACTTGAACCTATTTTCTTGGAACTAAATTAATTATTACTCCCTCCGTTTCTTTTTATTTGATTGTTTGGAAAGTACTTTATTAAGAGATTGTGAAAAATTACATTGGGATTGTAAAAATGTGTATTGAAATTGTAAAAAGGTGCATTGAAATTGTAAAAAGGTGCATTGAGATTGTAAAAAGTGCATTGAAATTGTAAACAATCAAATAAAAAGAAACATAGAAAAAATGCTCAAACAATCAAATAAAAAGAAACGGAGGGAGTATTGGTTAGCATTACTTTTCGGGGCTACATAATAATATTGGCTTTATTAGAAGAGTTGCAATCAAAGAAAACAAGTAGAACAAGGAAATGATTACGTTGGTGTATGTGAACTCAGCCTTCGTACGTAGAGATTTTGCGTTTGTTGGAAGGTCACCCTACGACCACTTCTCACGGCAATAAAATCTAGTTGATCCACCAATTTGCAGATGTACCATTGGATTACATTCTATTTTGGGTTGAAGTTTTTTTTTTTAAATGATAGAAGTTATGAAAGAATATATTGATTGAGTGAGTTATAATGTGACATTACATGAGTATATATAGAATAAATTAGGTTAAGTGACGTAACCCTAATGGGCCTATACAATAGTGGGCTTGTACACTAGACAACTACTAATAATATCTAACACACCCCCGCAGTCTGAGCGGGAGGAGGACGAACGTTGAGACTGTCTCGAAAATCAGTAAATAATATTTGTGGTAGGCCCTTGGTAAAAATGTCTGCAATCTGGTACCGAGAAGGGACATGAAGCACTTTGACGTGGCCTATAGCAACTTTTTCTCTGACAAAATGGATATCAATTTCAATGTGTTTGGTGCGCTGATGCTGAACTGGATTTTCTGAGAGATATATGGCACTGATATTGTCGCAATAGACAATGGTGGCTGATGACAAAGGATGATGCAATTCAAGAAGCAAATTTCGGATCCAACATGTCTCGGATACAACATTTGCGACGCCGCGGTATTCAGCTTCAGCACTAGACCGGGAAATTGTAGCCTGTCGTTTGGAGGACCAAGAGAGAAGATTATCACCCAAAAAGACACAATAACCGGAGGTAGATCTACGTGTATCGGGACACCCTGCCCAGTCTGCATCTGTATAGGAAACCAAGGATGATGAGGATGATTTATATAATTCTAAACCATAGTCCAGAGTTCCTTGTAAGTAACGTAACACTCTTTTGAGAGCTAGCATGTGAGTGTCCATAGGAGAATGCATATGAAGACAAAGTTGTTGAACTGCATAAGAAATGTCTGGTCTAGTAAATGTGAGATATTGTAGCGCTCCGGCCAGGCTACGAAATAGAGTCGGATCGTCACATGGGGAGCCTGAATTGCCACTCACTTTGGACTTCGTATCAATGGGGGTAGCTGAAGCATTACAGGAAGCCATGCCTGCTCTGTGGATGATAGATTCAGCATATTTCTTCTGAGAAAGAAACAAGCCACCTTCATGATGAGAAACAGCAATGCCTAAAAAATAACTAAGACGACCTAGATCCTTCATGGCAAATTCATCACTGAGAAGGGAAATGAGAGATCTTCGAAGTGTCTCAGATGAGGCAGTGAGTATGATATCATCAACATAGAGTAATAAATAAGCAATATCAGGGCCCTTCTTATAAACAAACAGAGAATGATCAGATGCACTATGAACAAAGCCTATGGTTGAAACATAATCAGCAAACCGTTGATACCAAGCTCGAGGGGCCTGCTTCAGGCCATACAATGATTTGCGTAGTCGACAAACATGATTAGGATAAGTAGAATCCCGAAAACCCATTGGTTGGTACATATATACCGTCTCATGTAAGTCACCGTGAAGAAAGGCATTCTTCACATCTAGCTGATGAATGGACCAGTCCTTGGACAGAGCTAAACTCAATACAATGCGAATAGTGGCGGGTTTTACCACTGGACTAAAAGTGTCACCACAATCAATGCCAACCTGTTGTGTCTTGCCATCCCCGACAAGACGAGCTTTGTAACGCTCAAAAGAACCATCAGAATTTAATTTATGACGGAAAATCCACATAGACCGAATTATATTAACACCTGAAGGACGAGGTACTAACTCCCATGTATTATTTTTAATTAAAGCATCATATTCGTCAATCATGGCCGTTTTCCAGTTATGATCATTTAAGGCCTGGTGGGGATTGGTGGGGATAGGAGAGACGGAAGAAGTTGTGAGTGCATATTTGGGATTAGGTTTGAAGATTCCATGAGTGCTTCGAGTGACTGGCCGATGAGGTGGGGAGGTGGGGTGGGTCGTGGCTGGAGTGAGGTCATGAGAGCCGTTAAGGGGAGGTGGGCTCGAGGTAGGAGAGGGTTGGAAGGGTGGTGAGGGGGGCGGTGACACATCCCCTGAGGTGGGGGAATGGAGGTTACGAGTGTCGGGGATGGATGGGTAGGTAAATTGTTCGTGAAGGACGCTTGGGTGCGGAGGATCAAGAAATTGATAGGAGTGGGTAGTGGTGGATGCAACTTTGGCGAAAGGAAATTGATCTTCAACGAAATAGACGTGACGACTGATGAGAATTTTACGGGTAACCGTACTATAACATAGATACCCCCGATGATTAGAGGGATAACCTAGAAAAATGCAAGGAGCGGAGCGGGGTTGAAGTTTATGAATAGTGGTAGAAGGAAATAATGGGTAACACAAGCAGCCAAACACACGAAGATGGTCGTATGTAGGTTGTTTGTGATAAAGGTAATGAGTGGGTGTGAGGTAATGGATAGTTTTGTGAGGTATGATGTTAATGAGATGAGTATGGTGCGGATGATGTTATTTATGGTGCGTAAGGTGCGTTCGGCTTTGCCGTTCTGGGGAGATGTGTAAGGGCAGGATAGACGCATTTGAATACCATGAGCATGACAGAATTGAGTAAAGGTAGTGTTTGTGAATTCTGTGCCATTGTCACATTGAATACACTTAATGTTCATATTAAATTGAGTGTGTATTAGGGCACGAAACATGATGAAAGTGGAGCAGACTTGAGATTTATGAGCTAAAGGAAAAGTCCAGAGGAAATTTGTATAGTCATCTAAGAATATTAAATAGTAACGATGGCCAGTGGTACTAGGTATCGGGGACGTCCATAAATCACTATGAATAATATCAAAAGGCATAGAAGTAGTAGATAAAGAGGGACTAAATGGTAGTTTGATATGCTTTCCAAGGACACAAGATTGACAGAAACGAGAAGTGCAACCTGTACATTTTATTAAATTATTCTTTTGAAGGGTAGCAAAAATAGGTGCTCCTGGATGACCTAAACGTTGATGCCATAAACTAGATGACAATGTGGAAAGATGACATTGAGAAGATGGGCTAGTCGCGGAAGGGAGAGCTGGTATAGTGAAAGGATAGAGGTCTCCCGTGCTGTTACATCTAAGAATCCTAGTACCCGTATTAATATCTTTCACAGAGAAACCAAATGGGTCAAATTCAATAGTTACAGAGTTGTCTGTTGTAAACTTACGAACAGATATAAGGTTCTTGATTATATGAGGGACGTGGAGGACGTTATATAAGTGAAGGGGGGGATGTGGTGCTGATAGAGTGGTATGACCATGACCATGAACCGGAATCGAATGACCATTCCCAACGACGACATTATGATTGCTAGAATTAGAATAGGTGTGGAGCATACCTCGATTGGACGTTAGGTGAGATGTGGCCCCGGTGTCCATGTACCAGTTGGTGTCTGGTGAATACATATTTGGCTCTTTGTTTATTGTTGTGAAAAAACGAAAAAGAAACGGCAATGGAAAAAAAAAAAAAAAAGAAAAAGAATGGCGGCTGGAAAACAGAAGTAGAAAAATTGTAAAAATTACTCCGGAACGTACAAACACCAATGCTCACAGCGGTTGCCCGATTGGTTGATTGCGGCGACTGCGTTAAATAATAGGAAAAAGAAGAAAAAAAAAATAGTGGGATATTGTATGATCTTGAGGGAGTTTTGGTGGAGTAAAAAAGAAATATAGGAGAAATTTTTTAAAATAAGATCTTTGTGGCTCTGATTACCATGAAAGAATATATTGATTGAGTGAGTTATAATGTGACATTACATGAGTATATATAGAATAAATTAGGTTAAGTGACGTAACCCTAATGGGCCTATACAATAGTGGGCTTGTACACTAGACAACTACTAATAATATCTAACAAGTTATAAATAGTCATATGATATAGAGTACGAATACATTCTAAACAAAGTAAATAGGAGTCTAAGCTCCAAATAAACAGCTTCATCGACTTCTCTGACGGTTGTTCCAATGAACTTTCGTTTTCTGAATGTGACTTCAATTTACATAATGTCTAAACTTCGCTTCTTGGATGTGAATTTGATTCTCGAAATTTACTTGAAACGCCTGAAAATCCCACAACGTGGATTCTTGAAATCGCCAAAACGTTTGAAGATAGCTTCTTTATGTAATTTCATTAATTTTAATTATTTCTACAAATATTGTTATCATAATTGTCACATGTATATAAAATGACTTTAGTATAGATGAAGTATTATTACTCTTACTTGTACTGTTGTACATGGACGATTATTTTACAATTCATTTATCTCGCGATTTTTAATTATAGGCTATTCATAAAATGTGTGACACGGTTTGATTATTGGTATTACACTACCTTCTTTTAGAAAGTTTATCTCATAATAATTTCAATGTCAAACATATTTGACTAAAACAATTCTAAGATGGGTAATTAGTTGGGAAGTCTCTCGATGAACACGTGAATAAAATCAAAATGTACTAATTAAAAAGACCAATTTGTGAAGTCAACCCATCAAATATATAACCTAACAACCACCATTTCAAGAAATATACTACTACATATAGAAGCAAATTGCCCAAACAATTATGTTACCAACATAAATATTCTATCTAACAAAATTAGAATTCCAGCAAGAAAATATCTAGGAGTGTGCTATTAACCTTTGTAAACCACCACAACATAATGATCTATAGGTGCAACACCTTGTCCGGACAAGAACCATAGAAAAAGGCAATAACATAAATGGTCTAATCGACCCTCATGTTCTTGGTGGAATTTGAAACCTAAACTAGTAAAATGTACCAAACAATTGGTAGGTAAGTCGATCAATATAATATAAATGGAACCTTACACTTGATGAGTAGTCAAATTATGTGGGACATAGTAATCGACTAATCGGGACGGATCATATATATTCAAAGGTTCCAAGAATCTTTTTACTACTTAATTCCTCATCTTGTATAATATTACTCCCGTCTCTAAAAGATTATCACATTTTAATTTTTGTTGGTCAAACATAACAAAATTTGATCATGAATTCTCATTAAACGATAAGAAATAATATAGCCTTATGAGACCTTGTTAGACTCGTCTCAATATATATTTTTGAAGTATCAATTTTTTTTAATTTTTTCACATGTAGAATAATAGATATTTACGTTTTAAATCGTGTTTTGTTGACCATTAAAAGTCAAAATGTGACAATCATTTAGGGATGAAGGTAGTGTGTACTTTCTCCATCGCTAAATGATTGGTACATTTTGACTTTTTATTATCAATAAAACACGATTTTAAATATAAATATCTCCTATTCTACATATAAAAAAATTATAAAAAGTTGATAGTTCAAAAATATATGTTGAGACGAATCTAACAACATATCATATGACTATATTATTTCTTATTTGTTAATGAAAATTATTGATCTAAGTTTTTAAAGTTTGACCATGTAAAATCATAATGTACCAATCATTTAAGGACGGACGGAGTAGATTGTTATTCTAATTTATCTATACTATAATGTGGGAAGCCTTTGTTTGGTGAAGCCTAGGAGATCATCTAAGCTATCCATGTGGCATCTATACTATAATGTGGGAAACCTTTGTTTGGTGAAGCCTAGGAGATCATCTAAGCTATCTATGTGGCATCATATATGTTTGCCACCTATCTAAGACAAACATTTGAAAAATAACTACCATTTAATGTTCATATATTTTAATGACAAATAGTTAATAGTGAAGAGTATTTTTTCTAATTAATATGCTTAAATATACAATTTAATTTTTATTATTTTATGATGTCATATTTAGGTGAATATAGTTATAAAAATTTATGAAATACTATTTGAACGAAATTGCACAGGTTGAACTGTGGAGAGATTACTAGTTTATGTAATTGGTTTTGGCTTTGGATTAATAATTATCGAATGTTGGCACCAATTCAGTTATTTTTAATCGTTGAAATATTCATTGTTGACGGACATGAACGTAAGCAACTACTAGTTCATTACTATAATTGTGTAAATAATTAGAACCACATGAATACAAAATCAAAAAAATATTAATTATAACTTTTTTATAGATATTATGAACCTTGAAAATCGAAAGCTTCCATTGACCACCACCCTATGGATCAGTGTGTTTTACCATTTTATTAACACTTTAATATAAGGCAGATAAATAAATAAAGATATTTTTTTCATGCCAGTTTATTGACGGTGTTATTTAGCAAAATTTCTCCACGTTTATGAACTGAGAGTTCTTTGAATTGTTGGGACCACATTTGAAGGCGTAAATTCATCCCAGTTGTTTTGCACTTGCAAGACACAAGCGTCCAAGAAGCAGTATCCACCCAGGCTCCTATCTCTTTGGTGACCTCCTTTTCTTCCCATTCTAAAGTCCTAATTATATGAAGCAGCAAATTTTTGTTCTCCTTTCCTAATATCTTGATCGGTCGTCCAAAAGATCGATGACCATGACATCTATGATCGAACGTACCATAACCCACTAATCAATTCGAACCTGTCATATTCAAGAGTTAGTATAATTGAAGTCTTCGCGTTAGTATAATTGAAGTCTTCGCGCCTAAGCTTCTCCCACGAAAGTTACCAATAATTGATAGGAAACTCTCCCAAACGCCCTCCTTGTTTCTTGACAATCATTTTTGCTATAACAATAACTTTAGAAGCTATATTTAAAACCATTCAGCAGACGAAGTATAACTTGAAATTAGAAAGTGATGAATCATTTATCAAAAAATGAAGAGACTTCAACAGTTGAGTATAGAATCCGAAGTTAAAAAATGATGAATCAAATCCTAAACTGCTAATAGTTGACAACGTACAACTATAGTACACATTGCTAGATTTCCCAAAATTTATGCAAATAACCAATATTAGTCATTCACCAATGCCATCCAAAAATTGCAAAACATTTATGTTCCCATTAAGTAGTAAAAAATCTCCCTTGATTATCCTCTGTAGCCATGCATTGCTCCCTGTTTTCTTGTTCTTCAACACTCATATTATTGGGATTTAGGCTTCCTCTCGATTCTTACATATGGGAGAAACCCCAGAAAGCTCACAATCTTTGGGGTCCATCCTCGCTGCTGTGCACGGCAGAACACCAAGAATGTGTTGGCAAAATAAGAACTGAACCCCATACAGAGGTGCCACAGTGCATGCCCTTGGGGATTGATAGCCCAGTCAGATATAGTTTTGCAGAAAAGACGGTCGCATAGCCAACACAAACTACCAACAATAAGAGTTCCAACATAGAACTTAGCAAGCCACCTTGCTTTGATATCATCGGTGTATAGGTAATACTTGTAAGCCCGTGGAGCACAGAGGAGACAAAGGATCACAAAATGTACCTTGAAGCTAATTCCAAGCTCAAACCAAAAATGGAAAATACCAAAAACAGCACCGTAAAGGAAGATGAAAGTTGGAATTGTACTGCGATAGTGCCAGTCTGGAGAGTAGAGAATATAAATATACAAGAGCATTTCCCACACCAAAGGTGTTTCATCACTTTGCTGAAACCTGAAAATATTCACAACAGATTAATTGAGAGTCTGGTATACACTTGTCACGGGACAATAAATGAAAATGATATACACTTGCTGTAGCTTGCACCGAGTTTGATTATTTAAATTAGTCACGAGGTTCATGGAAAACACGTGTCATTTCAAAAAAGTACAAGCTGCACGAACTTAATAACTGTTCATGTGATTGAGCATAACTCAGAGCAAGCATTCCCTCAATAAATTTCCACTGTTGTGTGATTGTGTCTCAGTAATTTTGAAGCTCCAAAGTGTGAAAGTTTTGTGGATGTGACGGGAACAGGAAAGACAAAGAACACACACAGATGAATTACTTCCACATGTTTCAATAATACATGGGATAATGCTAGTCTTTTTTAACAAAAACATGTAAACCCCATAGATATTTTGATGTGTCATCAAAAAGTACAAGGAGCTGTACAAACTTGATATATCTTCATCTGATGGATCATAGAAATTTGCTTATGAGCAAGCATTCCCTCCCTCGGCAAATTTCAGCTGTTTGTGTCTCAGTAGTTTTACAGCTATAAAGTGTCTGGTCATACATACATAAGGAAGGTTTAAACAAAAACTAAAATGTAGTAACTGCACTTGTAACAACGAAATAACAGCAGTTAGTATGGACAAGCAAGACAAAAGACACACACTAGAGTTGCTTATCTACATATTTCAACAATAATTTGGATGATGCTGACTTTTCTTAACAAAAAAGTATAAATGCCATAAGGTGTTTGAGGCTTCAGAAAAACAGGATTTCTTATTCTACTAGCAGCGGGATTCCACTTGTTTCAATCAAATAAAAATCTGATTTACATTTTTTTGCAACTACAGCTTTTACAGGTCGTCATGAAGGGCGAAGAAACTCGAAGAGTGTAGATAAAATATTCAAGGGATTAAAGTTCAAAACCAAATAACATAATAATTTGACATATTAAAAGGAAACATCCAACACAACAAAGTAGCGCTTCATGTTAGTAAATGTTACTTACATGTGTTGCAAAGTCGCATGGTATAGCATGCTCCCTATGGTAAGTATCAAATTTGACATGTAAAGAACACTAAATCTCTTTTCACATCGCTGCCACAGACAATTAATCAAGCCAAGAAGTGCCAACAGAATGCATGGAACATTCGAAATGGTATTATATAGCTCTGCCACATAAGCAGAGTGGACATAATTCTTCTCGCAGCACTCAATTGAGGATGTGACGGGACCCCAAAAGCTGGATACTTCATCTTCCATCTCTATTGAATAAAGTGTATGTCGGCTTCTATAGAACCCCACTAGTGTATCATAAAACTGCAAAAATCATGAAAACAGCAGAAATCTCGTTAGCAAAAGGTAAAAAACAATAAAAATATATGAGATGGGGAAGTCATCTACATAGGTCCCATATAAATGCATATCATAACTTGTTTTATCCAATGAATCAGTAGGAGGCGAAAATCAAAGTCGCAAGACATTGAAACATGAGTTTATCGTCAATGCTAAATTAAGTTTCATAATTGTGGTAGGACATGTTGATTGCACTTCAAATAGAAAAATAGATGAAATTTGATATAAGAAACACAAAATTATAATAGAAGAGCTCATTCCACCACAAAATCAATGAGAAAAACCAGATCTCAAATGTCTAAGCTTCATCATGCACAAAATATCAGCATATCTGAAAGACTGAAACCATAGCCACTCAAATAAGCAACCTTAGACAGAAGCAGGATCTTAAGTCTTGTGAGTATAACTCAATGAGTTTCAGGCACGACCATAATCTGCCAAATGAACTTTTACATATTGTTCACAATATATAATAGTATACATAGCACACAACACCTATATTTCCTTAAATGTTATTTCTTCACAGAACTAATTGCACACCTATATTAATTACAGAGTACTATATGGTGTCATAATATTCCAGATGTATGAACACTGAATTCTGAACACAAATACACTCTCTGAGAAACATCATAGATCACACTCTCTGAGAAACATCATAGATCCATTCAATATGACATCAAAAGTTTTTCAGAACATAAACCCCAGCAATGAGTAACCAGACAATGCTCGGTCAAACCATCAAAAGCTATAGCTATACGGGCTATACCTATCTACCAAACATATAAAGAACGGACTCTTTTGTTAAGTTCTTAACAGCGTAAAAGACTTCATTTACGGGCTATACCTATCTACCAAAACATATAAAGCATGGACTCTTCATTTAGTTCTTAACAGCTTAAAAGCCTTCATTCAATATGACGAAATTTAGTTGAGCACAAACGTTAATATGGAGGAAGCTCTCACTCAAAGAAACATCATGACTTATTCCATCATCAAAATATTAATAATTCACAACAGTTCAATAGAATAAGTTGTTTTTCGATGTTTGTTAGATTTCCCTCATGGAAGCATTAACAGCTCCAAGTTCCTACCCAGAAACTAATTTTACTAACTATAGCTCCATTTAGTTAAAGGAAACTGAAATAGGCATGAAAATTCAGCTCTGTAGTAAAAAGTAATCATCAGAAACATCTAAAATTCCTTCGATTTCAGGCTAAGATCTGACTCCTCCAGGAATAAACAAACCTATGTGAAACAAACAAAGATAACTCAACCTTCAAGAAAAATAAGAAGAATGCTCCCAAAGCCTAAACCTCACCTTACTTAACATGCATTTTGTGTAAACTACAAAAGTGTGAACCTTAAACATCAAATCATCCACACCAAGTCTATCAACAGTTTACGGCCGCATCTTAGCCAAATATAACATTCCAAGCTGCACTGGAACTTTATATTAAAGAATGGGGCTGAGCAAGCAACAAATGGTATGATCCAAGTCAAATCCAAACTTGACATCAATGTTAATCCAAATATGTTTCCTATACCACACAATGCAATCAATCGTACGACACAGTTCATTCGTAAATCTGAACTTATAAAGATATTTTTTACCATAACAATATTCACCAACTAAATTATGTATGATAACATCAAATTGGCGGTTTTTAGATAAAGATATTGAGCTCCTTGGATTATCACCATGTAAGAGGGCGAACGCTTTCGAACTTTCAAAAGGGAATCTAAATGTGGTACAAATTGGCTACTCAAACAATTTTAGAAACTTCATAGAGTCGAAATCAACACCTAAACCTTTCAACCTTCAAATAAGTACGTGAACTCAAAAAAGGTGTCTCTTTTCGCAATGAAATCGTTTCAACATGTAAACGGAGGGCAAAATCCAAATTGTACATATATAAAACTTTAGGGATCCTTCTTAAATAACAACTAATAATTTTTTGGGATCCAATAAGTTCTAAACCTAAAACCAATCAACAGAAAGCTTCCCTAAGGAAACATTATCATCCAATAATTATGCGTTTATTTATTTTCCTCCCCAAAATGAGAATGCCAACTTCCACTTCAATTATTACGCAATAATCCAATAGATCTGCTAAATACTCATGATAACGAAGAAAAGAATGAATACAATTACCAAAAAAAAATATTAAAATAAAAACTTAATTATAATATGAGATACTAAAAAAATGGAGTTATAAATGTAATTGCAAGGAAAAAACAAAAGAAATTGAGATAGAAAGGAGGAGAAAGTGAGATTTCAAACCTGTAAATAAATCGATGAATATTCGATGAAAGATTATTTAGATATCACAATATATTTTGACGGAATTTTGGAACATAAAAAGGTGGTCTTGACCAGGAATGTAATAACACAAAGAATCTCTCTTCGTTCTTGCAGAGATGTCCTATTTATGACTGCCGATCTACGGAGTATTTGTTTTGGGTGAATCTACATTACTCGGACTTAAATCTATTTATTTTGTCGCTTTTCAATACTTATTTTTTCGATATCATTTTTAAATTTTAATTCAAGTATAATTTGATGTGATTTTTAAACTAATGATTGAGATTACAATTAAGTGATTAACCAATATAAATTTTGAAGAGGTATTACTAGCGATAATTGAACGTGGACCTCGTGGTAATAGAAGTTCAAAATAGATATCAATAGACTATTAAACCATCGCTATTATATGTGTCAAGTTTAATGAGAAGTATATGAAAAACTTATTCTTCAATCAATAATTTGTTTTAATTTTTTAAAAGGATTTAACGTACTTTGTTTAGTTATTAAATTCTAATATAAACGAAAAAATTAAGGTCGTATTTAAACAACGAATATCTCTAATTAGTAAGTGTAGCTATCATGCATCAATTGTATGCATTCATTCATTCTTGAACGAGATTTCATTTTTTTTGTGTTCAAATTGATTAATCAGAAACCATTTAAGAAAAATAAATTCTCAACAGAAGGAAATTTTCATGTTTTATGTTCAAATGTTAGCTCTTAATTTTAATAAAATTAGAAATAGATAGTGTTTGTAGATCACCCAAGCATTTGAACTTTTATTAATTAAATTAGTAATTAATTTACCAAAACATTTTTTTATTTTTCTATTTCTGCCCTTGCGAAGTTGTGTTAATGTGTAAAACACCCTACCTTTTTATGATACCATGAGATGAGATCATGCATCATGTAATAAAAAGATTAGTTGAATCTTGGGATTCAAATAATTAATCTAGACAAATTGATAAGTGAACAAAGTCTATTAACCTAGCCAGGTACATGAAACTCGATTAATCTTCATAATATATGCTTCGATTATAAATATAGGACTCTTATCTACATCCTACCTTACCATCATATTGCTAACCAATATACAATACACGTGAACCCACTATACTCTAAGCTTTCATCTGCATTCATTTCTTATTCAATCCAATATTTTCATCATAAGTGACGTTAGAAATGGTGAATATTCCAGTAAAATTCAAAAGGGTTATTGCGGACGCCTTCGACGATATGGCTAGGGGTGGTAGAAGGTTGTGCGAAAGCAGTGGAAGCGAACATTCGGCCTTGCCGGATTTGTTTGATCTTGTTAATTCATTTATTGAAAAAGAAAATGATTATGGTGTTAATGTTGATGATAATGAGGAGGAAAATGTAAATTGTGATAAGAGTTTAGAATATAGTTTAGAAGAGGATTTGATGAGTATGCTAAGACTGGAAAGTGATGATTATGTGAAAATGAAGATTCATGCTGAAGTGGAGAAAGCTTGCATCGAGCTTGGTGGCGTTGGGTTCTCTCCGACGGGCTTCAAACGGCGGTTGATGGTGTTGTTGCGTTTAAGAGGCCTTGATGCCGGTGAGTTCTTCATGACACTTTCGTTCCATTAATTTGTTAAAAACATTATTTCTTATTACTAAGCTTGCATCTTGATTGTATTGTATCTTTAGGTCTTTGCAAATCGAAGTGGGACAAAAAAGGGCATTGCCCACCAGGAAAGTACGAATATATTGATGTTATAGTGGAGGGAAAACGTTACATTGTTGAAGTTTCATTAGCTTCAGAATTCGAAATAGCTCGCCAAACAGGACACTACACATCATTGCTTCAACTTTTCCCAACAATTTTTGTGGGTGAAATGTGGAAGCTCATGAAGATTGTGAGACTAATGTGCAATTCTATTAAATTGTCAATGAAGACAGAAGACATTCCTGTTCCACCTTGGAGGAGAAATGCTTACATGCAAGCTAAATGGTTTGGACCTTATAGAAGGACCATCAATGAAGTCCCTGAAGATTTCAATGCTACTAATGGTTTGGCTGCACTGAGATCGAGCAGTTTCATGGCTGCGCCACAAGTGGTTTCTGGTTATTGCAGGGAAGAGTTTGGCAGTAAAATTGGTACTAGGAAAGTTGGATATTTAACGGCGGCTTTTGCGAACAGCTCCATGCTGTCGTGAATTTTGAATCATCGAAAAAAAATGGAGAGTGAACTTTTTTTGAAAAAATTTAAAATTCGGCCCTTAAAATATGCAAAGACTCAAACATGGGACCTCATTCTGAGTAATATCCCATGATCACTAATTTTGGAGTAAGAAATATACTTTAGTTAGAATCTTTTGGAATTGTAGAGCCGATTGTACTCAAATTCCAATTAGTTATTGTAAGAGCTCAATGTTTATTGCACCACAAAAAATCCTCAACTATCTATTTTCCTAAGGAAAAACTTTTCGCTCTGTTACCTGCAGATGTTTGGGTTTTCCTTGCTTTGAATAAGAGGTACACCATCTTCTCGCCAAATTACACGATCTTCACATAAGGCTATAGCTACTTCTGCATATAATTTATGCTCCTGAAAAAGCAAGGTGAAGGATGTGTTACTATAACATGAATTCCTTACGAAAATCAGTGCAAAGTAGACGCAACAGTATTGTAAGGTCAAACATTTATCCGAAGTAGATGCATAACAAACGTATTCTGGGTGAGGCCGTGAGGGGTGTTAAAACATGCTACCTCATGAAGGACGCGTTCAGCAAGTTTTTCTGCAGTATCATCTGGATACACGGGAACAACCTTTTGAGCAAGGATACGACCTGTGTCGTATTTCTCATCAACGTGATGGATTGTAGGGCCAGAATACCTAAATAAGCACCAAAAAGTACAGCATAAGGATGACAAGTATGTAATATACAAGATGGAACAGAAAAAATGTGAAACACAATGGTATTGTCAAAGCTAACATGCTAAGTAGAAAAATTGAACTGCGGTAATGCAAGTAACTTTGGGAATGAGGGATGCATGCATCCGATATTTAGATACACATAAATAAAGGAATAATTGAAACAAACTATGCCAAAAGACCTGTTACAAGAGGAGAGAATCAGAAAGATATACACTAGAAGTAAGAGCTTCTATTTAAACAACAAAATTACAGCAAGAGTTCGAATATGGAAGAGGTGGGGCTATAAATGTGCTTGAGAGTTGAGATGGAAAATCTGAAATGTGTATTATCAATGTACCTAGCTCCAGAGGCAATCACAGCTCTATGGACCTTCATCCCATAGTACCCTTTGCCTCCAAAAGCTGGAAGAAGTGAAGGATGAATATTGAAGACATGTCTTGGATACTCTTGAATCAACTCAGAGGGTATTAGCTTCAAGTATCCTGCTAAAAGTACGTAGTTGACCTCAAAGGACCTGTAATGCAAAAACGAAAAGTCAAAACGAAGGCATTGAAACCAAACCAAGCCTTATCCCCACTAAATAGGGTCGGTTATATGAATACGACATCTTCAATCACCCCATTGAAATAAAGGTGAAATTGGGTCATATTTAAATGAAATAGGCTTCTAGTGCAGTTCATATAAATGTAATTGACCTATAGAGCTCCTTACTCCACTACAGTTCAGCATTCAACCCAGGAAAAAAGATACAACGAAATACTATCATTTTATTTTATAAAGCGCACTCCAGCCTAGTCCATTTGTGTTCGTATGTTTGTGAATTGTTGCAGTAAGTGAGTGAATGAGTGCGTGTGTCTCCAGTGTGTAGGGGAAGAGTTTTATTATCCATTGGTCGCAACATTTCAAGAATATATACAGGAAATCTATAATTCTACCTTAGGGAAGCTACAAGATCTTCAGCTGAAACTCCCACAGATGCATCTTTCACTTTTGGGAACACAACCACACGAATCCCATTTTCCTTCGCATATAATGCACCTCCACAGTCTGCGTTTATATTAACTCAGAAAGAAACATTAATACACAAAATTTTATCACTATTCAAGGCCTAAATATACGTACATACTGAGGCCTAAAAAAACATAAGCAAACAAACATACTATAACTATTAAAATGTCAAAAAACTATGAGCATTCATTACTGGATCATCAAAAAACATTCATGGCCAAAATGAAGCTTACTAGTATGATCATTCATCACTGGCAGAACTAAATGACATTTACTTACGATCAAAATTAACATTTTATAATTGAGTATTGAAGCCAATCACTTAACTGATTGATAACAGCAGTTAAGTGATAACAACAACAAATAACACAATTCATACAAGGATACATATTATCACTGGCACCTTCAAAAGACGCGGAGTATATAACTTTGATTTGAATAAAAAGTACTCCCTATCAGACTAAGTATCAACATCTAAACATACATTTAATACTCCAATATAAAAGTTAAAAAGCCAAGTATCAAAACGAAACTCGTCAATCTTTCTGGATGGAGGGGGTTAAGAAATTATTAATTGTAAAGTTCATAACTTTAATTCAATATGAGTAAAACTAGAGGAAATATTACCAGGTTTATTAGTGACCAAAACAACAACTTCCCCATTAACAGAGCCATCAAGAGTAGCTTGATGAATAGACCTGAAATTCGAACCACCGCCCGATACAAAAACGGCCAATTTTTTCTTGCCAATTTTTGTTTTTATTTCTGTACTTGACTTTCTATTATCTATTGCGAAGATGGAGAATCTGTTAATCATCTTCAAAGAAGAAGAAGAAGAAGAAGGATAGTTGATTTTGAGAGAAACCCATTTGAGGGATTGAGTATTTGATGGAAAATATTGGATTTTGGGGTATTGAAGATGATGACGAGGTGATGAAGAGCAAAGGTGGAGGCTTTGAGCTGCCATTGTAATGAAATTGGTTTGAATGTTTTCAAAGGAAGGTTACTTTGTAGAATTAAGAAGCAAATGACTATTTCACCCTTACTTACGCGATGATAATGCAAAATAACATGCGTAATTGTCAAAAAAAATATTCCCTCCCTCCCTAAAAGATTGTCACATTTTGATTTTTGAAAGTCAACAAAACACAATTTAAAACGTAAATATCTATTACTCTACATGCAAAAAATTTATTAAAAGTTGATATTTTAAAAATATATATTGAGACGAATCTAACAAAGTCCTACAAGACTATATTATTTCTTATCGTTTAATGAGAAATCATGATCAAATTTTGTTATGTTTGACCAACAAAAGTCAAAATGTGACAATCTTTTTGGGACGGAGAAAGTATTTCCTTTTGTACCAAAATCTTATGTTTGAACAAGAACTAAAGTTTGAAGTGCAAAAGAAATTGATTTGGTGAAATGCTAGTGTGTAGAGAGGTGAGAAAACTTGTAGATGAAAGACAATAGTAACCGATTTGGGTGAAAATCGTGAATTGTTTTTCGTTAATGAGTGACTCAATGAACGTGGGGCTTCAAGAACTTTTTTTTTGAAATAATTAATTTCCCCATTCCCCAATAGGGTAGACTTCATCTTCAATTCAAAAAACCACTACCACCTACCCCTTCAATACCACTCATTTTATTCCCCATTTTTCTTCAACTCATAATACCACCACGCCAACCAACCACCACCTACATCACATACCAATTGCATCCGCTCCCCACCCGACATGAAAAATGTGACCCCTTCTGGACCCCAACATGAAAAAACACGAGCAACCACATGTGGATGGCGACAGATCGGTTTGTGCAGAGGTCGGGCACGCACGGCCAGATCTATGTAAGGGGGACGATCGGATTTGTGTTGGTGGTGGGTGGTAGTGTTGGTATATTGATTTTGAATTATGAATAGGGAGGGGGTTGAATTGAGGATATTTGGTGGCAGATGGATAAGGGTGGTTGGCGATGGTGGTTTCTGAAGTTGAAGAAGGAAGGTAGGGAAAAGAGAAAAATGAAAAATAAAAGGAGCGCAAACACATAATTTCAAGAGGGGAGATAGTATGGTTGTAAACGGACCGAACTATACCGAACATAATTACGTTTGAGTTCGTACCTTAGGTTCGATTCGGTCCGAAATGTTCTAACATAATGTTCGAGTTCAAGTTCGCATGTGATATTTGGAGTTCGAGTTCGGTACGGTTTTTCAAACAATGCGCAAATAATTTGGTCCGATTTGTTGCAATAGTCGCAATAAATTCGATCCGATTTCGAGCAAACGGTTTGCAAATAAATTCAACATTCATATATGTTTTTGTCTGTAAAATTGACTGCAAATATGGTATGATGAATGAAGCATTCCATTCGAATACAAGTCTAATACAAAAGTTGCTCTAATTCACTATATATATGGTATGATGAATGAAGCATTAAATAAATAGAGTAATACTCTGATAGATATGTCATATGTTCACATTTTGAATATAATCACTAATAATTAGTAATTTCTAATTGGAAATTTAAAATTAGTAATTTAAGAGTTCTAATATAATCACTAATAATTACAAATAATAACCCTAAGAACACTCTCATCAATCATCTCAAAAGTTATTATATGGTATGAAAATAAAAGAATGTAAAAAAGTGATACTTTATCAGCTCTCTTAAAATTGGATGAGTCCAAAAAAAATATGCACACTATCCCAAATGGTGTAAATTCTCACCGTCTGAATACTGCGGTTACATGAATTTTGACCTACTTTAGATGTTACATGGACTGTACGATTTTATTTCTTAGATTCAAATCCATTGTAGAATAATAAAATATATTCACTAATTATGAATATTTAAAAAATTGTTGACACAATTAAAAATTTATTTTTAAGTTTGGGTGAATAGTATGGAATCTGTTAAAGTAAACACATGAAAAGCTAATCTAAAAATAGAAAATTAACAGTTAAAACTTAGAAGTATATTTTAGGTGAAATTGTTGGGAGACTCATGTGAATATTCTAATAAATAGAGGTTTAAATTTAGTTCATGTCATTATATATTATAATAATCCTAATAATTACTATTTATTTGTATATATTGTTGGATAATATATATTCAAATTGCACATCACACATTTAACAGGCGAGCCAAACGAAAGCGAACCGTTTGGTTCGGTTTGTCGAATCTTGGGTTTCACCGTTCGACTTGATGTTTGTCGATGTATATCGAGCCACAAACCGAACTTTTTCGAGCCAAATCAAGCCTTTTACATTCACTCACGGCTCTAAGTCCGCTAGTATTTAGTTATCGATGTAGATGAGATTGAAATCATATTCTATAACGCTAATTTGCAATAATCTCCGATTCATATATGCTTTAGTTATAAACTTCTAGTAATTAAGTAATTAACAACGCTGATTTGCAAAAAAAATCAATAAAAAAGAGTCTCATCCCATCTATAAGTCGGACCAAAAACAGAGCCGTAACTAAAAGACAATTAGTTACCTTTCGGCTTTCGCTCGAAACAAAACCAAAAGAAGCACCATTCATTCGTTGAATTATGGAAGGGGTAGGTGGTCGATTAGGCCGATCATCAAGCCGGTACGGACCAACGACGGTCTTCACCGGTCCGGTACGGCGCTGGAAAAAGAAGTGGACCCACGTCACCATTAATCAGAACAAAACAAATAAGCCCACACCAAACGGGTCCCATCTGTTGCTCTTCAAATGGACCCCACTTTCAACTACCCTCAACAGTAATAATAACGGTAATGGAGACAAGAGCGATGATCTGAAGGAGGGAAGCAAAGAGGATGATGATGAACCACCTAAGCGTAAACTTAAATTTATTCCGGTACTTTTTCTCACTATTGTTTTTGTTTGTTTCGCTTTTTATAGTTTAAACTTAAAGTCCCCATATCGTTAAAGGTGAGAATCGAACACAAGAGCTCAACGTCTTTCACATGATGGAGTCTTATCACGAGCCAATTTAATATACTCGGTTTGTTCGTTTGTTTCTATCATTCAAAATTATGAGAATCGAGCACATGACATCAATGTCTTTGAAGCCATTAACCTCTAGGCCAATTTGATGTTCTCAATTTGTTCGTTTTTTACATCTTGGAAGAGGAAAAGCTATCGTTAATTACATCTTGGAAGAGGAAAAGCTAGGAGTGTATATTCATGGAATGAAGAGAAATAGATAAGGAGTCTCTAACACAATGATATCAAATGTCCCCTTTTCAGTTCTCACATAAGACGATTTCTAGCAGTTAACATAAGGTAGAGATGGCCAATGAAAAGGGGATTCCCGTGACCCCGTTGCATAAGTCATCCTTTGTCAGGAAACAATGTGGATAGTTGCAACAATTAGCTGAACAACTATGTTCTTTTCCTAATTTCTTACCTAATTGTACATCCTTCTTTACCCAGGATCGTGTGTTACGTGTTTGGTAGTTACATGCTGAGAGTTAGTGGTTATCAAGTAGCTCTGCGGATGGTTGCTTCGGGGTTCGATGGAAGAAAGGTTGTTTAGTTGGGGAGGTTATGGAAAGGATTAGGAAGATGAATTAGATGATAGACATAAAGATACAATTAACATGTAGGTCATGGAAATGAATAAGGAAAATATAGGTCATAAACTACCTCTGCTGTCTTTTGAAGGAAATACATAGACACTCACTTGTCTGAAAAAGTAAACGTAGCAAGAAAAAATGTTTGTGTTCAAGTAATTATTTATACTTATACCTTTTAGCACTAATGCATTTTGGTACTTACTGGACTCTTACATTTTGTTTATCAACAATTTCATATTTCCATTTGTTGGTTCGAGTTAGGTAGCGGTATTGGAAGAGCAAAATCTTGAGGCATCTGAACAGGTAGAAGATGAAACAATTGAAACCGATACAAATGTTGAGCCGACTTCCAACAGTGAGGAGTTGAATGAGAAACCTGACATCAATGATGTGCCGATTGAAGAATGTCAGGTGGCATGCACATGAAATTCTAATGTTTTTCTGCCTTTATTATATGCAGTCTATGACTCTGTCATTCTTTCGCATTGTCACTTGTCATTTCTATCACGGCACATTGAAGTATCTTTGTTCACGTATATATTTTCTCATTATTGCACATTTAGCCCTCTTAATTATGATAGCTTTTAAATCCTGTTTCGAACTTTCCTGGCTTTAATTCCTTAGCAGACTCAAAATTACATCCTTGTGTAAGTACAGTTTGGACTTTGGACTTTGGAGAGAAGATTGTAATCATTCAGTTAGTTCTAATTCTAATGAAAATAGTATTGTCCTACCATGACAGGATGTGGAGAGCAAGCAAGAGGAACGCCAGGATCTAAATGAAAGCTTGGACTTGAATTCTGCAGATGGAGAAAACAATTCTCAATCTAGAACCGATTGATCTAAAGAGGGTCCGTCTGAGCAATTATGACCTGGCATTACTTGAATTCTCAAACCGATTAAGTCATTGAAGGCATTAATATTATAACATCTGAGTGTGACAATTTTTTCCTCTAGAATAGAATAGAGAAGTTCACCTTTGATGATGACGTGCTACGGTTCGCTGCCAGGCAGACATTAGCTTTTCAGTTGAGTCTTCAGTTGGGCGATCCACGGTTCTCTCATTCAGGTGATTACAATTTGGTTCTGATTGTGTACTGAGATATATTTAACAATTTTTTATCATTAAGTATATGGAACATTTCTTGAATACTTGTAGCTGATTACTTCACATAAGAGGACATAGAGCTTAAAATTCTGTTGAGTTTATGCTTCCATATATATTTTTTTTGAGATAGACCAATTTTCTTGTTGGTAGTGGTTTCTCAATTGGCAATCTTCGGGTGGAACTAAATATATTTTGTTGAACTAGGTATAAATATTGTTGTATAGAGAGCAGACAGATTATTATCACTTGATAGGGATATACATGTATGTTAGTATTATGTTAATATATTGCAAGCAGTAGAATTCATTATTCCCCTCTGTTATTATAGCTGCGACCAAATTTATATGAAATCTTTGTATTTGTCATTGGCATGTAGTTCACCCCAGGGTCCAGGATTATCATGTAAAATTCAAGGTTGAATTCTATACACGCCATCCTAAAAGATTGTCCGGTTTCAAATTTTAATGGTTGACTTTTTATATGTTGAACACAAAAAAGTTCTTCCGTCGCATGTTATTTGATGAAGATGTAGGAATAAATCAAATTCTACTAGTATACATTGTATTTTACTATGAACATATAATTTTGGTTTAAATAGAAGGTATGTATGTCAATTAAGGCTCAAAAGTGTGATGTTGGACAATTTTTTTGGGATAAAGGGACCATTGTATTTTTTGAATGCGAAGCTTCAAATTCCTACCATGTGTATTGTCTATTTGATCTTTCAAATTCCCAAATTTTACACATGAATACATACACATAACATATAGTTATAAACCTTGTTGAGAGTTGAGACTAGCAATATCTTGGTTTTGCTACATGACAAATGAATTGGTAACAAAATGTTTCTAGTCTTGTTATTTTTTATGGAAGGCTTGTGAGCCTTGTTTCTTTGTCTAGTTACTAGAGGAGTAGGTCGAAATCCCTATATGATTTTGGTCCTTTTAAATTGTCATGTTCAATCATTTAGAATCTATTGCATAATTGTGATATGGAAAAGGGAAACCTCATCCGGGATAATAGTATTCTTTTAGACCATGTACAAACATCTTAGTTCTATGTTGCAACTTGCAAACAAGGCCATTTTTCTTCCTTCTATTTGTGAATTGACCTAAAACTAGAAGCAATGTTGGTGAATATAGTTGTTTTTGAGGCCTTGTTTGGTTCGAGGGATAACATTTCATCATCGGAATAACGATGGGAGGTTCAATCTCGTAATATATACAGTAAATTAATGTTTAGGAAAACTCTCTACTTTCATAATATCTTGTATGAATTATATATTATTTCAGGAAAATCGATTGATATCAAACCACACCGTGTTACATCGATAATCAATTTCCACTACAAGACAAACCCAATTGATGAGTGTAAAAAAAGTTGGTTTCTACTACACCAAGAAACTTAAATTACAAAATTTAAAACTCCCTCTTCTGTGAGTTAATCGAATAGCCTAGTGGAAAATACTATTGTTAGTGATCAAAAGATCCTAGGTCTAACTATCAAAAAAAAAAAAAAAACTCCCTCTTCGGTGATTGATATAGACATTTTTCTTTTATAGACATTCATTAATTAGTTTAACAAGATGGACAGAAAAATAAGTAAATTATAAGATTACTTTAAATTCTCTTTAAATATTTGTATTATACCAAAACATCCGCCAACAAAACAAAAATTAATGAAGTAATAAAATCGTTCACCCCAATAAGGCAATAATCACTCCTTTCTCTATCGGCCCCCACACCCCCCCCCCCCACCACCACCCCCCCCCCCCCCCTCAAGGCCCAAACCCTCATATATATATATGCAAATACCAGCTTTTATACCCTCCCTCTATTATCTTTCCCTAAACCTAAACTGAAGAGATTTTTCCAATTGCAGAAACCATGAAAAAGCTTTACAAGAAGTGCACAGTTCATCCAACCCCACCCCTTATTTCTGACCAGCTTTCTTTCTTGCCTGCAGCTATCTTCACTCTCACTCTTGCCCTTTCTCCAGATGACAAACAAGTTTTATGTTATCTCCTTTCTTGTTCTTCTAACAATAACTATACTAACATTAACAACAATAACAAAAACCATGCAACCTCTTTCAACTGTTCTTGTTTTAGGTGTTATTTGAGCTTTTGGGTCAAGTGGGATGCCTCACCCAACAGACAACTTATACATGAGATTATTGATGCTTTTGAAGATGGGTTAATTCATCAAGTTAAAAAAGACAAGAGGAAGAAGGAAAGGAGAAGAAAGAGCAATAAAAACAATGGTGATAAAGGGGTTGTTGAGTGCACTCCAATTAAGTCTGAGCTCTGTTTAGTTGAGGAGAGTTGTGTTGATGAGGGGGAAGCAGAAGAGGAGGAGGAGGATTTGGAGGTGGAGGTGGAGGAGAAGGGTTCAATTAGGAGATTTGTTAGCTTTGTTGGAGAAAAGATTTGGGGTGTTTGGAAGTAGTTTCAGATAATTAGGGGTGAACAATAAAAAGATTTGGGGTGTTTTTGGAAGTAGTTTTAGTAATATAGGGGGGGAAATGAAAAGGGCAAATAAGTTGGGTTTGTCTTAAATTTGTTGTTTTAATTTATTGAAATTATCCACTTTGAATGGTTTCTATGCTATGTTTGTAGAACATTACCCTTTTTTTTACAATGTAAATTATGGGTTGTTTTGGGTTTTATTTCCATATACTATATGCAGTATACTTATGGTTTGAACTATAAATTTATTGGAGTAATTTTTTATGAGTTAGTTGAGGCACATGATGATTTTTTATATTTATTGAAATTCTTTATGAGTTATGTGCATGTATGTCCAAAACATTTACCCCCTTATCTTCTTCATTTGTCATTTTCCATTACCAAATACTCAATAATTCAATTATCTTGGACAGTTCACTTGAGGCACTAATACTAGGAGTACCCCTGTATGGTGTGGTTTAGGTGAAGCAAAAACTAAAATTTAGGGACTTTCAAGTTATTCAAGAATCAAATCATTAATTATGTCATTGTTCATCTTGCAAGGGAAGTATGTAGGTTAAATTTATTTATTGAATTTTTCAAGATTTTGGATTTTGGGGTCAATCTTAATCCTAATTTGTTTTGAATTAGTAGTCTGTCTTTGCAACAATAGTTTTTGTTTTTTGAATTCTTGGAGAGTGGGAAATGGGAAATGTTTGTGGTAGGATGGGTAGTCATCAGTCATCACGGTATTCAATGTACAGTAAACTAATCCGTAAACTACAGATACAGCTAGTGTTGTTATTTGTTCGGTCCGGTCCGGGTATCCATTCTTCTGAGAACTGGACAGGCATACCTTTTAAATCGGTACAGTTCCGATAATTTATCGGGTGGATATCAGTCGGGATCGGTTCTGAATATATCAGATAAAGAATCAGTACAATAGACAAAAACTTTTAAAAAATGTTCAAAATCAATAATATATATCTAAAAAGTTAACATCAAACATGTTATCGGGTAACTTATCAAATACCGATTAATTTTTTTTACCCGTTTTGGGACGTTATCTTACAGAGTGAATAAACGGACCAAACATCTGACGGAACTTGATTCTCCCAATTCAATAACAACTATAGAGACAACATGGTTTTGTGCGTGTGTGGTGGTGGGGGTGGGTGGGGGATGGGTTGAGTCGATAAACCCCCAAATAGTCATTTTTAAATAGTTACTTTTAGTAGTGAAAATATTACTACCTTTTCTTTTGGTAAGTATAGTAATGAAAGAAGTTTTAGAAGGGTATAACCTTATATGATAGCTTTATGAATAAAATGTAGTAATTTGTCATTAGAATTATATTCAAATGTTAATTGAAATGATTAAGTATGATGGAGTAGTATGGTAAGATAAAAAGCTATGATGACTTCATGTTACTACACTCGATTAGTCAATTTATAGTATGGTTGGATATGGAGTAATTCTTAACTAGTCCCTATATAAATGAGTTGGAGTAATTTGATTTAACAAAAAAGATGGACAGGAATTAGAATTTGACGGGATATGCTCTAATGGCCTGTGACGAATCTTGACTCTTGAATTTGCTTTCGGCGAAGGCCAATATTCTTGGTGCAGGCTCTTGTTTATAATTTCCAAAATATATGGAATCAGATTTGTCTTTGAATCATATCAAATCATGATAACCAAGCTTAGCTCTGTTTTACAGAAGGGTAATTTTATTTTTACTTCGTTATTTTAACCGTTCTTGTTTGTTACGATTAGTGCGGTTACCGGTCCGAATCGGATATCCACTCTCCCAGGAACCAGACCGTTAGGTTAACGGTTTTACCCGGTCCGGACAGATAACTATATCCGGTATATTTTTTGGACCGTTATCTATCCAATAAATTATCCGGTGGATACTGGTCCGGACCGGTTCCGAGTATACCCGACAAAAATATATTCAATACAAAAATCCTTCAAAAAAATTACAATCAATAATATAACATCTAAAAATTAACATACGATTTGTTATCGGATACTCTATCGGGTATTTTATCGGATACCGGTTATCTTTTTTACCCGTTCCCAGACCGTTATCTTACCAGGTGGATCAACGGACCGGAAATCGGGTGGATCTCGGTTTTCCCGGATCAATAACAACCCTAATTACGATACCAAACTCATATTTTTTTTTCAAAAAAAGAAAAATCACATAAATTAGAGTCGGAAAAATATGTTTCTCTTTTATGCATATCGATTAATGATAAAAATGTAATATTTTTACACATGTGGAGTTATGGTGATGATATTCTGTTTTCCCTATAGATTGAAATTATAAATTACAAATTTATAAAATTGTAACCTAATAATGGGGTTTGGGTTCACAACAAACAATTTCCTCTTCTCCTTGATTACTAAATTAATAATCCTAACTTGGACACGATTCTATATCTACATAACCGTTAAAAACAATAAATGAAACATGAAATCACATATATTGGGTCTTTGAAACATGCAATACAATTTTTTAAAATACCACAAAGTGGACTCTTTAAACCTCCAAAAGAAGTTTGAAGTATTCATTTAATTTAACAAGAATTAAACCAGATAAATCTGTAAAATAAAACCTGAATAGATATCATTAGACTCTAGTTATGGAAATACTGGTAATACATCAAGATATAGTATTCCAACATAATGTAAAATCTAATTGAATATCAGTACCACTACAATTGTGCTTTAGCCTGACTCAAACCTTTATTAAGTGTAAATTAGCCGATTCTCGAGCTAGTTTACATGCTTGTTAGCTCGCCAAATCGGCTTGGTCTTAATTGAACCCAACTTTGAGCTGACTCATTAGCTCGGGAAACTAGCTCGTTGCAATTAATATTGTATTCTTGTTCTCATTGCAAATTTACATTTAAAAAAAAGAAAAGAATACACTAGATACAAATTTGAAGAACATATATGATATACATGTATTACAATTATTACATGTTAATTAAGAATCATCGATACATGATGTATAATTGCCAAGGTTAATGAAAATACAATTAATTTATAATGTATGTCTAAAAGATCAGTCAAGCATGTACAGGTATCGATGATGAGCCTATGGGGACACATCCCTTCAATCGATCAAGAATGGCATTTTTGGATATGAGACCTGAATGATGAGTTAGTGGAAGCCCCTCCTTCACACACTCATCATATTTCTCCAGAGCTGCGACGATTTCACTGAAATCCGGTCTCTTCGAGGGGTTCTCCGCCCAGCAGCGTTTTATCAGGTGTGCCAAAACTGGTTGACAACTTGGAGGTAATGGTGGCCTTTCATTCTGAAATGATTTTTGGAAGATAAACAATAGTCAGTTCAGATCATCATATTTACATAGGGCATTTTTGCTAGCGTGACATCTTAAAATCAATTGATAATGACAACGTTTTTTAAAGAACCAATCGCGTTATAAGATTACTGAAAGGACTGTTTTCACACACCCTCTTTTAATCTTATACTAGTAGATCATATGGCAAACAAATGAGAGTTACATTATCTTGAATGAGAGAAAATCTAACCTTTTCAGCCACAGCAAAAGCAGCTTGAACAGGGGTCATTCCTTGAAATGGAAGCAAAGCTGTGGTTAGTTCCCACAGAACAATACCAAAACTATAAACATCAACTTTCCGCGTATAGGGCTTCTCCCTAATCATCTCGGGAGCCATCCAACGATAAGTTCCCATGTTGCCTTTGGTTTCTTGACATTGCGTTTCAAGACAAGAAGTACCAAAATCCGCAACCTTCACGAGCATTTCGTCGTTCAAAAGCAAGTTGCTCGATTTCAGGTCTCTGTGGATTACCCCTTGTGAATGCAAATACTCCATTCCCCGCGATATATCCAGAGCTAACCTTAGAACGGATTCAGTCGAAAGCGAATAAGGCTCTTTCTTGTTTAGGTACATCCTTAATGTTCCCTGTGACATGTATTCAGTAATGATGCAGTATACAGGAGGCTTCTTACAAGCTGCAATGAACTGCATATATGAACATTTTGGAGATTGTAAAGCACGTTAACCTTTCATATGCATATTATAAGCCAACAGAAAAACAACTAACAAACTGATTACTGTATATTTTATTCATTCTTCTTAAAAACTCCATGTTGTTGTCTTTTTAAGTTCTAACTATTTAACTAAAGATATATATTTCTTATACATTTTCACCATAATAAAGTTAAGCATATTTCTTAAATTTCGCCCTCCCTTGGTTAATCTTTTGAATTATTCATCTCGTATATTTTAGTCCTGATTCCATCGTTGTGTAAAGTAAATATTGAAAAAAATCTTATCTTATCACCAAATGTTCATATTTTTAGTTATATTCATCCTACATATTGATTCATTTCCATTGGGTTTTTACACAGATTCCATTATTGCCTTCAAGTCTCAAAAAGATATATTCCAATCACTAATGGATGATGTAAGACTCATATAACATATTCGAAAATACTTGTCTCCACCCCAGAAGATTCGATCAATCAATTAGTGCATGTTTATATTCTCCTACATGTCAATTTTTCGTTATTCATCGCGGTATATCATTCGTAAAGGAACAACGTCAACATATACCAGTACCTCTCGCCTAAGCAGGATAAGGGACGTGCGATAATTGCTAAAAGAATCATTAGCTAAAAGTATGTTCTTGAATTACCTGAACTATGTTGGGATGATAAAGCCTTGAAAGCAATGCAACTTCAGACTTAAATTGTTGTTCAAGCTTAGCTCTTGTCTCCTCCTTATGAGTAGGAATCCTCACCATCTTCACAGCAACTGCTCTCTGCTTATATATTCCTCTATAAATTCTACTATGTGCCCCTGAAGCAAACTTATTACCTACAGTTGCAGATCTCGAACGTTAGTCGTGAATGTTCGGATTATCATCTATAAAATATAAATTTCTGGACAACCGTGATATACATATAAAGGAACACATAATTCCGAAATCGCGATTATTGTTATTTTCTAATGTAAAAAATATAGCCAACATATCATTACGATGTTATTTTTCATTTTTTCGATTTTTGTTACGTTCGGACTGAACACGAACAAGACACATCCGCCGTGATTACCTATAAACAACTGTGAAAGATCAGCTGCCCATTCCTCATCAGAATCCTTGTGTGCTTCCCATGTCTCAACATTCTCTGAATCCAGAATCATTGACCAAGAATCCAAACTATCAAATCTTTTCTTCTCCATATTATCTCTATCACTATTGAAATATGCTCTTGATGATGAAGGTTGGTGTATTGCTAATGGTTTATTCTTCGGTTTTCGAAGCCGAAATGGTTTGAAACATGAACTAGCCATAGGTGAAAATTCAAGAAAATGCCTTGTTTTGTAGTTGAATGAAGATGTTACTAAAAGCTGTTTTTTTAGCACAGACATTCATAAGGTGTGATTTTCCTTCTGAATGTGTGCATGGATTTCAAGAAATGCATGAATTGATTGAGAAACATGGATGATGAATGATGATATGAAGTTGGTTTGAGTTTTTCATGAATTCTTACAAGCAATAACTTATATAAATCAAGAAAATTTGATTTTCAAGAATTATTAGAGGAATTGATCAAATGTGTAACTAACAAGGGTCATTTTTTGGATGTTGCAAAGAAAAAGGATTGAGCTCATGAATAATTTAGAAACAAAAAAGATGAATTCAAGAAGATGTTATAGTATAGATAAGGTCATAAGGATGGTGAGGAAAATTGAAGCAGAGTGAATGAGAAAATGATGAATGCAAATTGTGTAAGAAAAGGAGGAAGTTAGTGAGAATGCAGAAGCTCTTTTCATGATATGAAGAAGTAAAGAAAATTGTCTGGCTGAGATAAGTTATTTTTTAGAGTAGAGATTTCAGGGATGTCTCGTGAATTCTTGATTAAAAACACTCACAGACAGGGAGGGGGTGGGGGTGGGGGTGGGGGTGGGGGTGGGGGTAGGGGGTGGGGTAGGGTGGGAGCTTTTGGAAATGAAGCCCCAAGTCTCCTGTTTTGGAATCATTGAATGCAAACTCTTTTGACTTTTTAGAGTTCCTTACTTGGTTGTAGTTTTTCTCAGTTTTTGGGTTTTCCATGATTATAAACTGAGCATGGGATCCACTATACACACACCCAAATAGTGGATTACTATTGCACGAAATGACCATTTTGTCCCCCCATTTAATTTCCTCATCTACTACACTTTCAAATAGGAAGGGCAGAATTGTCATTTGACGCTACAGTAACCCATTATTTGGGTGTGTATAACAGATCAGACTGAGCATGCATCACTTGAAAAATTAAGGTAAAAGAAAAAATAATCAATTCTAAAGTGAGAAATTGAGAAAAAGTTCGAAAAATAAAATTTTAAGTGTCAATTTTAGGATTTAGGTGCCTCTTTGAAAAAAGGGCAAATGGCATCATCGATCACTCACTTTATTTAAAATTTCCACTTCGATCACCCTAATTTAGTTTTGCTAATATTCGATCACTGAATTGCATACTTTTGTTAAAAAAACACCACTCCGCGTCTTTTTCAACTTATGGGCCATTTTGTAAATTTTTAATCGGGATATTTTAGTCTTTTCACAACATTATCATCTTCTTCCATACATTCCATCACCATGGCAGTTCAAACACCACCAAATTCAACCCCAAAACAAACAATTAACACCCAAAAGAGCAAAAATCCAATGAATCAAACAATTAACACCCCAAAGAGCATCTTGTTTGGGCTTCGACAACAGGTTTTCACATGATATTGCAGAGATGCTTGATTCCCTTTCGTTTTGTTGCTTGGGTATATTGAGTGTCTTCGATCGGATGGGGAAATTGGTTTGGTCTCACAGAGATAGATCAAGTGGATTATTACTTTGATAATTATATATGGCCTAGTGTATGTCATGATTTTCATTTATCTCAGTTTATGTGCCTTCTGAAGTGATAGGAAGTAATATATTGTTTAGGTACAAAAAATGAAGAATTATTGAAGAATCATTTCATGAGTCTCAATAATGAGCTTCAATTCCTTCAAATATTTCTGAGTTACTCAGCAAATGAAGATCTCAAACATCGGATAGAGCATTTGGTTGCCAATATGAAGCAACAACTTCAGTCCTCACTTAATTTGGTTGGACCTCAAATATGCTGATTTGAGAAGGGAGATCATTTATGTTGTTGTCAAGTCAGGAGCAGATACATTTGATGCTCTATACCCAGGGAGAAGAAATATCTCGATCTCTTATTTCATAAGAACCAGTGATCTTCTTCTTGAGAATATAGGGATACTGTTAATTGTTTGATTTTTTTGTTTTTGTTGTTTGTGGTGTTAATTGTTTATCTTGGGGTTGAATTTGGTGGTGTTTGGGCTGCTATGGAGATGGAGTACAAGGAGGAAGATGATGTTGTTATAAAAAGACCAAAATACCCCGGTTAAAAACTTACAAAATTGCCCCAAAGTTGAAAAAAAACGTGGAGTAGTGTTTTTTTAGCAAAAGTACCTGATTCAGTAATCGAATATTAGCAAAATTAAATTAGGGTGATCGAAGTGGAAATTTTAGATAAAGTGAGTGATCAAACTAATATTTAAAATATATGAGTATATATATGAATGGGCAGGGTATGGGTAGGGTTTACCTATCCACTACCCGACCCTTACCCGTACGGGTTTGAATTGTAAAACCTACAACCCTATCATTACCCGAAATCATCACAAAAAACCGAACCTATTAGGGTAAGGTAGGGTGGGGTTGGGCACAGGGGCGTATCTAGGGGGACTGTTAGAATTATGAGGTGTTTGACACATTATAATAGGTGCCCGTTGAACAATTTGATTGTTTATAGTGATTACTTATTTAAAGTCAAGTTCATACGTATATTATGTTTGACAATAATATACTTGCTGGGAATGAATTCGAAATGCATTAGGGATCATGATGGTTTACTAGGGCCCACTCATGATTTATATGTTAGTAAAATTCTTGTCGATATTTTATTAACATATAACTAATGTTATTTCGATCCTAGAAGGTCACACACATACAATGCGTTTGATTTTTAATACGATTGAAACTTTCGGGGTTTAAGTGTAATCGTCAAAGAATGAAGGGGAGGAAATTCCAAAGTGGAAATTTCCTACCCCATAGTCGACCAAAATGAATGAGAAAAGTCATTTTGACTTTTGAATTCAAGCACACTTATTATCGTAATAAGTGTGGTTGAATAGGTGGGGAGGTTACACTTTGTTTTAATGTGATTAAACACAAATGATAGTAACATCTTTTTCTATTTAACATTCTATTCAACATAATATTAAGTGGTGAATAATTGAGAGTGAGGTTATGTTTTGTGTTGATTATATATAAACACCATTTGATGACAAAACATATCATCAATTTCTCATTATCATCTTTTCACTTACCCCTGGGTTAAGGAATTTTAAAAATTTTAAAATCTGAGAAATGAAAAAAATTGTGAAAAACGAAAGTTCAGGTGTCTATTTGGGTATTAAAAAAATAATCCAGGTGCCTAGTTGGGTTTCAGGTGCGTACTTGTTACAAAAAGATCATCATACACATATTTAAAAATTAAAAAATAATCCACGTGCCCAGACTAAATTAAGCCAATAAGTTAATGTAAAAACAAAAAACGTCTCCCACTCCCACGTTCCAGTCCCACTCAAACGGTAATAAAGGATACACTATATAACACAATTGTACCGTTACCTATTGACTATACCCAAATTTCTGAGAGCGGGAATGGCGAGAGAGAAGACCGCCGCACGTCGTTCTAAACCCACCACCACTAAACGGAGTAATAAAACACAACCTTTCTTTTTCTCCCAATTTATTTTTCCACTTTTTTATTTTTTTATCTGCAATTACTTTTATCTTTTTGCAATTTTTATTAATTTGTTTGTGTAAATTCTAGAACTTCCAGCTGCTCAAGCTAGTACGTCTGCATCTCCATCGGTACGGCTTCATAATGCTCTTCATACATTCTTTTGATTGTATGTTTTTTGAATAATTTATGTATCTCCTGTAATAATTTTTTTTTTACTCAAATAGTCTGCGGCGAGAAAGAGCCCGAGAAAAAGCACTGGTAAGTTGAACAAATTAATTTAATAAGAGTTTTAGTTTGATTTTCGATTATTAGGTCTGGGTTTGGGGAAACTTTTTTAAAATGATTTTTGAGATTTTAAGCAGTGCAGGAAGTAGGGGAGGGGGTGGGTGGCGCCCCTGCCTTATTGGAAAATAAATATGATTCCTTTATTCAAAAATTATATTGTTCGCGCTCCTAATTTGTTACTTCACATGTCTAATATTGATTCATTGGTCGCCACTACATTAATTTTATGTTTACACCACTGTTTTTGAAGAAACTGCCTCCTAAGCACTGGTAAATTGTACAAGTTTATTTATTGTTTTAGTTTGGTGTTAAATTAATAGAAATGGATTAGGGGAAATTGGGATTTTCACCAATTTTGGCATGATTTTGGGCTTCTAAGGAAACTTCTTCATGGTTTGGGACGAGTTTGCTAATATGTTTAATTTTAAGAAGGTGTTAGGACTTGAAGTAATAAAATTGGATTTTCCCTTTTTCAAGAGTGCTTTTAATTTTGAAGGAAATTAACTCATGGGTTTGGGTAGGTTTGTTACAAATGATTAGGTGGAGTTTTGGGGAAATTGGGGTCCCCCCTGTCCCTGTTTTTAGAATGATTTAGTTTTATTATGCTAAGGAGATTGCTTCATGGTTTTTGATGAAGTGTTGTTAATAGATTAATTGTGTGTGTGTTTTTTTAATAGAAACTGCGGGAGGAGCTGGGAAAAAGAAACATCGGGCTAGGCCAGGGACAAGAGCACTGCGTGAAATTAGGAAACTCCAAAAAAGCGTGCACCTTCTCATTCCTGCTGCGCCATTTATCAGGCTTGTAAGTTCAATTTATTCAATGAGATCAATCCATATATGGTTGTGTACTTGTGTAGTTTCTCCAAATTTTTGTTACTGCGGTGTTACACTTGTCTTATAAATCCTATATGGAGGTGTGTTTATTGTACCATGAGATTTGCATTGTTAGTATGATGAATTGTGTTGTTTTACACTTGATGTGATTAATCATATGGAGATCAGGAGATATTTTTATTGTGCAAGATTTGCATTTATTATTAGTATGATGGAATGTATTGGAGATTACAAAATGATTAGAGGGAATAATTTGTAGACCCTTTCAGAAATTGTGAAATTAATGTGGCTTAATATCTACATTTTTAAGTAGAAATTGTGAAATTAATGTGGCTTATTCTCTCTTTCTGCATTTTTAATAATTTTCATGGCACTTGGATACTCCATAGTTCCCTGCCCTATGATTGAGAAATTACTCTTCCTCCTACAGTTTGTATAATCAATGTTTTACTGTACTAAAAACGTATTTTGTAAAATCTTACTAGTATTTGCCAATACTGTTAGAATATCCAAAACTAAGCAATCTTGAAAGCACAACCAGTTTCGTAGCATATCTTGCCTAGTTATATTAGTTCAGTTAATGTGCTGTTTACTTATCTTGTCAGTGCAACTTTTTTTTAAGATATCAATGTTTCATATCACAATTAGTAGTAAATAGCTGGGCATCTTTTCAGGTGAGGGAAATTAGCAACTACTATGCACCAGAGGTCACTCGATGGCAAGCTGAAGCTCTGGTTTGTCTTCAGGAGGTATTCGATTATCTAATATTCAAAATATGGTTACAGATGAACTGTAGTATGTCTATCTCTCCTCTTGTCATTCAACCCTGTAGATTTGGGGGGAAACTCTTCTTTTTCATTTCTTTTGTTTATTCTTGGCGAGGTAATCAATCAATTCATTGCTTAAAAGTGCTTATGCCATAATTTAGTCACTTTCTTTCATTGTTTTTTGGCAGATATAGCATACTGTTTTGCACAACATACTGTTTCTCTTTTACTTATCTATAGTGCATGCTTTCATATAATCTTTCAGCAATGCAATTTGCATAATATAAACTGCTAAGCACTAGGGATGTTTTGGCATGGCTTACTCACAGCAAAGAGCTACCTGAATGATTTCCAAATGTCTTCAGAATGAAATTTCTGGTTTTGTAATAAACATCTTGATTACGCTAACCACATTTATGATGATCTATTAGATTCAGATACATGTTTTAGTCTGGATACTTGATTATGATGATCTATTAGATTCAGATATATGTTTTGGTCTGGATACTTGATGGAATATTATCACTATGATTTCTAGATTATTCTCTTGTTGAACAATGATAAACTAAAGTTGTTATTGATAGGAACCATAAACTGTTCTAAGAATCTGAGTGCCCAACTGCCCTCTAAAGTTGAACATTAAAGATGTCCGAGAGAGTACACGTAATCAATGTAGTTTAAACATTCTGAAGAGTTCTAAGGTCTCCAGAATGTGGTGCACTTAACTTTGTGTTACTATTTAAGCAGCAGAGGATTTTATAGTTTCTTTCATTAATGAATCCATTCTGAAAAGTTCTCAGGTCTCTTGTGTTGCACCTAAACTTTATGTTACTACTACTGCAGGCAGCAGAGGATTATTTAGTTGAGTTGTTTAATGACTCCATGCTATGTGCAATTCATGCGAAGAGAGTTACATTGAGTATGTCTCCCCTAAACTCTGGATTATATTTGCCTGATCTTTGATTTCAAATGTCCTGTAGATACTTTGAAACTGACTTTTTATTTTGTCTTTAGAAGTTTGATAAACACTAGTTGCCTCCATCTTAAAAATCTAAAAAAAACGGAAAATTTACTGCTCTAGTGTAAAGACATCTTGTAATTCTTTTGACCTATCTGAAATCCATCCCAACCTTCTACTAGTCATGTTGCCCTAAGATGACATCCCATTATAAGGAAACCTCAACAGGTTACGGGAGTTGGCCCCTCTATATTCTATCCGAGCTTTCATCATATTTACCACTATACGGATACATACATCCTAAGTGTATCAAATAAGTCCAGTCATCGTAACTTTTGTTTTTTTGTTAATCAGTGAAAAAAGATCTCGAGCTTTCAAGGCGTCTTGGAGGGAAAGGCCAACCTTGGTGAGAGCATTGCAACATTTCTTCACCTGGACTTGTGCTCTAATGCTATATAGTTGAGGGAAGGTTTGTGATGTTGTAGGTCTTTTAGTTTTAGTTAGTACTTAGTAGTATTAGGTCTCTTGCACCAGTTAGTGATCTTATGTAGCATCCTTCCCTGATAGGACATAGTAATTGCTTTAGGTTAATTCAAAACATAGTACTTCGAGGTATTATATGCTCAATGATTAATCAGATATGAGTCTATTCCCTTGAGAGACTGAAGAGGGAAATGCAGATATTGATATTCGATTAACTTATTTGATTGTTATGTCTTGTGTACACTATTTTTAACTATCAAATAAGGGATCTTGTTAGATTCGTCCCTAAAAGATTGTCATATTTTGACTTTTTGTGGTCAAACATTACAAAATTTGATCATAAATTCTCATCAAACGATATGAAATAATATAGTCTTGTGGGATCTTGTTAGATTCGTCTCAATATATATTTTTGAAATATCAAATTTTTATAATTTTTTCGTATGTAGAATAAGAGATATTTACGTTTTAATTCTTGTTTTGTTGACCATAAAAAGTCAAAATGTGACAATCATTTAGGGTCGGATGGAGTATATCATATCTCGTTAAGTCCCCTCAGCTAAAGAAAGGTCATAGAGGGTTGACCCAAAACGGGCACTAAATATTTGGGGAGAGATCTCTTCCAAAGACTTATCTTCAGTCTGGTGGATTTTCTTATGCATAAGATCTAACTATATCTTATGGTATGTATGTAGTGTTTAGTCCATCAACAGTTTCTTAATCTTAAATTTCTTCAAGAATTACCTCATTACTCCTATTGGGTATTTGGGTTTGGACAAATATACCTTCTCATGATAGTAACTAGTAAGTAATATCACTTGTTAGACTCGACACAGCGACAAAATTTAAGAAAATTAAATCCAATTGAAAACGCCACGTCTCATGTGACGGTCGGTGCGTTATTAGATTGGATGAGTTGTCATTACAAATCACCATGAATCGTTTTCAACGTGTTTTGTCCTACTCGCATGTTCAGCGAGAGGCTTTATAGTGAATCACCATGAGTAGCCAACTTGATATTTTACAATGCATGTTCGAAATCGGCAATAATTATAAATGACTATTCAAAACACTTAAAATGTATATATGTAAGTTTAAATGCTAACTTTTAAATTAATTTTTCCTTTATACATATAAAAAAAGTTCCAAAAAAAATACATGTTCGACTGAAAAGGCACAAACTCACATGACTCCGCTACTGATCACCATCAAAGATTTGATTCACGTTACATACGGTTAACCATAAAATTCTCAATATAATTTTTTTTTTAAATACATCTTAATGATATAAACATATAGTTTCAATCAAATCTTATAAATCAACTTACATGACCGCTCTAGGTAGGAGTGAGTATTACAGATGTCTGCTACGACCAAATTATTGCTTAACTGGTCAAAGTTAACGAAGAATAAAAAAGATAATTAAAACAAAAAGGTGAAAGTATATACTACTCTATTTTCTTACATACATATATGCATTGAACACATATTATTTACTAATAAAATTGTGCATCAGTAGAGTTAAATTAAGTGGCTCACTTGACTTGGCTCTAGTTAACAAGCCGAGGCTTGAAGTTCGGTTCGTTACAACATGAGCCGAGCCGCGAGTCAGGCTCATGGCTCGTCGGCTCGGCCGATGTACCTATCTACTTATTAGTCTAGTGTCTTCGTACCATAATCCTACACAGCTACACTGTGCTCATTGAGTAGGCTGCTAACATGAATCTCCTCCTACAAAATGTAAAGAAATCATATCATCATTATTTGCCCATTAAACAAATGTTCACTTGTGAATCTTTTATCAGCCAACTAAACATCAACTTTTTAGGATGCTAATGTAGGTATTCTTGAGACACAATCGTAATTAGTGGAATACATCAAATCACCAACCCTACTTAGATTTAACAATCTTTTTTTTATTACACATTGTGCATATGAAACTTAACTTTCATTTTCTTAGTGTTATTAAGGAAATAGTATACCAATGTGAGTCTTATATGACTTAAAATCCAGTTGGGGGATATTTCCGCTCAATTAGCAGCATCTCAAAACCTCTTGACTGAAAGTTCGGGTAAGATGTCGTTGGGTTATTGACACAAAAGTAGTATTAATGATTTTGTTGTTAAAACAACCTTAGTAGCCTACTAGCAAGAATCAGTATGCTAGGCACGAGCATATTACTCATTAGCCTATTAAAATATATATCTTATCCCTCTTTGGAATCTTGTTTGGAGTCTAATTCATATCATCCAACCAACATCAAACTTTAGAGGATGCTAATGTCTATAATCATGAGATACAATCATAATTAGTATAACTTTTTAGTACCATAAATTATATTTTTTCAATAAATCACATAGTAGTACATCTCACTTCTCCTTCAAATTGCCTAGCTAACTAATCCATAAAAATGCAAAGCTCCAAACATATCAAGAAACAAAAAAATCTTCAATCTACTGCCCCAAGAGGATGCACAACCTTATGTTGTGGCTGCCGGCGTAGTGTTTCGTCTCCCAACGGTGGTGGTGGTGGTGGTAGCGAAAGCTCTCATTCCTCTTTTAGAAATCCAAGGATTTCGAGTATAACACATGCGATTGTACAAGAAAAGCTAGATCAAATGATAAGGGAAAAGAAGAAGAATAATGCTCGTGTCGAAAGAGCGCCTATACGACGTCCTCGTGTCGAAACTAAGTTCATAGTGATGGTGGCTACGGAGAAGTCAACACATGATCCAAGGGAGGATTTTAGAGATTCAATTGAGAAGATGATAAAAGTCAATGGAATTAATCAATCGAAAGATCTTCGATACCTTTTGAATTGTTATGTTTCTATGAATTCGGAGGAAAATCGAGGTGTTATACTTGAGGTATTTCATGAAGTATGTACCACATTATTCTTGTCACGTAAATGCTATGCTTATAGCTAGTTATTACATCGATGTTATGTGGATATTGTTGTCCTGAAAAAGGAAAAACTAGCCTATGGTGACTAACCTCAACATTTTATTTCTTTTGTTTGCATTAAGTAAGACTATATCCATTTCAAATTAATAGACCGTTTCGCATTAAACTTTGACAATAAATTAATATTTTATTTATTAAATCAACCAATATATAATTCAAATCATTGAATTTGGATGTAATTGTGGAAATGGTCCCAGTAAGCGGAGATCATTGCACTTCGGTCTTTGAAAGTGGGAACAATGCATAAATGGTCCATAAATTAACAATTTCATCTTCGTTGACGATTATAACTTTCTTTTGGGTCATTTTTATAATTTTGATTAAAAAAATCGTGACGACACCTGGGTTCGAAACAGGGCGGATCTAGCTATTCTAAAGTGGGTGTTCGAAATTGACATAGTTTGAAGTAGGTGTTCAAAACACTTAAATATATTGTTTTATAAATGTCAATTGTTTTATAAATTTATTTGTACACCTATATAATTAATTTTTTATTTTAAAAAGTGCTTGTTCGAGTGAACAGGCATTGAACCAATACACATCCGCTACTGGTTCGAAACTCACCTCATTGCTAATTTACAAGAAAAAAATTACTTCCCTTTATAATAGCTTTTGAAACACACTTTGATCGTTTAAAACAGTTTTTTTTTTGTAACTTCTATCGTTTTAGGAAAAAGAAAAAACTCATTTTGATCGAGTGACCTCGGTCTGTTAAGTAGGCTCGTCCACTTTTCTTAGTTCTTAATGGACCAGGTTCGTACGAGTGGTAAGACCCACTTATCATAATATGGGTTAGTTTGGTTTATTAAAGGTATTAAGTCAGTGACCCACTAAGTTAAAAGGCTATTGCCTATTGGGATGGGCTGTTCAATCGACCCATTATAGACATTGTAAGTAATTTTTACTCCTACAAAATAATAAGGCTTATTTTCATTTTGTACCCTTTACTATCGACAAAATTTCAAAGTGCACCCTAATACTTTCCTAAGCATCAATTTGCACCCTATATTTCATTTTTTTTCATTTTGCCCTCTAAAATGCCAATTTAAATGAATTTTCGTTTTAAAAGAAGGGCAAAATCGAGATATCACATATATGCAACTTTTGGGATCCTTTTGAAAAATAATTAAACTTGTAAATTGCAAATTAACTCCACCCTTCATCTTTTTCAATTAAAGAATTTGGGGAGTGGCACCATTAAAGCATCCATTCAAGTATGGCAAATGGGATCATCACAACTTCATTAGTACAAAAATATGAAGATCAGACGACGAAACCATTTGAGGAAAAGGATTGAGATTGTTGGTTGTTCAAGCTAAAGATGGGGCACTATGAGATGTAATTTATTCATTTTATTTGTTGCCAAGAAGATGAAGGACATGATTTTGGGAGGTGTTGCCGTGTTGGTATGATTAGCTTGATGATATTCGATGTTTTTTTAATGGGAAATTGGCTATTTGTTGTATTGGCTTTGGTAAATGTGTTTTATGTCTAACACATAAGAATTCGGTCCTCGATGAAGCACTCACGGAGTCCTTGAGACAATTACGTCATGTTAGGGAAGATCAAGAACAGAAGATCCTCGATGCGGTCTCTCAAAGATGCATTGAATGGGAATCAACAAAACGTGAACTTGAGAGCCTGGTCGCAGAGCTTAAATCACTGCTTCTGTGTGCTACGTCTGAAGCTTCTGTAGATCCCAATATTAACACAAAGCTAGAATCTTCCGAGAGAGAAAACTCAATCCTCATTTTGCAAATCAATTCTTTAAGAGAAGAACTAAAATTTGTAACTCATGAGCGTGATCGAAGCAGCCATGCTGCTGAGACTGCATCGAGTCTGTTTTCATGGGCCCTTCAAGATGGGTTAACCTCCCCAATTTCTTTGATGAAAAAGACGAAAGGTGAGGTTAATTTTCAATTTACAAGTTTAATTATTTTCAAAAGGATCCCAAAACTTGCATATATGTGATATCTCGATTTTGCCCTTCTTTTGAAACGAAAATTCATCTAAATTGGCATTTTAGGGGGCAAAATGAAAAAAATGAAGTATAAGGTGCGAATTGAGGCTTAGGAAAGTATTAGAGTGCATTTTAAAATTTTGCCAATAGTAGAGGGTGCAAAATGAAAATAAGCCAAATAATAACCCCATTTTAGGCAAATTAGCAAACAGAGCTGAGGCCTGAGAATATACGTCTACTACAAAGAATATTCCTTAAGTGCCAATTACATGGTGATATGAAAATCCAGCTTAATTAATAGAGTAATCAAGTGCCATAAATCTCACTAAAATCACCTATATTTCCAACGGAGATTACAAGGTCAATTTTTGCCCTTCCTCAACAAACCCATTAATCAAAGCCTATTCAACAACAAGACATTCGCTAAAACAACGCCTAAACACCTCACAAGTCACACCTTCGGTTAGTTTTATTTTATCAAGGATGATCAAATTAGTGGATTATATGAGCTTGTAACTGAGACGTCATGAATTGAATTATTCCTCCAAACACTTTTGTGGTTGGGTCTGCTATACAACACTTGTCTAGGTGTATCTTACTTGGTTGTATAGTTTGCATGCTAATACGTCACCCGTGATTACAGGTCTCCTTTGATAAACGTATTACTTTATTAACGTGAATGATTAAGATAATAATTAAAGGGTAACCTAAACAAGAAATTAAAATTAGTTTAAATCGTCTAACATTATTCCTATTCCATGTCCAAATGTAATTTGGATTCTCCATTTATTCTGCAACTCCATTAATATCATAATACACATTTTATTCTTTTTGTTTTAAACTAACTTTAAAACGGCAAGGTTACAATCTTATCAAACATCACATTTAAGTATAATGTATGCACGATATAACAAGTAGTTCTGCAAATGAATTGAAATTACGATTTCCGCTTTAACTGAACAATTCAAAAATTATGATGAGTTCCTCAAAAAGGTCGAAATTCGATTCAATAATTTTCAAAAGTGAGAATGGAAGAAAATATCCATATGTCAGCTTCTTATTTTTTTTTTCAATTAACAATTTTATATACAAAAAATAAGTACCCCACTTCTTTATTAAAAAAAAATGAAAATAAAACTATTTCATTCAATCATTCCAAAATTTATTCTTGATCAAAATATTTTATTATTATATTTATACTTTTTTTTATTGTGCAAATGTATATATAATAATATTTATTAACATATTTTATAATTTATGAGATTTGTTATATATAATTATTATGCACTAAACGATCTTACACATAATAAGAATAAATAAATACTCCCTCCGTCCCTAAAATATTGTCATATTTTGACTTTTGTTAGTCAAACATTACAAAATTTGATCTTGAATTTCCATTAAACCGATAAGAAATAATATAGTCTTGTGGGATCTTGTTAGATTCGTCTCAATATATATTTTTGAAATATTAACTTTTTATAATTTTTTCGCATGTAGAATAATAGATAACTATGTTTTAAATCTTGTTTTGTTGACCACCAAATGTCAAAATGTGACAATCTTTTAGGGACGGAGGGAGTAAAAATCTATCAAAAAAAACACATAATAAGAATATTCACCAACCCTCGAAAAGAACTTTTGGAGCGAATTGAAGTTTTGGGCCATTATACCCCTTTGTTGTCACCAAACGTCCAAACCTTGTTTAAAAAGGAAAACATTGGCGAAAACAAAGCCGAACAACATCACACCAACTCCTCCTATTCTACCTCAGTCCCCCCCCACCAAATCCAGATCTCCTCAATTTTGACTCTAGTCAATGGCTGCAACTAAAACGTTGACTCCCAACGGAGGTTTGACAGAATCTCCGTTGACTGGCCGTTTAGCTTCAGTATATAGTGAAGTACAAAACAGTCGCTTACGTCACTCTCTCCCCCTCCCTTCAGTCATTCAATCCCCTTTCAATGTCGTTGATGGGCCCCCTAGTTCCGCTGCTGGAAACCCAGGTTCAGAAAAGATCGACTATTTTTGAATTTTGATGGTTGACTTTTTAAATTTTACGAAAATATTTATGTCTATGTTATATTGGTTGGTGAGAAAAATATATCATTGATTCAGATCAGAGTTGTGTATGTTGATTGATATCATAAACCCAGGATTCAAATCTGATATTTATATTTCTCGAACAGTAGTGGAAAGATTGTACATTTTCAAATTTTGATGGTTGAACTTTTCTTGTTTTGGCTAGTATTTTTTGTATGTTTATAGTATTTGTTGAACAATTTATAATTAATTCAAGTTAATGGTATGTGTCATTTGATACTTTTAACCCATGTTTCAAAATCTTATATTTATATATGTAGAATATTTTCAATTGTTTAAAAGTCTGATCTTTATGAGTATATCCCAATTTATATATGTTGGGTATCTGTGGAACCAATGTGACGTGGGATTGATGCTTTCTATGACAGTGTTCACCAGTTGATTGCAGCATTGTGTGATCTATTAAGATCACTTTTTTTGTGGAATAGTAATTTGGAGTGGTTGATTACCCCAGATTCTTTTAAGATCTGATCTTTATAAATTAAGTGGAACGAATGAGACGTGTGATTTCTATTTTATGTTATGTGTGTTCATCAGTTGATTTCGGCACTGTGTGATCTATATTAAGATCACTTGATATCTTATTGTAAATTGAGTGAGTGGCATTGCGTTTTTCCATGTCAAGCTTTGACCGTTAGTCATGCTAGCTTACAGCTTTTGGGGATGCACATCTAACATATTCTCCATTTGATGTTCACAGACGAGATTGCAAAATTATTCCCATGCGTGTACGGGCAACCATCCGTGAAGTTGGTCCCTGATTCTTCAAGTGGTCTTGGTTCTGGCCAGATCTTGAAGATTGGAGTGGTGCTATCAGGAGGTCAGGCTCCTGGAGGACACAATGTAATCTCTGGAATATTTGGTGAGCTCTGAGTTTCTTGGAAAGACATTTTTTTTCCAATTAAATTAAATGCCTGAATTACTTCTTACTCGTGCTTCGTGTATGTTTCTAGACTACCTCCAGGATCGCTGCAAAGGCAGCATAATGTATGGGTTCAGGGGTGGACCAGCTGGAGTGATGAACGGCAAATATGTAATATTGACCCCAGAGTTCATCTACCCATACAGAAACCAGGTAGCTTTCTCTGCATTGTTCTTAATTTTTGTTCTTGTTATATTGGAGTTGTATCTTGGTAAGTTGAAATGTCATCTCAATCATCCGGTATGATACTGCCTTCTCTAAACTTGCACTACCTCCTTATTTACTCCTCAGTTGTCCATATGAAGGAACAACTTGTTCATATTTTTTGTCCTTTTAATAATATTGAGATTTTGATCAGAACCTAAAAATGTAATTTTGAACATCATCTGACTGATACTTTAACTATAATCTCCAAACATTGAGACTATTCCAATATAGATGAGATGTCAACTTCTAGTTATGAGAAAATGTTACCTATATCCATATTAGCAACCTAAATGGAACGCCACAAGCTAGTCCAATATGCCATTGATATATAACAGCCAAATTTTTTCGAACGCGCCTCATAATTTTAGAAACCAGTAATTGTTTTCCATTGTTTAGTGACACCATTGAAGACTTCAGATGTTTGCATATATGACTGAGATATGTTTATTATTAGTATATTTGACGTAGTTGAAATATTCAAGAGCGCCTTCTTTATATGCCAGGGAGGATTTGATATGATCTGCAGTGGAAGAGACAAAATTGAGACTCCTGAGCAGGTAATTGTTGAAATTGCAATTTTACAGCTAATTGTTGACCCTACCATTCCTATGATAGTTGAATTTAGAAATGACAAAACTCCAACGAATGTTCAGTTTAAGCAAGCTGCAGAGACGGCATCGAAGCTTGATTTAGATGGACTTGTTGTTATTGGTGGAGACGACTCCAACACAAACGCTTGCCTTCTTGCAGAGAACTTTAGGTTTGCATTGTTGCATTCTTATCATCGAATTTACGCTTGTGTCGACTTTTGGGATGTGTCTTGGTTGTGATGAGTATTAGCTTCTTGTTGCTATTGCATATTAAACCTTAAAACTTCAGAACAACCTGAAACATGGTCTGTGAACTTCTTTCATGAAGGATATCTGGGTGTTCGCGTGAGATGTTTCTTGATATTTTTAAGAGCTTGGATCACAGCTGTCTTGTTATACAGGATTAGAAGTTCCTGAACAAGCGTAAACAAGCACCATATATATTTTAAACCATTTTTGTAAACTTAAGTTGATGTCAATTTCAGGAGTAAGAATCTGAAGACTCGTGTTATTGGATGTCCTAAGACTATTGATGGCGATTTAAAGAGCAAGGAGGTCCCTACAAGCTTTGGATTTGATACTGCATGCAAGGTATACTGATGAAAAAAGTTGTGGAGGTGTTGAGATGCTTAGAATTGTGATGTATATAAATAACTACTTACTTGTCTATGTCATTCAGTATTTGTTTGGTGTCAGTGCAGTGGGTATATTTTTATACTCCTTCAACAATTAGTTCCAATTCTTAAAATGAACTCTATTTTTTATTGTGCTCGCAACATTTTAACTTCCAATACTGCCTTGGTAGAGATTCTTTTGAAACTTGCATATACACACGCATTCTTGTTGGTAATTAGGTCATTGAGGTTCTTTTTATGATGTAACATGTTCTCACTTTACTGTCTCAGATTTACGCTGAAATGATTGGAAATGTCATGGTTGATGCACGCTCCACCGGGAAGTATTATCATTGTAAGTCAATGCGACTTATTTTCCTGAAAAGCGATTAGCTTTCCTTCTCCTCTCCATCTTCTTGTACCTGTAAATCTGCAAGTTCTTGATTATGTAGTTAGTGCTAAAGATGTGAAGTGCATTGCATTTATGTGAAGATGTTTACAGATGCTAATAGTTTCATGTGCTGTATGCATTTCTTGTTATCTTTGGAGGCATTTACTGGATCATAATATCATATACACTTTTTTGTTCTTTATGATTATTCTGTGATATTATATTTGATATTTGCAGTTGTACGGCTTATGGGACGTTCTGCATCACACATCACATTAGAGTGTGCTTTGCAAACTCACCCAAACATTACTCTGATCGGAGAAGAGGTGAGACTGAATTGTAGCTACATTTATATATATATATATATATTTGGTAAAAGAAAATTGTTGGGTTCATTTGTTAGTCTTGTTTGTCCACTCGAGCTATTGTATTTTTTGGAACCTTCAGAAGTGGGTTTTTTCTATTATCCTGCAGGTCGCTGCACAGAAGAAAACACTTAAAAGTGTCACAGACTACATTGTTGATGTTATTTGCAAACGTTCAGAGCTTGGCTATAATTATGGTGTAATTCTTATTCCTGAAGGACTTATTGACTTCATTCCTGAGGTGAGTTCATGAAATTTTTCAAATATATATGATATTGGAACATTTCGACTAAATCCTTTCTCTTATATTAATCATGTTTTCCCCACTTCCACCTCAGAATCACACCAGGTTTTGTAAGTTGCTCATAAAGATTGTTTTATTTCCTTAACACAGGTCCAGCGGCTAATTGCAGAACTCAATGAGATTCTGGCACATGATGTTGTAGATGAAGCTGGTGTCTGGAAGAAGAAATTAGCACCTGAGTGTCTGGATCTGTTTGAATTGTTACCTCCAGCAATTCAGGAACAGTTATTGCTTGAGAGAGATCCACATGGAAACGTTCAAGTGTGTTAGCGTCACAGACTATTATGTGAATTCTATCTGCCCTTATTGGCCATCCATTCACATAGATGTATTCTATATCTACAGGTTGCTAAAATTGAAACAGAGAAAATGCTTATTCAGATGGTTGAAACTGAGTTGCAGCAGAGGAAGCAAGCGGGGGCCTACAATGGTGAATTTAAGGGGCAATCCCACTTCTTTGGGTACACCATTGATCTCTACTTTTTTAGTACTGTTTTATTTATGAAGTCATTAGTATGAAATACTTGGTCTCTGTAGTTATTCTCTTTGAGTGCAACTTTAAACCTTGTAGTAGATAAAGCTGAGAAGAAAATGTTTTGGTGCTCATTAGCTTTGATATATCTTACAAACCATCTTATCTGCAACAAAATCAAAGTTATGCTTTTGTGAAGCCACAATATCTGAGATCTCGCCATATTGATTTGTCTCAACAGGTACGAAGGAAGATGTGGTCTGCCATCTAACTTTGATGCCACATATTGTTATGCCCTTGGATATGGAGCTGGTGCATTACTTCACAGTGGAAAGACAGGATTGATATCATCTGTGAGTACATCTATTTTTCACTGCTGGTATCAAATTGATTTCCTGAATATTTCAGTTAAACTATTTGTTGGGTGTGTTCTCATGCTGAAATCGTCCCATTTCGTGCTTCCAGGTGGGAAATTTGGCTGCTCCTGTTGAAGAATGGACTGTTGGTGGGACAGCTCTAACTTCATTGATGGATGTAGAGAGGAGACATGGTATTCTACTAATTCGACAAGTATTAAGCTTTCTATTGCATAACGTCTTGAAGGAACAGCTTCATACTAGTAATTTGTATATACTCTATTTCGTGCGTTAAACATAATTTGGTGTTTGCTTTGTTTCAATGTTGTTTTGAGCTGCAGTCTTTTCACTCGCGCGTTAGTTTTGAAGTCTTATGCTAAAATTGTTTTTCTCACAGGTAAATTTAAACCTGTGATTAAGAAGGCAATGGTAGAGCTCGACGGTAATACTCTGGGACACTTTTAACTAATTCTAATTCCCATTTTTTACTCTAAGTCTCGTATAGAGCTTCCATTCTCCTTGGTATCTTACACATCCCATTTTAATGAATAGGTGCTCCATTCAAACATTTTGCATCCCTGCGTGAGGATTGGGCCATTAACAACCGCTACCTCAACCCTGGTATGATCATCATATGATTTCTTTTTGCATTCGAAGTTGATCTTATATTTCTCATTAGAGTTCGACTTTATATCGTGCTAAGATATTTGCCAATATAAACAATATAAGTATTTGTTTTTGCGCTTGTAAATCGGAAGCCTTTTGTGTCGTCTACAGGTCCCATTCAATTTGTTGGCCCAACTGCTGATAAGGTTAACCACACCTTACTTCTGGAGCTTGGTGCTGAAGCTTAGATGCTCACGGGTTTTAGCAAACCAAAAACCAAAGAAAGAAAAGAGAAAAATCACCAATCTTCTCAGTCTTCAGTTCTATGTTTTTGTTTCACATGCCCTCAATAGAACGTTATGGGAGGACTAGAAAATATTTATCATTTTGATTAAATGCGAGGTCATTTTAGTTTTGTGTCTTTTTTACTTCATAATGTCATTTTAAAGGTTTATTCGATTTCATTTCTAGTCGATTTGAACTTATTTCGAATCTAGCAGATCCATATACTTGCCTGGTGCTTGTGTTTTGAATAAATACCGGGATTGTTGAAGTAGTGTCATTTTGCAATATTCTTAATATTGTGTTACATTTATGCAAAAAATTAGGCAACCAAGCAACGGGACATCTTATCTTACAAGTTACATATAAAACAAAGGAGGATGCACGCGTGGTCTCTGTTAGGATCGATCCATTTCTAATGAACTACAAGATGAACTTCCTCAGCTCTTATTCGCCTCATTTCTTTACGTTACGTTATAAAAATGATGAAATTATCATTCTAACGGTTTCCGTGCTCCATGCGATGAAGTATTACTAACACTATTTAAGTATTTATTGACCAATAATGTTGCTACAAGATTGTGACTATTTCGTTTTGGTTTAGGGTGCTGGAGCGTGGCTCAAATTCCCCCATAAATAACATATTGTTGGTGCATTGTCAATTTTGTGATTTGTCACCAAAACATCCAAAGACAACGAGTGGTGATAGAAACAGGCAAATGACTAAATCACCAAAACTGGGCTAGCCACGGGGCATAGCTCAAATGGTAAATGACTTCACTATGAGAGTGTGTTTCTTCACAAGTATGTGGGTTCGATCCACGGCAGGTGCATGAGTAACTCTGCATTTGTTCAAGGGAGGATTTGCTTGTGGGTGGTTACCCAGCCTACTTTGGGCACTCTTGAGGTGGGCTACCGAGCCACTAGAGGCACATCCCGGATTCACCTCTTCTGTTGGGCGATGAGCTAGCCAAGCGGGGACGCCTTAAGTGAGCGTATCATTTACCAAAACTATGCATTGTCACCACTGGAAATTAAAGATTGTCACCACTTATAATATCAGCTTAACGAAAAACTTAACCTCAAAACCAACTGAGATATGATATTCAAATATGAATAATAATATAGTAACAAATCGAAATAAAACACGAGTGATCAAATGGTGATTATTGTGAAACATATGTAATCGCGTGTGCTACTAACCCTTTTAAATATATCACAATCTATATGTTGGTGATTTTGAAATTGTGCTCTATATTTTGAAGTTCACCAATTCCTAAATTATTCTGTTCTTTAACAGTACATAGGATTATTCCCCAAATGAGGACGACAAATAGATTATGTGAACTTGTAAATAGAGTGGGTATGTCACATATGTCGTTTAGTATTTGTCTAGATTACATATTATGATGAATCATGCAAGAAACAGAAATCTCTGGAAATTCAATGAATAACCACTCGAGGGAGGGCCGCCTATCATCAACTTCAAGTAGAAATCCACAAGTGTCGTGAGATACAAACAAAATGCTAAAAATGGGACAAATCTATGAAGCAGAATCACCCCATTATCTTCGTAATTGATGACCTCTAAAGATCTTCTTGGAGCCATGTATGACTATTTGGTATTTGCACGTATGGAAGAGAAATGGACAAATTACAATTATCAACAATTTCACTTATATGCTGAGAGTAGCATAAATACAGATAATTTCTCTTTAAATATACGCAACTTAAATAGAGATCATTTTTTTCTAATATGTACAACCTTATACGTTATAATAAAAGAGGTTGAATCACAATTTTAACAGCTCTGTCGCTTTTTTATCTGAAAAGTTGCGAGAAGATAGTTACATTTGTAGGATATGTGTTAGAGGGTTAGGAGACTTGAGGTTGTTCATTAATTACTTCCAAAAAACTTAAATCAACGCGATATAGAAGAGGTAAGACATAATATTGTTCGCCCAAACTATTTATCAACTGAAATATGAGGACATGATTTTATAATATTCCGTATTAGATTACTTGAAATATAAGTACAATTCAAATTAAATTAGGAACTAAATTGTACCTACACATAGTGTCACTATTTAACATCAAATCTCAACTTTTAATTTATCAATCATTATAACATGACTTAATTTTACTAATTGGGATCAAATTAACAATTAAGTTTTTCTATATCGAATGAAATATTTTTATCAAAAGAGAATGGAAAGGAAATAGTATCATTTATTATAAAGGGTTAATGACATGGTCGATCACTAATATTTCACAACGTTCACTATCCGATCACTCATGTTTCATTTTGAACTTTTTTATCACTCCTGTTTCAATATCATGTCTCAATTGATTTATAGATTGACTTTTCTGTTAAACTCAATTCTAGCCAAACTGATTATTAATTGGGAGGGGTAAAATAGTCAATTAACATAAAATAATTTTTGAATCTATAATTAAAACCCTTTGAATGAAGCATGAGTTTTTAGATTTAATTGAGCAAAAAATGACTCTATGTTAATTGACTATTTTGCCCCTCCAAATTATTGATCAGGCTAAAAGTTGAGTTGAATGGCAAAGTCCATTCACAAACTAAATGAGACATAGTATTGAAATGTGAGTGATCAAAAATATCAAAATGAAACATAAGTGATTGAATGATAAATATTACGAAATATGAGTGATCGAATATACCATTAACCCTATTATAAGTATTGAGAATTATTTTAGGGATAATGAAATAAAGGAGGAAACAAGATTCTTGTTCTAGAACGGTACAATTACAATATATGTAAAGAATAGTTGCATGCAGTGATGCAGTATGTTCAGGTTGATCGCAGAATCTGCACCCCATCTCATATAGTAATACTACCTCGTGCGCCTAGTTGTATTCTAATCTTCTTTATCTTTATTTTTAATTCTATTAATATACTCCAATTATTTGGATGATCTTTCATCATAAGTTTATGGGCAAATGGCACCGGACATCACTAACGTTTGATTTATTTACAACATTTACCACTGACGTTCACTTTCGTGCCAAAGACATCACTCATGTTCCAATATTACTCAACCCATCTACTTTTCGCCAATTTTGCTCAGATTGCAATTTTAAGCACAAAAATTAAAAGGGCAATTTAGTCACGACACTTAAAATTATACCTGTTTCGTTTTCAAAATCGCATCTTTCAAAATTGTACTTGTTAAATTTTTGGGCTATTAAGAAATTGAACATGTGCCGTTTCTCGAAAGCTTCAATTGATGGCCAATTAAGGGGGGAAATGTAATATCTAAAAGTAGTTATTAATAATTTTAAGTGTTGTGACTAAATTGTCCTTCTAACTTTTGTGCTTAAAAATGAGATTTCAGCAAAATTGGCGAAAAAGTAGATGGTTTGAGTAATATTGAAACATGAGTGATGTCTTTGACATGAAAGTGAACGTCAGTGATAAATGTGGTAAATAAATCAAACGTTAGTGATATCCGGTGCCATTTGCCCTAAGTTTATTTACCATTCCTATAAGAAATTTCGTGTCATATATACTGAATACTCAAAATTTTACCAATTGTAATTTTGTGTCTCGAATATCTATCGATTGCTAATTAGTTGTCTTGGGTATGATTAAGAATATAGTAGATTTCATTACGAAAAAGAATGGCAAGCTATATATATAAAGTAATGTTAAGGGGAATAGAATAGGGAATATATAGGAAGAGATTGAAAATTGGTAGAAACAATAAAGATTTGAGATATTATGTTTTGTAATGGGGATTCGTAATTATTGATAGAGTATATACCACATAAATCTCGAATTGACGTAATAGCGTGTACATCACGTTAGTCAAGTAAATTACACTAAGTAAGTCATGTGTGACAGATTCGATAAAAAAGAGTGTTGATACGGGATCAAACTGATGATCTTGTAGTCACAAAGTTATTTACTCCACCAACTTGATTACTCTTACGAGTAATATTAGACATATCATCACCTTAATAAAGATTTGAGATATAAAAATGTAATAGTTATTTTTTTTGTAAATTAGTGATAAAATAAAATTGGAATAAAAAACTTTCTGACTATTAGCGAGAGCCTTTTTCATGAGACTATTCGAGTATCTGAATAGTCATCTTTAAATATTGAAACGGGCAATTGCATGGAACGTGGTAGCTCTATTATTACTTGGTAGCATTAATTTCTTCTTTTCTCCGGTACGAACAAAGGAGAGGGGGGTAGGGGTCCAAATTTTAAGTTACAATAATGGTGTATTTGCCTGCACATGACTCAATTAATTTCTACAAAACAACAAAATTGGCCATCAATTGTCAATGAATTATTCTCTTAGTACAGTTTTATACCTGGCCTGCTGATTTGATTTCTCAATCGCCTCTAAATGGTGTCTAGATAATGAACCAAATCAAGAAAAAAATTCAAATACAAGTGCTTTTTTATAATCTTTCATACTTACTGATTTAATTAATGGTAGAAAACTCTCAGCTAGCTTGACTCGATTGATTTGAATTACTCATTATTACTTCCTTCGTCTTTGATGGATCATTCCCTTTTATATAAAACTTTAAAAAAATTAATTATCTCACAAATACAATTTTTCTTATCAAATTTGATAAAATAATATCTTTAAAAAAAATTACTATTTGAAAAAGAATGTCCTTAAATTTAGATATGGGCAAAGTAAAACAATTTGTAGGTTAGTTGAATGCTTGAAGCTAACGCTTTCCATTTGATTATCGAAAACCTCCAACGGTTAAGAAACCGTGTTTACTTTTTACTGTCCGTCTTTTTAGGAACAATTTCAATCAGAATGTCGTTGGCCATTGCACTCAAATGCATTTTATTTCAATTTAATTGGTTTGTGCTTCTCACTTTCCAAAAATTTAATCAAATCCTACATTCCAAAGCTGAGTTGTTATACACACTGACACACACCATTAAAATACCAATTACTAGTATTTTTGACAAGTGAAATAACTATTTTCCCCCTGTATTTATAAGTTTAGTGTTTCATAAAATTTAATTCATGAGCAAAATAGTCATTTTGATTCTAAAAAATACAGGTGTGTATAAAGTTATATTCTCAAGCCTTTGAGATTACCCATATCACCATATGAATCATTGATCCTTCAACTTCTCTCCATAAAAACCATTATCCCCACCAACAAACCCCATTTACAAATATTGATGAAATTTGAAGTGCCCATCCTTTTCCACTCCTCTTCAATTCTTGTATGCTACTCTTTTTATTTGCTCTCTAAATTCTCCATCTACTTTCATATCTCTTAAGTATAGTACTATCCAATTTTCTATATTTCACTATTCAACTCAGGGAAAACATGGTAGAATTAGAGCTACTAAAAATGCAACTTTTATCTCCATGTAATAGTAGAAGAGGAAGCAATGCTTCCAACTCGCCCGAATTCGAGTTCTGGATGCTCCGTAATCCATCGTTTCCACAACCCGATCTTCACTCCGCCGATGAGCTCTTCTCTGACGGCGTCCTCCTCCCTCTCCACCACCTCCAGGACCACTCTTCCGATCCACCAACTCGAAAAGACGTGCAAAAGCTTCCTCGGGAGGAACAGGGATTGGCTCTCGAGTCTGAAGGCAAAATGGAGCTTCACTACAAGACCCATCAATCGAGCAGAGATGAAACTGAACAACAACTAGAATCAGCTGGTAACGACACAACACGACCCGAAACTGAATCCGGATCATCGGGACCCGATATTTCTGCTTCTATAAGCAATTTGTCAACTTCTGTATTCACTTCTTCAAAGCGTTGGAAAGATATCTTCAAGAAAAGTGATAAAAAATGTTCCAACGACATCAACGATTACAATAACAACAATAATAATAGTAGTAATAATATTAAAAATAAGGAGAAAGGGAAAGAAAAAGTCAAAAAGAAAGAAAAGAGGAGTTTGGTTATTGGGGGTAGCGGAAACAATGTGGCGGCGGCGGCGGAGTTGAATATAAATATATGGCCGTTCAGAAGAAGCAGGTCCGCCGGGAACAGCGGAAACAAGCCGCGGACGGCAGCGACTACAAGGAAGGTGAGCAGTGCACCATGTTCCAGGAGCAATTCAGGTGGTGAATCCAAATCAAGAAAGTGGCCAAGTAGTCCAAGCAGAGGTGGTGTTCATCTAGGAAGAACTATTCCCATTTGGCAAATCCGCCGCCCCGGCTCCTTAACTGCCGGTAGCGGTGGTCGGAGTTTTGATGGGGCTGGAAAGAATGCTGAAAAGGGTACCGGAAATGATGAAAATGAGTCTGGTGGGAAGTTTTTGGGTGCCGTAACCGCCGCCACTGGAAGCTCTGGCGTCGCTAGCAGTAGTCAGAGTTCTGATAGTGCCTTAAAGATTGCTGGAAAGGCGATAACAGTTAATGAACATGATTCTAGAAGGAAAATTCCGGCAGCGGACACTTGTATCTCCGGCAGCGGAGATGGTGTTCGGTCTTTTGATGGTGCTGGAGTCGGTGCTGAAAAGGGTAATAAAAAAGATGAGAATGAGTCTTGTAGGAAGTTTCCGCCCGCCGTCGCTGGTGGCTCCGGCGGCAGAGGAATTGGGCATAGGAGAGTTTTGAGCTTCAATGTTCCAATGTGTATTGGGTACACTAGTCGTTTGGGTTGCAGAAGTGATGAGCATAGTGCTGTTAGCTTAGCATCCACCGCAACCGGCGGCGTAAGTGGTGGTGATAGTGAGAACGATAGAGCTGCAACAATGGATGGGGTACGTGAGAGTAATTTATTCAAAATTCGAAGTCTATTTACCAAAAAAGTATATTAACATTTGTATAAAATTGAAGTAAATCTTCGTTTCCTACAATATTTACCACATTCATTATATTTGTATTTTGTTTTCTTCTCATCAATGCTGATTTTCACTTCTTCTAATAACTAGGACATCAAGTTTCGTTATTAATACTAAAGCTTAATTCAATTAGCGAATTTGATTTATCATTTAGAAAATAATACTCCATTTTACCTGTAATCCTTTCAATTATCATTATCTTTTCAAATAACTCTTAAACATTATGATTATTTCAACTTACTTCTTCAATGAAGAAAGTTAATGTTAAATTTGACTATTTCCAATGAACATTTTTATACAATACCAAAATAATTTTCTTCAAAACTTATCCTACCCAGTACCCCTAACCCCTGCAAGGCTGCAACCCACCTACTAATCCACCATTACATAAAGAATAAATTTATCATAATAAATGTCTTGATGTAACGGAGTATGATAATAGGTCAATTTGACTTTTGAAGTACTCCATGTTAAGTTTGTCTCCTCAGACAATGTTTTCAGTTTTGTCTCCATCAACTTTGACTTTAAAACCAACATAATCGACATATTCACACAAGGACAAGCTCGCAATAATTTCGTAGGTAGACGTAGAATTAGGTTAAAACTAACTTAATAAACACAATATATAACACGTAATAGAATTAATCGTTAATGGCATATTTTTAGTTAGATTTTACAAAAAAGAAAGTCGCATAATAAATACTCCCTCCATCCCTTTATTTAAGAACCATTTTGACTTTTTGGGTCAAACTTCGAAAATTTTGACCGTAAATTTTTATTAACCGATAAGAAATAATATAGTTATATTGGATCTTGTTAGATTCCTCTCAATATATATTTTTGAAATATCAAGTTCTTATAATTTTTACACATGTAAAATTAAAAATATTTACGTTTTAAGTCGTGTCTCGGAGACCGTGAAAAAGTAAATGGTTCTTATAAAAAGGGATGGAGGGAGTATTATTTCGAGATCAGTTTTGAATGTGCCTTGCAGAATTATAGTTTTGATTTCAATTACTACTCATACCATTTACCATTAGAGGGACGGATCTAGGGAATAGTGTTGCTCACGAATTTTAAGTTTTTGTGATATAAAAAATGAAAATAATTTAGGTGAAAGTTGAGTTTAGTTGGTTAGAGTTTTTAAAAGATGGAGGTTATGAGTTAATCGAATAGCCTAGTGAAAAATGCTCTTGTTAGTGACCAAAATGGTTATGGGTTCGAAATTCACATCTATAGTTAATTTAGATAAAAGAAAAAGATGTAGGTTATGAATTCCAGCCCTCCAAAATATATTTATGTATCATTTACTTTAATTATTATTTTTATTTGGCCCTCTCTAATTGATTTTATTTAAGATTAATCTCCTTTATTTTCATCATGCTTTCAATATATCAATCAATTTTAAATGTGCAATCGTAATACAAATAATAAAAATTAAAATACAGTAAGAAACAAAGTATTGCATAACAAATTAGCTTTGATGTGTGGCTTTTGGTGTTTGGTCACTATAAAAAGGTTATACAGTAGATTTATGGCAATCGCATGAAGATGAAACTCGGAAATTAAAAACTTTGAATAACTTCGATTTCAAAATCCTGGGTGCATTTAAGGGGATGACCTGAAAGATGATGGCTTATGTTAGCAGTTAGCACGAGTTGTGTAAGTGTGTTTAGACTCGGAGTTAATCGAATAGTCTAGTAGAAAAGGCTTTCACTAATGACCAGAAGGTTTTGGTTCGAAATTCACTTCAACGCTAATTTACAAAAAAAAAAAGTATGTCCAGATTCCAGAGCCGTTACAATCCCAATGATATTATCCAACCAAAGAATGTTACGTATTCCCTCTAATCCAAATTACATCTATTTTTTATTTTTCCGTGTCAAACTTTGATTAGCAATGTTATATATAAAAAAAATCTTTTATAAAAATACTCTTAAATATAAATTTATCGATTTTAAATTTATATTTTTTGAACTAAAGAATAATAAGTAATTGTTGATAAGGAATATTTCAAAAAGCAAATATCATCAAATATTCTCTATTATTTTTTTACGTTCTACACTAAGGAATATTTCACAAAAAGTAACGTACTTTTATCTCTTTTTTTTTATAGATAATGCATTCATTAGAAATCAAAATAGAGTACTTGAGTTGTGAGCTTTAGAAGCTGCAACATTACATTTCTGATGAGAGGAATTAAAACAACTGACTGAAATATCGTAAAGATTGTCTAAACAACCAACACTAGTTGGATACCACAAAATGTTACAATTGCTTTCCATTACTTTTATCTTTATTTTATATCACCAATATACACTCCTTCATCTATTACCTTGAAAAAATGTTTTAACTTTTTTGTTATTCAAATAAAATAAAATAAATTTTATTTATAGATGTAAAAATAAAAAGTATTGATATAACCTTTATCAATACTTTTTATTTTTTATTATATTATATTATAATCTAAAATAATAAATTAATTTAAGCTTTGCATATTCTCTCTCCAAAATGACCTCACCCTACATTTTTCTATGCAATTATATGAGACAATCTAATTGTCTTCAATCACTTTTAGTATGATATTGTTTCTCAATTGTCCTTTACTACACAAAATGTACTAATAATGCCCTCCAATTATCTACTATTATAAATAATCTTATATGTTTTACGTGTTGATATGTCTAGTGCGTAATTGGATTATCAAGACTAATTAAGATTCATATGATAATATCGAACGATACAATGCCAATTATGGTTATGGGTTCATCGATCACTCACGTTTGTTAAAAAACACTAGTCGATCACCCTAGTATAACTTTGTATACTTTCGATCACTCATGTTAGGTATTATGTTTACTTTTGGTCACTCGGACATTTTTTGTACAACTCTTGCTTTTTTGAAATTTTTAACATTTTGGTAAGGATATTTTAGTCATTCTCTCATAATTTCGTCATGAAATGTAGAGTGCAATGGAAGTTAATGAAAGTTAGTTGATGTAAGTTAAAAATTATGGGGAAATGACTAAAATACCCTTATAAAAATGTTAAAATTTATGAAAAAATGAAGAGTTGTAACAAAAAAACGTGTGAGTGACCAAAAGTACACATAATACCAACATGAGTGATCGAAAGTATACAAAGTCATACTAGGGTGATCGACTAGTATTTTTTAACAAACGTGAGTGATCGATGAAGCCATTTGCTCTATGAGGAAATTAAATGGAGGGCAAAATGGTCATTTCAAGCTACACCACACCACTGTTCTGGTATCGAGTCGGTCCCCAGAATTGGACAACGTCGCCAAGACTGCAGGTTCATTGAGGACTGAGAGGAGAGGAGATCAGGAGACTGGAGAGTTCCCGATTTCATGATCATTGGCTTGCTCAACACGAAAACAAAAACAACATATAAACAAAATTTTGCAGTTGAGGCAAATCATAATGGGTTCAATTGGGCGTATACCTCGAAGGCTACACAGCTTACGTTCAATCGCATTCGCTAGAAGCCTAACTTCACCTCCCCTCCCCCCTCCATTCAGTATGTCCCCTTTCCATTAAGGACTCTCATTTATTCAACATTTTCATGTATTTTGCTATTAACATTATACTTTTAATTCTAATTAAATATATATGTGTCGAGTGAGACTGCAAAATTTGTTGATTTTGATTCTTGGAAAATGACCTGGACGATATTTTAGCAAATGAAATTGTGTTTAATATGAATTTAATAATCATATGCAGAATCGCGAGTTGTTAATTTTAGTTAGTTTTGGTGATGTTTTTTTGTAGTTGTGGAAAATTAAAGGTTGATTTTGAAATTTGGGATCAATATGAGTAGTAAGTTACAACTTTTGTTGCTTAGGTTAATTTGCTTGGCATTTCTTAAATTAGAGTGTTGTTGCTTCCATTAATTTTGAAGTCATGCTCGATTGTACTTGAATCTAATAGCAGAATAGAAGTGTTAGTTCATTATTTAGAATAGAAATGTTACTTTCGATTACTTACACTTTCGACGTTAAAAACTTTGACTTCTTGACATAAGTATAATGATTACCTTCAAGTGTAGGCGAGTATAACAACATGATTGTTTTTATTAGAGGAGTAATTTCAATAAATTTGGGTTTTTTGCATTGCTTGTAAGTTGTAAGAGTATAAACAAAGTGATCAAAATTTGAGTGAATCGCGTTGCGTTTAGATATCTTACACTGGCTGGTAATGGAGAATGGTACTATACCTTGGCCTAGTTGTTGGGAAAATACATTTTGGAAGCAAAAGACTGCATCTGAAAAGATGAAGCACACGTAGGCTTCTACATTGAACTAAGATAACCTAAACTTTTGCATATCAGGTGGAACAGTTTTGAAGATTCAATTTACTCTAATAAATTATACGACTGCTTGTAATTATAAGGGGAGTCGTCCATATTTCAATGCAAGTGAAGTAATTGAATTGTAGTGCAGGAAAATGCAGGTCTTCAAAACAGATACATTAATGGTTATAGAAGTTTCGCAAACTCATAATGAGTGGGTCAAATAGTTGGAGCATTGTTTCAGATATTCAAAGTCTTGTTCATCAAGGAGATTCTGTGTTTGATCTTCTGTAAAATATAACTTATAGCAGTGAATTTGAGGACATGTGCCATCCTATATGTTACTAACCATTCCATTTAAAGTCCATAGTGGTATTTTAAAAATTCAATTTCTTCTTGTTTAGTTACTAAACTAAGTGTATTACAGGAAGTTTTAAGCACCAAGGGAGTGAGTTTTCTCAAGGGCATAAACTTAATTCTACAGCTGGAGGATATATTCCAGCCTTGCTAGCTGGACTGTTTGGTGTTGGGCTGATAGATGTAGCCTATGCAGATGCTAATGAGGTTGGTTAAATGAGGTTGGATAATCGATTTTTGTTCATTCTTGTGTAACTGATGTACCATTCCTCACTAAGAATGATCATTTTGTTTATCAGATCAATGCTAAGAATCATATGCCTTCAAAGGCTCCTCCATCTCCAGAATATAGTGAGCTGGAAGAAATAGCGAGAAAAGAACGACTCAGATTAGAAGAGTTGCTACGCAAGAAAGGAGGTCAGCAAGGTTTTTGCCCCCGTTTTACAATCGCAGTCAAGGGCCAAAAGGTTATGTTAATAATAACTACTTATCTCCTTATTTTTCTTTTCTTATTGTAGGAGAAGGTTCGAGTAGCTTTAGACTCTCTTCTTTCCACCACTCTCAGTGGCTATTCCGAGAAATGAATTCCTTCATTTGAATTTTAGAACATCTTTTCTGCAAACATGCACTTTCAGTTGTGATTTGGCTAAGAAATATAATTTGTCACAGGTCACAATTAGGTTCCAGATCCCTCCTGATTGTGAAATTCCTCGTCTGATTTCTAATATTGTTTCTCACCTTGGAGTTGCTGATAACCATGGTGCTGGATCAAATATGATATTAAGGGCATGGGACAGGTCATTCATTTGAATCAGTTATTAATTCGAGGAACTACATCTTATTCTGAACCAATGTATCTTAATTGTCTTAGACCTCCGCCTATTATAAAAATTAAGATTCTGACATTTTTCATTCTTACGTTGTTGCAGTGGGGTTGCTTGGCAACTCACTCTTAGTCGTCCACAGGATGAAGATCTTTGCATTCTATTGTTTCGTCCACTTATTAACTCTGACAAAGCGGTCGGTATTAGTTTCTTGTGATCTTGCATGTTTGTATATATGTTTTCATAAGATCATGATAAATTTTCTTTTCCCGTGTGAAATATGGTTTTTGTTTTGGGCATTGTGTAAAATTTATCAAATGGTACTATCTCACGTCATATTCTTAAAAATTTCTTCAGGAACTCGAATTCATGAAACAAGGTAGCTTAACTGAAGAGGAACTTGAAGCATTGGCTTCCGTGTTGCAATTAGCAGGAGAACAGAAGGGGTCAGAGTCAAGACCTAGAAGGAGTGCACAACAGGTTTCTTCTGCAGAAAAGACCATCTCTAGTTTAGAGGCAATGGGTGTAAAAATTTATGGCGTTGATGAACCTGTCTTCGAGAGTTCTAAAAGTGAAATCTCATGGGATAATATTGCTGGCTACAACCAGCAGAAGAGGTAAGGTTCCTATTGGAGTACAAATGTCATAGTTTGCCCTCCCTAACTTGAGATAACTCAGTTATGCTGAACAAGTTGCTATAGTGATTGAGACGTCTATTCATGTGTGTGCGTATATATATATATATATATTAAGTCATGGGTGATTAAACTTCAAAACTATTCCTCTAGGTTGTAATTTCATCAAGGATTACCTCACATTTTACAGTTAGTAAACATCTTGAAAAAGTGAAGCATCCTTCTAATAAACAAAGTGATGCAAGCTGAGGATTTTATTTTTAATTGCCTGCAATACATATATACTTATAAAATGGTTTTGTATTATCCTAGAGAGCTCCTTCTAGGAAAAGTTTTTTTCTCTCAGTGCTGTACCTCCTGATTGGAGGAGGGAGCAAGGTAACAGGTTCTTTTGTATATGAATATATCACAGTTATTATTCTTGTTTTCTAACTCAAAAGTTACAATGTAGGATTGGCGCCGTTCGTAGTTTGTAGTTTTTGTGAAAACTATATTGCAAAAAAATCTTACCCACTTGTGTGTGAACATCTAATGTAATATTGTTTTAATTAATGGACTAACATACTGCAATGAGTAACTAAGGAAGATCATATGTTCAGGTTTACATAGTTATAAAGAATGACATGCACTAAACTATATAACCAGGGAAATAGAAGATACCATATTACTGGCTCTGCAAAGGCCTGAAGTATACGATGATATTGCTCGAGGGACCCGGTGCAAATTTGAGACCAATCGCCCACGAGCCGTACTTTTTGAAGGTCCCCCAGGTTTGACATATGTACTAAAATTTAATGTGACTACTCCTTTTGGTGTTATTATCGTAGTGCAATCATACACAATGACTGGGTTATTGTAGGCTGCTTTCTTTAGTTTGCTCTTCAATATATTTAAGTCGATCGCAACAGTAGTTCAGTAATCCTCATCCTGCCTGAAAGTAGGCCGAAAGTCTCAGCCATTTGTTTCAAATTTCTTTGCTTTTTCCCTCGATGTTTAGTGACTTATGTCAATAGGGCACTGTCAATAGTACATTTTCCTTGATGTTAATGTTTGCACAGATCGACTGAATATAAACATTGCACCTTTGGATCTATGAATTAGCAATATGGAATGTATCAGAACAAATTTTGTAACTGAAGTTATAAAGGCAGAATTGTGTATTTCGTGCTTCACGTGGAATTTAAACTCATATTTTTGCTTATTTTACATGTCGACTGGTACTGTAGTTCTGTTGGTGACAGAAGAACTGTGCTCTGATTGTTTGTGGATTTGTCAGGTACAGGCAAGACATCCAGCGCTCGTGTAATTGCTAATCAAGCGGTAGGTCATCATAACAAAATACTGCTGCTAAATCTTTTATCATTTTGTTGTTTTCACACATTCAAGTTCTTGTACTAAACAATATTTATATGCTATTTAATCTGTTACATTATATTACAATCTGTTTAAACCATTCATTGATATGAACACATTGCGAGGCAACATAATGTTGTGCAGACTTACCTAAAAGAAATGGTTCTGCCAAACAGGGTGTCCCATTGGTGTATGTCCCCCTAGAGGTTATTATGTCAAAGTATTATGGTGAAAGTGAGCGCATGTTAGGCAAAGTGTTTTCACTTGTGAATGAGTTGCCTAATGGTGCCATCGTTTTTCTTGATGAGGTATGTGCATGAGAATGTGCGATTAACTTCAAATGTCATGAACCTAACTCATTATATGCTGACTGGTTTCTTTAATATTCCCTTCTGTACCTTTTCCAGGTTGATTCCCTAGCTGTTGCTCGTGATGGTGAAACACATGAGGCAACTAGAAGGTTATTATCAGTACTTTTACGACAGGTGAAAACTCTACTGATTTCTATTTTTTCTTCAAAATGTAATTGTTTGTCTTAGTTGACCTCTTGATGGTATATGTATGTTCCAATTGGGAATTTTTTCGAACTGCTTTACCTGCCCCAAATTCATTCTACCTGGTTCACTTGTCAATCAGCTCAAAGGGCCTTCTAAAATTTCCATAGCAGTGCACTCTTTGTCATCCTGACCTGATACATTCCCATGTTTTCTCCACACCATGTCAGCATCATTCTGGTTGTTCCTTAATCATCACGAACTAGGTCGGCAATTCGACATGCTTGGTATTAATTATTATTCCCAATTTGTGTTATAGTATAACATTTCTTGAACTAACTGTGAATGCATCTACTGTGAACCTTCCTCTCCCCATCCCAACGACCTGAAAACTCATGATCTTATATGCAATACGTACAATTGTCAATCGTTTTGTTGTCACTTTGCAGATTGATGGTTTTGAGCAGGAGAGAAAAGTGGTCGTTGTTGCTGCAACAAATAGGAAACAAGATCTTGATCCTGCTCTAATTAGGTACTTGAAATTAGCCACTGCTCCTTTCTGCTTATGTTTGTTCCTGGCATTACCTGAATCTGGTTTGCTTGATTTTTTCCAGTCGGTTTGATGCTATGATCAACTTCGGGTTGCCTGATGATAAGACTCGACAAGAAATTGCTGCTCAGTATGCGAAGCACCTAACAAGGCCAGAATTAGCTGAATTCGCTGCTGCTACAGCAGAGTATGTTTTAGACTACTTAAAGAAAAAATAACAAACTGATAATTGATGCAGCACTTATTCGTAAATAGCAAACTAATTTAGTGCTCTGATGCATATCGGTGCATGGAGCCCTACTCATTGCTAAATCATGGATTCCCTGTAGATTTATTTTGTTTGCGGTTTTCTTAGGACACCTGAAATATTTATTCCTTCTACTGACCATGTTTCCATGTTTAGGATGTCTGGACGAGATATAAGGGATGTATGTCAGCAAGCTGAGCGGCATTGGGCTTCAAAGGTACAAATATCTCCCTTCTCAATGTCTCACAAGTCACATCTCAATCCCCCAATGCCTCTTAAGAGGCTCCCCATCACAGTGGGATAAAGGGTGGGAGGGGGGGGGGGGGGGGGCGGGGGTTCTTCGGATACTATGCAACCTTACCCCTGTGGCAACAGGGAGTCTATTTCCAAATTTCCCCAAGAATGAATTGCCAACAGGGTGCTTCGGATACTATGCAGCCTTCACCCTAAGACAAGAGGGAGTCTGTTTCCGAATTGCCCTAAGAATGAACTGCAATCTCTATCTACTACCTAAAAATAGTCCTTGCATATCTTTCAATAAGTAGACAATTCTGTCTTTTGTACATTACGTTCCTGTTCAAAATCAACAGATTATTCGTGGACAAGCACAGAAAGACGAGAAACATGGGTCTCTCCCGCCTCTCCAGGAATACATAAAAAGTGCTACAACTCGGCAACAAGCTATATTGAGCCTTAGAGAACAAATTGAATACCCTAGACCTACTTCGAGGAAACCTCTGTTAGATTTTCAGTAACTTATTTACTTGATAGACAATGGTTAGCATGAATCTTGTTTTGTTAGAAAACCGCTGTTTATCTAGTCTGTTCATATAAGGGAAATTGATAACAAAAGGTTGAACTAAAGATCATTGTACTTCCTGATGTTGTAATATATGCATGCCTCATTTTTGAACTTTCTCCAGTGAAATTGATGTTTTGCTTTGTATTCCAGACGAAAATTTTATCATAACTTTTTTTCTTCTTATATTGTGAATAAGTACAATATCAAATTAATATCATCAAAATAAATTCATTGACATTTTTTTTATAACTACGAATGAAATGAGCTTTGAACTTTAGGCCTTTTAAAAATTGGCACATGTAATAATAAAAAGTCAATTAAAACCAGATTATAGATGGATTAAAATTGAAGTTTCGTAGTTTATATTTTTCTCGTGGTTGTCATATGCAACCATAAAAACAATCTATTTATAAACGGTGAACGTTTTGGGAAATTTTGGGAGATTGGCACTTCTTAAAGCAAATTTTTAACTTGGAGCAACCTACTATAATTTTTGTGAAACACTAGCACCCAACTAATTTACCCCCAGCAAATTTCTTTCATACACTTTTTCCTTCTTTTTTTCTTTTCATCTTCCACCTTTACTCTAAACGACCACCACTCCACAATTGATCACCTTCTTCTCCCCATCTTCTTCTTCCCATCTACTTTTTTCTCATCTTCCCCTTCCCACCTTCATCTTCTTCTTCGTTACAATACCACCACCAACAACCATAATCACATACCAAAATTTCCCTTCTTTACCACCCCTACCCCTTCCCCCATCCGCCCAGCCCCTCCTACTGCAAAAGGAGATCGCCCACCCCCTCTTTGCAAAACGGGTTTGCCCCTCCCCCCTTCCTCACACCATGAAAACGTGCTCCCCCACCCCACCTTAAAAGACCGAAATTTTCACTCATCCCACTGGAAAACGTGAACCCCTTCTTCTATGTCCATTTTCAATTTCAAAAGAAGGTATGAGGGGTTTCAAATAGGGGTGGAGGTATGGTTTTGAAATTGGGAGGTGGGATGGGGATAAGATTTCGAATTTGGAGGGGGGGGGGATGAAGGTAGGGTTTCGAATTTGGGGATGGAGGTAAGGTGGGTTACTGGTGGCGGTTGTAAAGGTGGCAGGTGATGGTGGTGATGGGGGCGGGATGATGAAAGATGTGAGGAAGAAAGAAGATAAAAAGTGAAGAAAGTAAAGGCAAAATAGACATTTTATGAAGATGAGTGCTAGTATTTTGCGAAAAAATAGGAGGTTGCTCCAAGTTAAAAATTTGCTTTAAAAAGTGTCAATCTCCCAAAATTTTCAAATGTTTTGTGACAAATGAACTTTGGAGGGCTTGAACCCATGACCTCTACCAATTAAACGAAGATTCTAACCAACTAAGCTTACACTTCTACTTAATTTCCTTACACTTTTTAGTGTATATATCACAAAAATTCAAAAAATTGTATATAGATATAACGATATCGAAAAACCTAGGGGGGCCGGTGCCCACCCCACCCCCCTTGGGTCCGCCCCTGCCTGCGATTGACCTCAATTTTGTATTTCAAGATAGGAGTGCGTGAACACCATTAGCCTGATAATTTCAACTTTTGTAGGTAGAATAGTAGCAACGACATATGAATATATGATGAGGCATCTCACTCGAGCAAGGGCAACTATTAGAATCCATTGATAGTGGGCAGTGGCGTAGCCACACTGGACGATGAAAAGGCAAATATATAAACATTGTCGGCCAAAAGACCGATTTCTACTCTTTGTATCATATTTTTGCATCCCTAATGGTTGCACCTATATATATATATATCTCTAGGGTTTCATCATTAACAAGTCCCTACCTCCATTTTCCTAACAACATTATTTTGTAGTACTATACAATTAGCTGATGATGTTAGAGGGGGCAACACTATTACACACCAGATCGAATTGTGTTTTATTATTAATATGAAATTATTATTTTATACTCAAATTAATTTCCTCTTTTATTACAATTTTAAATAGGTGGACAATATGATGATTTCATTTATAAAAACATCTATTTTGGTGAATGTATAACATATCAGTGTCGGGAGCTATGGATCTAGGTATACGGAGTACAATACAATTAGTTTCATTGTAATGATGAGAATAAGTATTTTAAATTCTATTTCAACCTTATATTAACTTGCTTAATGTTTTGCACGATCATTTATAGAGTAAACAATTTGAATTTTGTACTTAACATTAGTTGAGTGAGTAAAAATATTCTTTTCTTTAATTTATATGATGTAAAATACTAGGAAAATTTATTAATGCCATTTTGCAAAACTATTTTTACAGTATAAAATGTTTCAAGTTTTTAAAAATATCAAAACATATTGTTATTGCTAAAGGATTGATTTTTAGTCATACGAGCATAGTCTAGTGGTAAGTAGTAAGATAATTGAAATGGAGACATTATGACATGCAAATTGTTTGGATCTATGTACAAATAATATTTTCATGAAATATTGCAAAGGTTGCTTCAGGTTTCATATTCCTTTCATCCTCTCCTTTACAGCGCCACTACTAAAAGACATCCTTCTATTTATAACTCATCTAATTAAAAAACCTCTTTTAACACATGTGGAAAATTTCAATTTTCATGAAAAAAGAATTCCTCTGTAATTAAATGTGATAATTATAATATTAAAGTATAGTGTTATAGGAGTAATTAAGTGAAAAGAGTTGGGATTGAATTGATTGAAGAGGTAGGATTGATTGTAAGTGTGAGATGGGTGATAGAGCAAGGAAAGGATAGCATCTATTCTGTTTCTCACTTTCTCATTTTTCCATAAGAATATAATTGTCTACTGCTTTTGGACATGACGTAAAGCAATTAAACTATCTTCAATTTTACACTCCCAACTTACAATGGACTTGTGAATGTAATAAGGTGGGGTATATATAATTCCAAGGCCCTACTTTTCAAGACCTCAATCGAACCAATGAATTCAAGGTTGGAATGAATATCCAACCTTAGATTCACTGGTACGCTATATAATAATGAAAAATTGAATTGTTGTTTAGAACCGAACCAATGAATCTGAGGTTGAGTATTCATTCCAACCTTGAATTCATTGGTTCGGTTGGGGCCTTGGAAAGTAGGGCCTTGGAATTAGTTTTTACCAATAAGGTGCGCTCAAACAAATTATACATTATTAAAATAATCAAACTTTAATTACATTATTATTTCGATGGCTAATATTTAATGATAAATTAGCTTTTTTCGATCATACTACGTAGAAAACCTAGTTGACATCACTTTTTTTTCTTCTTCTTCTTCAACTTGAACCTCGTTGACATCACTAGTTGATGAAGTAGAAAACGTACTATAGGTTAACCAAAGAAAGTAATCGGACATGAACTTGAACCAATATGTAGAGTATGTATAACACACTTTCATTCTAAAAGGATTAATGGTTTAATATATTAGTTTAAAGTTTAGTTATTAGAAAAACATCTTTTATGTTAAGATATATATTTAAAATTGTGTATTATAATTTAACAGTTGTGTAATGTTTTTTATCTTTGCATTAAATAAATTTATATATATTTTAATATTAAAAATGGAGAGCATCTTAGACAAGATCATAAATAGTCGATAAGCACATAAAAAATGATGATAGTTCAAGGCTAAAGGGCCAAAATGCCTTTAAAATTCAATTGAAAGAGATTGAAATTCTTATAAAAAGTTAAGGCACTACATATATATATACGTACTCCTGTTGTCCCCTAATCTAATACCTATTTTTTCTAAGATGAAAACTCTTTTTTTTTTGTATTTTACTCAATTAATTAAAAACATTGGAGGAATAATTAAATTTATGAGATAAATTTAAATTTTTATTAATTTTATGTAAAAATAATAAGTACCCGCTCCATACTACTCTTAAATAAGGAGTATATTTTCGGCAATGGCCTTGGTTGTATATCCATGAGGTACCCAAAAGTCTTAAACCTGTATCATTGATTTTGTTCTGTTCACGACTGATTTGCGTACTATATATCACCTCACCTATTAAGTTTAGGATTTCTAACACAACATCAAATCGTAGACTAATATTATAATAATATCATCTACTTGTAGACTTATGTATACTGATCGAAATAATAAATTATGCTGTAGTTCTTAATGTCTCAACTTTTCACCTGCAAATCAGTACGTATTATTGTACACTCTACTTAATTAATGTAGATGATAGGCTCATCGAAGATGTTCCGTTTAATTAACTCATCGTCTAATAAAGAAGGTAAATTTGACATGTGTCTCTAACGGTTCGATGCTCCACTTCAAAAGTATTCAGAATCTGGGTACTCCACAAGCAGGTCATCGCTTGAACAAATACAAAATTACTCATGCACCTGCTGTGAATCGAACCTACCCACTAGAGTGGCTTTGCTAATCTTTTTTTTAAGCATGAGATTAAGTATTACTTAAGCACCTAAAGTATAGTCGTAAATTATAGACGAGACACATGATTAAAGAATTAGGAGGAAAATTGATAGATTTGATATTTTTGGTCAACAAGCTAAGATAGATATGACATTTATGCGTGATGATGACATTAGCAGAGAGTATAATAATACATGAACGTCTATTTGATAGATTGAGTTGGGAATACTTGTCATGTTCAACTTCATCAACCAATGTTGGCGGACTATTATTATCATTGCCTACATAAAATAAGAGGAAATGCTAGGAATTGAAATTGCTGTATTAACTCCCTATCTCAAATTTAAATTATGAATATTTGTTTCAAAATAAAAGTTCCAACTAAGATTCACATTTTGATCAATTTATAATTTGTATAATGGAGAAAAAAAATATAATCGAGAGATGCTTTAATTTGTCAAATGCCTATTACATAAAAGATTGAAGGACTATGAGAAAATGAAAAGGCACCGGTTCCAAATAAATACTCTCTATTATGTTATTTTAGACTCATTTGTTTTTACATAAAATTAAAAAAGAAAAATCAAACTCCTCCTGCAAACTTAATTTTTCTTCCTTACTTTTTTACTAAGTTTGATAAAAAGAGAATCAAAAAGGTGATTTCTATTATGAGAAAATAATTGTTATTTACATTTTGTTATGGAGAGAGCATATTTATATATTTTTATTGTAATTTGTGATAAGTTTTATTTGAATTATCAATTAATTAATGATATGATTTTAATTCACTATCACTCTATTTGTTAATGTACTTTTACATTATTTTTTCACTTTCCTTAAATTTGCCTTTAATATATATATATGTGATCTTTTAATTTGCACTTGTGTCTAAATGTTATACTTCCTTTATCCTTAAAACATTGTCAAATTTTGACTTTTGTTGGTCAACAAAACACGATTTAAAACGTATATATTAAAGGTAATTATAAAAAGTTGATATTTCAAAAATATATATTAAGATGAATCTAATAAGGTTCCACAAGACTATATTATTTCTTATCGTTTAATGGGAATTCATGATCAAATTTTGTAATGTTTGACCAACAAAAGTCAAAATGTAATAATCTTTTAGGGACGAAAATATTAATAGATTTGAAGGGATAATATATGAAATAAATTAAAATAAAGTTTGAAATAAAATAAGATTATTATGCATCAAGGCCAGCTGGATACATCCATGCAGGCAGAAAAAACATACCCTATACTCAAGGAATGAATAGTCATTCACCTCCAAACCCTATGGTCTATGGACTATGTAATTAAATAGGCAAAACTTAGGGATAAAGTTTGCCCCTTGAATAAGACATATTTGCATCAAGAATGAGTTTACCTATTCGTTTCACATTCCTTTATGGAGAAACAACTAGGCTTGCCAACCATATATTACAATGTCTCAGACGATTCTTCATTAAAATGGAAATTGGTGGGCACATTTATTACTCAAACACCAACAAGATAGAAAAAAAAAAGAGGGCACCAAGGGATGGGGGGGTGGGGTGGGGTGGGGTGGAACATGAAAGAGGACAATATTGGAAGGAATAAAAAATGAGTGGACAAATAGGTCTCACCCAGTAGTTTGCAGTACACACTATGACACTAACATGAAGTTGTGATTCCGTGTAATAATAACCAAACCTTTTCACCAGGTAATGACTTACGTTAGCTCTCCTCCATAAAAAATTATCAAAAAAAAAAAACCGTTTTCGATTCTGAAGAAAGAAACTACTACTATCATCCATTGTTTTCGATTCTCAACAGTGATATGGAGTATATTGTTAAGTTTAATGGCTTCGTCAATTTTTGAAAGCCAATCTAAATATGCTTAAATTTAATAACTTTGATAATTTTCAGACTAAATTGTAATTTATGTTCAATTCATGATACTAATTTGGTGGGAATTGTTGTTGGTCGTAGTAAGTGGGTTATTGTTGTATTTTGGTCCCAGTAAGCGAGACAGATGTACAAATGGTTCTTGTAAGTGGCTAACGGGTACGTATTTGGTCTCTAATTTAACACCTCCATTAATTTTTAATTTTTTAACGAATTTTTCAGTCAAAATTAGGGGTTTATGCGATTTTAAAATATTTTTAGGGATGTTATGTGATTTTAAGACTTGTCCTGATCCCATTTACACTAAGTAATACTCCCTCCGTTTCTTTTTATTTGATTGTTTGGGGAAAAAGTACTTTATTAAGAGATTGTGAAAAATTACATTGGGATTGTAAAAATGTGTATTGAAATTGTAAAAAGGTGCATTGAAATTGTAAAAAGGTGCATTGGGATTGTAAAAAGTGCATTGAAATTGTAAACAATCAAATAAAAAGAAACATAGAAAAAATGCTCAAACAATCAAATAAAAAGAAACGGAGGGAGTACATATTTAGTTTAATTTCATTTGGATATTTACTATTACTTTATTTTTTTTTAATTAATTATTAGTTATAAATAAATATAACTAATTAGTAATTAATAAAATAAAATAACATTAAACTAAAATTTAGTCATGGTAATAAAAAAATATAGGTGAGATCAAGAATAACATTAAACTGGGATAGCTTGTTTTTCAATAGGCAATGATGCCATATATTGTGATGGAGGTTGTGCGTCCGAACCCCCACTTTTATTATTTAGTTTGGACTTGAAAATGACTTCCTAACAAAGTCTATTAGCATGCTGGTGTGAAATTTCGGAAATGCCTCCTTAATATTGACTTGAATATCGAACTAATCTAATGATTATCGACCTCAAAATCGAATAACTATTTAACATTCGAACTAAATCCGTAAACAAATTCGAGCAAAAAACATTAACATAAGGAGGCTAATGAGGATCATTAGGATCCAAAAAGAATTATGGGACAAGCGAAGTCTTAAAATTACATAGCACACTTAAAAATGTATTAAAATCGCACAAGGCCCAATTTTGGCAGAAAATTTCGGAAAATGTTAAAAATTAACGGAGGTGTTAAATAGGGACCAAATGCCCATTCGTTAGCTACTTACAAGGAACATTTGCGCATCCGCCTCATTTTCAGGGACCAAAGTGCAACAGTGACCCACTTACTAGAACCAAATCACCAATTCCCTCACTATTTTGCAATTGTTGAACTTTCAAGGGCCATCCTTGACCCACTTGATTAGAACATATCGGCAATTTCCTCAACTTTTTTTTTGAGAATTATCGATGATGTGAAATTCGAACCCAGGACTTTTTTGTCACTGACGAGAGTTTTTTCCACTAGGCTATTCGATTAACCAATTTCCTCTACTTTTTGATTTTTTTTAAATGAAATTATAAATTTATTAATAATATAATGACGATTTGATGATTAATTGACATTTTAGATTTTTCATATATTTTTTAATTTTTTTTAATATTTATTAATTTATGTGAAAATATGTATGATAACATAAAAAAAACGGAGGAAGTAAAAATCATGATTGCGCTCCTCCTTCCAAGACTCCTACTCTTACAAGTATGTTAGTAGAGTTGGGTCACTTGGTGCAGGCCTACCACCTACAGAAAACCAAAACCAATGACCTCCATATTTGATGATTAGTTCAAGATATAGGGTTAAAAGAGTAATACGTAGGATACTTTAAATTAGCTTTTTCATTAATTGTTGATTTGTTGTGCAATGTTGTCTTTGTGCAATACTCCATTGTAGTATGTCTTAAACATCAATCTTAATCTTCTGAATTGGAAGGTTAGAAATTAGTATCTAGTCACATCAACTAACACAAACTCATCAGAGTAACCAATAAATTACTACTTATATAACGGTATTCTTATTTTTAAAAGATGGTTAATACTAATGTTTCGAGTACGTTTATATATCAATTAATAATATAATTCGTAAACTCAAAGAAAAGAATAACTAATTTCACCTTTTTCTTTATTAATAACATAATTCGAACTTGAAATCTCAGCTAGCGATGTTAACGTGTTTATTATTAAAACAAGTTGTTTTAACAATTTGATACGATATTGATCTAAAGTAAAGATGATGATGATGAGACATTGATACAATTGACTCAAAAGAGAAGACATAAATATTTATTGTGAGCTTTAATTCTCTGTTAATGATATTAATGCAGAACTTTCACAGATAACATGGATATGTTTGTTGTATGAAACTTCTTCTTCAAAATTTATTATTAATTTTTTTAATTTAAAACAATTATCTTTAAAGCTATTTTAATAAAATTTAATATAATTATGTTTACACATTTTAAAGTACAATTAATAATTTTTCCACTGTATACCCTCATTTGCATAAAAAGCTCTATCATGACTTAAAAGTTGAAGTATTAAATGTAATTATATGAGAACATGAAGGTTAATGTGTCGCATTATTACTATTAATGTTTTTTTATTTTGTATGAAAAACTTTCAAAAATAATTATTTTGAAACGCAGAATATTACGAAAGTTTTTATTTTGAAATTCATATATTATCAATGAATAAAAAAACAATTATCATACATGTTACAGTGTTAGTATTCGTATTTATCAAAAAAGAGAGGGAGGGGGAGGGGGTTAACCCTAATATTTTGTCTTTCCATTTTGGCAGTAAAATGGCAGTAAAATGGCAGTGATAGTCCAAAGGAAAAGAAAGAGGTAAGATTTCCATTGGGAAGGTAAAAACTTTGCTCCAAAAGAAGCCTAAAATTAAATTAATAGAATTAACTAAAACCTTTTCAAATCATACATACTATTCTATGAAAACAACATGGATGTTCTTATTTAGCCCCAAGAACAAAAAAGTAAGTGCTTTTTCAACAGTTTTTTCTTCTATTTTCTCAGAATACTTTGAGTTTCAACTCTTGCTGTTTTCAATAAATGCATCTAATAGTATTTCCCAAAAAGATAAACTCCCCCCCATTTTAACTGGGATTGAAAACTAAACAGTGTTATATTGTAAAAAGGCTGAAAACTCATAAAAAAAACCAGTACACCATAAAACACGGGAGAGCACTGAAAAGGGCTAATAATCATTTCTTTTCTTGAAACAATTTCAGAAAAAGAAAGCTTTTTTGTTGTTATGTACACTCACCCTTGTGTCTATTTTTTTGTCTGTCTAGGTTGCACTATTCAAACACTAAATAAGGGGAGGGGGAACGAAATGACTACTTTACACCTTATTAAAACTTCGTCTAACATTTAAAAACTTTTATACTTCACTGAGTCATAACTTATAACGATACCAATAATGAGAAAATGAGATTACAAGTTCGTTACAATCATAAGCAAGCAAGTCACTAACCGAATTATAAAGTGTAATCTCATTTTCTCATTAGAATCATAAAGTGTAATCAGTAGAGTGTAAAAGTCATTAACCGAATTATAAAGACATGGGTTAATGTGTCGCATTATTACTATTAAGCGGGTACCGAGTCGGGTTTTTTTAGCCGGGCGACGAGCGGATTCCGGGTTATCACCAAATTTCTATTTAAAAATTTTATTTTTGGGATACTCTTCAAACATATTTAATCGTTTAATGCAAATATGATAATTCTTTTTAATACTAATTCGATATTGGTCATTTGAAGTTCAATATGATTAAAATATAACATATATTACATATAAATATACAATATAAAAATAAACGAGCGGGTAATCGAGCGGACCCGGGTTTTTCGATTCGGGTATCGAGTAAAAAAAATTACTCGAGTATCGCTCGATAAGGATACGAGCGGGTAACGGACCCGGGTTTTCCGAGTCGAGTAACGAGCGGGTTACGAATTACCCGGTCCTTTAACAGCACTAGGCATGAGGGATAAAATAGAACTTTCAAAGGTAGAATCATTATTTAGGTGTGGATATAGCAAGTCATGTTATATACATAGAGTGTTCTTTAGTATAGGTATATAGAGATATCAAGAAAAGAGAAAGAGATAAACAGAGGAGTGAATTATGGAAGGAGGGGTTGGTTCAACAAGTAGGAGTGCTTCATGTTTCATGATGGCTTTTGGAGACAACAATAGTATGATGATGATGCCACCAATCACTACTACAAATAACTCTCCTACAAATAATCCTCTTTCTTGGAATCTTTGTAATAATTCTACTCAGTTTGAGCAAAACCTAAATCATTCTGCTTCTTCCTCTATGATGATTCATCAACACCCTCAAAACAACAACACTATAACCACAACTGGTTGTTATTTCTTGGAGAATAACAACAACAATGGTAGAGATGAGTCTTTGAAGGCAAAGATTATGGCACATCCTCAATACCACCGCCTCTTGGCTGCCTATGTCAATTGTCAGAAGGTCAAGAATTTTTAAAAAAGCGCTAATTTAGCTTGCATAACACTTATATAATAGCGTTTTTCAAAGCGTTATTACATATAGTCTTTGTATCATCAAAACCCCTTTTAGTTATGTAGCAATGCAAAGAAGCACATTATTACCCTTTTCATTAATGATTGTGAAATGTTCATTATTGCTTCATGTTGTCCAAAAAATATGACCTTTTAATTTGTGATAGTTATTAATAAACCCATAATTTGTCTCTGCAAAATATATACAAGTTGGGAGGTACCCCACCTTTTCAACACCTTGATCTGTAACTTTGTTTGTATTTTTTGTTTAGATAGACAAAAATTTCCATCATTAAGGTTAATTCAATTAAGGAAGCCATTTTGAGTCAAATTCTAGCATATGGAAGATCAACATGATCATATGTTACTACAACAGTTTTGAAGTGTAATAACATTCTTTTTCAACTAAGATTGTACTTTTGAGCACTATTTAAGCTACCGTTATGGTAGGTCAGATTACGTTTCAGAAACGTTATGTAAGTGTATATCGTGTGTGCAGATAGGAGCACCTCCGGAAGTGGTTTCGAGGCTTGAGGAGGCACGTAGTTCAGCTGCATCAATAGGTGAACAGAATGGAAGAAGCAGTATTGGAGAAGATCCAAGTCTAGATCAATTCATGGAAGCTTATTGTGAAATGTTAATGAAGTATGAGCAAGAACTCTCCAAACCCTTCAATGAAGCAATGCTTTTTCTCTCAAGAATTGAATCTCAGTTCAAAGCTCTCACTATCACTTCTGATTCTGGTCAGTTTTTCTTCATCTTCATATATAATTTGTTCTTCTTTCCATTTCCATGTTCTATTGTTCATTCTTCTCCCAAGAAAGAAGAGAAACCTCTTCATTTTGTGTGGTTCATTTGATTTGATCACTTTTAGAGGTTTAGATTAATCTAATAATCTTTCCTGTGTGATTAAATTATGCTATCTTCGTTCTTTTTTATTTGTCTTTTTAGCAATTTGTATATAGATTAAGAAGAATAGAAAGTAGTAAAAAAATACCTCGAAAATGTAAAATGATAATCAATTGAAGCTATATAATTGGTTGGTTGATAACTTCATAATAAAAAATAATAAAAAGATACATTAAAAATGTAAATTTACAATTAATTATGCTAGGAAGACAAATATTTATAACCAAAAAATGTAACTAGCGTGTCACATAACACAATTTAAGACAATTTAAGACGTCGTATTCATATAATAGTCTTTTGGATTAAGGTTTAATTATTTACTGTATTTGGAGTGAAGCTTGGTCTGTTTCTCTTTTGGTTTATAATTTTTATTGAATTCTGTGAGAATTTCTTGAGTAGGGAACAGTAAAAGATTTTTTCAATGGTTCTGTTGGATTTTCTTTTCTTAAAGTAAATGAAAGCTTTAAAAGGTCTCATCATGGAGACTTTTTTGGCTTAACGTGATTAATTTCTGATTAATTATCAGATCTTGAATGATTACTTTATTGGCTTTGTGCATTTGGAGGAGTGAATATCCTAATTAGTTCTTGACATTGAAAAGTTCCAATAACCCTAACTTTGCCATTAATATCAATTTTTTGGCTGCAGACAATATGTGATTATAAAAGTTGATGTGAACTATTTCTCAAATAATTTAAACGGTAATTATAAAATCGAAATAAATGTCAATATGATTTATTATTATATCCCACTTGGTCAACCCTAGACCATTTTATTTGTGAACTTATCTTTTTGTAGGTGAATGTACTTTGATCTTCCATTCTTTTATAGTAAATGAAAGTTAATTAGTAATGTATGTAGTATTATTATAAATTAGTCCTCGAACATGATAAATATATTGTGTTCGAAAGTGAAATTTGACCATTGTCCAGAGACCAAGCTATGCCAAAATCAAGATCATGCTATATATATATAAGACTAATAATTAGCTTCCCCTTCTCTTGTTAGGGCTCAATTTTGTTTTGTTTAAGGACTCCAATTCAAATCTTTCTTATAAGTTCATTGAAAACTTATCGACCAATATATATGATAATTACAATTAATTTCTTAATTAGGCTGTAACAATAACGCTACATTCATTTAATAAATCTAGTACCCCATTTATTAATAATACGTTGGAGTATTTACCTTGTCTTAATGTAGGGTAAGATATTTAATGATGATGGTTAATATTTGGATGGTTGAAAGCTGGAAAGTATTTAAGTCAAATCGCAGCATAATCGATGTACTATGATTGTTCTTCCCTAGCTAACAGTCTAATATTTGACGTCTAATTGCTCCATTTTCAATTATCCATCAATTTTCAACTCAACCTGATAAGCTCAAATCATGAATAATCTTTTCAGTCATACATCTTATAAGTAGAGTATCTAGAGCTATGAAATTAGTAGTACGTACATTATTACGAGTCACACTTGATTAAGACATTAATAACTTGTGCACGGTTTCAAATTTATCAGAATATCTACTTTTTCGATCTCTAGACATCTTCAATAATTTTTAGATTATACTCCTACATTTTAAAACTTTTTATATTACTCCTATAATTAATTAGTTATTACTACTACTAATCAAAGTTGCATACATAGAGAATGAAAAAGTCTTTGTATTTTAAAAATAAAGGTAGTAATAATTGATCATTGAGCCAAAAAATCTTTATGATTTTATCCTACATAAAATAACTCCTAAAATAAAAATTCATAAAGGTTTCTATTTTGTATTGATCATTTAGCCAAACAAAACCATTATTAGGATAAAAAAAAGCAAACTCAAAAAATAGCAATTATTAGTGTCAAAAATGAAAAAATGAGTTGAAAAGTACATTGAATTCTTAAACGCTCATCTATTGTGTAACGGAAGGAAATAATTTATTAGTTGTACAATAAATAATTTTTTTCATTTGGAAGACATTTTGAAATTTGCATTTTTCTTCGATAATTTATTGAAATCATTATTTTAAGTATATATATGTACACGATATATTGCTTATAATTGATTTTAATTTTTTAAAATTATATCTTCCTCATGCTCTAATTAAAATTCCCAAATCATTGCCAGAATATAATAGGAGGGGATTAGTTACAACTACAAGTAACCCTTTCTACTCAAATCTTACAATTTCCACATTGTGTACCAAAATGGATATTGAAGAATCATATTTCTTGAATGCTGTGTCCTCACATTAAAAGAATATCGGTAATAATTGCAAGCATGAGCAGGATTTTCAAATTATTATAATCAATAATTGTAGCTCAATGATATGTCTGCTATTTTCGCCAGTAAGTCTAACATGCATGCATGATTTAATCCACAAGTAAAGACAAAAATGCAGAATGTCAATGGTCTATAACTAAAACATTAAATTGGGCAAGACCTAATACTACCTATATGGACTATGCTAGTGTAAAACATTGTTACAAGTTACGTTACAACTCTTATCAAATTACTTTCCCCATATATAAAGGTTGAATCACAATTTTAACGATCCCCACATATATATTTTCTTTGGTTTTAAAATAATTTGAATGGGAGCTAAAAACGTAACTCGGGACTTTGCGGAAGAAATTTTTAATAATTCCTTAGTAAAACAATTTATATTTAAACAATTATCTATTTCGATGACTATTGTAAGTTTCTTTTTTGCGATATCACTATTTGATTAATTAACAAAATGATACTTTTGAATATAAACTAAGGAACGACAATGAAAATGACAAATATTATACAAATAGCTCTATTAGTATTCTCTTTTGCCTCTAACTATTATTTTGAATGCTCTTCGAATGTTGATGATCAAATTGAACATATATATACTTTTGCAGCAGTCGGCATTGAGCAAATGGAACGGGCTGCATCCTCAGAAGAGGATGTTGATGTGATTCACAACAGCTCGTTTAGAGGCCTTCATGTGAACGACAACCTAATCGATCCTCAAGCAGAAGACCGCGAATTGAAAGGCCAACTCTTGCGCAAGTATAGTGGATACTTAGGAAGTCTGAAGCAAGAATTCATGAAGAAGAGGAAGAAAGGAAAGCTGCCAAAGGAAGCTAGGCAACAATTGCTTGATTGGTGGAGCAGGCATTACAAATGGCCTTATCCATCGGTAATTTTCGTTAAATCGTACTATCTCCATTCCAAAAAGAGTATAACGTTTCGATTTATCTTATTGATTACTCTTCGTTCAATAAGTGTCCTAAATTATAATGTATAGATTATAAGTTTATATATAACTGATACTAAAGCTTCACTTAATTGTTTCATTTCAATGTTTATACCATTTGACAGTTTATGCTAGATATAGATATTCATGATTGAACATATTCGATTGTTTAAAAGAAATTAGCTTGCATATTTCGACGTTCTAGCTAGTAGTCCGAGCTTCACCTCTTCTATCGTTATGTTTGTATTCGAAATTGCAGAAGTTTTGATATCTTTGAGGTATGTACACGTTCCTTCTTTCAAGCATTTTCATGCATAGGACATTTTAAGAGAACTTATATAGTAGACCTTCTGTATTGGAGCATCGGAACGTTCTTTATTCATCAATCCTTCTGGTAGAAGATCATAGCTTGAATTTCAGTAATCATCTTGCTTGATATAATTTTATGAAATGTGATGACAGGAATCCCAGAAACTGGCGCTAGCCGAGGCGACGGGGCTGGACCAAAAGCAAATCAATAACTGGTTCATCAATCAGAGGAAAAGGCACTGGAAGCCTTCAGAAGATCTGCAGTTTGTTGTGATGGATGCAGCTCATCATCATCATCCATATTATATGGACAACAATGTTATGGGGAATCCATTCCCAATGGATATATCTCCTGCCCTTCTTTGATTAAGTACTAAGTGCTAATATTAAGGAGATTTAATTATGTTTATATGCATCCATAATCCACTTCTAGTGGATGTGCTAGTTGGAATCTTTGTTATTCATCACTATATAATATGATGTACTCATTATTATTACTCTTATTATTGGTAGTATTCTATGCAAACTTGAAAGCAAGAGATTTTTATACTCTTAATGCTCACTATATACTACTTTAATCATTTCAATTTATTTGGAGGTTTGGTTATACTTCTTCAAAAATTCAATTTTAATTTCTTATATATTATTAATAATTTTTTAATGTTCAAAAAGTTTTTATTAAGGCTTAGTTTGTTTTTTTGTTGATTTGTTAAGATCATTGATTAAGTCAAATGTACTTAGAAAATCACTTCTAAATACATTTGAGATAATTTAATAAAATACAAACTAAACATATGTAAAATTGATGGGTGGTACGTACTACTCACTAGTAGGACAATAGAGGACCGAGGGGAAAAATAACGAACTCGTTAGGAGGTACTTTAGATATTTTACAACCTTGATTGTCATTTCGTCCCATTGTACATGTAAGAACGATCTCAAAGTTTGAAAGTTGAATTTTAATTTGCTCCATTTCAACCAACAATCTCTACAATCATAGAGAACTTAAGGGAGCAAGAATGAACTTGTTTGGAGGTCGTATTTTTATTAATCTACATCTATACTCAATTTCAATACAAAAATGTACACATCACTAAAATGTTCCTATTTAATTGTAAATAAAAATTCGTTAAACAAATTGGTTCAACTTACTTCAAAATCAAAAGTAAAGTTATATAAATGACATTAATACTATTTATTTCCCAAGAAATTGTATGTTTTGTCTAAAATGTATACTAAGAAGAACAAAAATACACTAATGAATATAATATGTGTTTCATATCATTAATGAACCAATAATTAACAAAAGATTCAATGAACATTAACTTACAACAACTTTTGCATTCAATGTTGATCTCCAAAAAATAGAATGTTTTTGAAAATCGTCGCCCTAATTTGAGGTTCAGTTCCTCTTACTCTATATAATTAGATAAGTATTATAATATGATTGAACTTCAAAAAACTATTACTTCCTCCAGTTTAATATTATGAGACGTTTTTATTTTTACATGTCTAACTTTAGCCCTCAACTAATTATTATGTTAAGTTAAAAAATATTAATATAATAAATTTATATTGAAGAATATTTTTATAAAAATAACTTTTTATATTGTAATTAATCAATTATTGCTATTTATAATAAGATACGGAAAAATAAAAAAGTCCTATATTTTTGAAATAAAGGGGTATTACATTTTCTTGTAATCTCGTCATATACTATAATTAACAGTTGATTGTCAAAGCTTGGTATGAAAGAATACAAAACTCCAATGAAAATAAAATTAAGGTAGTAATATATTTAAGAAAAAAATGAAATATTATATGGAACTTAATAACCTAAATGAATTTTTTTGAGTAAATAGAGGCATTCGAGCATGCATCCTGTTAGGTCTTTTGTGAAAGTAAACTCAATAGCGAAGGACAATTTATGAGCGGTTTCTATAAGGATGTTGGCAGTACTTGAGTACTCTAGTAGGGGAAGCAAGGAATTGCTTTCTGAGAGGGACTGCAGTTTACGAAGGAGCTGGCTCACAATAATATGGAGATAGAGAGTGATTCGAGTTACTTGGTATATATTTTGAAAGGCTGGCGATATTGTCAGAGCAATTTTGATTATGCCAGAGTAAAGTATGAGCATATACCTAATTTATAACCTTTTAAGTCCACTATTCTATTTTGTCATTAGTATTTACTATTTAATAATTTATTGTAAGTAGAGATAATTTTGAAAATCACCAATAAATGAACAGATTCCATATTTTAAATATATGCATCTTTAAAGGAACACAGTTAACATTTCAAGTCAACTATTTTATTATATCATTAATATTTACTATTTAATATTTTTTTACAATTAGAGTTATTTAAAAATTAACAATAAATGAACACATTCCATATCTTTAACAGAGGAGAATATTTGTCGATCTTTTCTACGATTTCAAATTGTGAAGAATTTATTTTAGTTGAACTTTTATTTATTTTTCTTTGGTCGCCCTTTTCTCCGTTGAATATTGGGTTTATAAAGTATCGCATCTGACTCATCAACGATCTCAAGAATTTATCTTGAGCACGTAACTTTTCTCCAATTGACCAAAGATGATAATTATCATTTAACTTCGAAATTAATTCCCCAAATTCTTTACCTTCAACAACAGTTTCAAATATTGAAGATCTTAGATACTAATGTCTATTGCTTTTATTTTCAATTAATATAGAAAATATTTTGTAAATTATTTCCTTCAATAATAATTAATTTGTAGATGACCAAGAGAGCAATAATAATGATTTATGAACATTAAAGATGCATATATTTAAAATATGGAATCTGTTCATTTATTGGTGATTTTCAAAATTATCTCTACTTGAAATAAATTATTAAATAGGAAATACTAATGACAAAATAGAATAGTTGACTTGAAAGGTTATATTAGTATATGCTCATACTTTGCTCTGGCAGAATCAAAATTGCTCTGGCAATATCGCTAGCAGGTGTAGCATGTATTTCAATGGAGATCGATGTAGTCATCACGTATGTTCTTCGTTGGGTTCGAGACATGAATGTTAGTTTCATTAGGGAGTGCAGGTTGGCACATTGAAATTACGGTTCGGAGCAACAAGCTTTTTCGTTTGATGTTCCGCCACATTGGCTTCATTCTACTATTTTATGGGGATTATAATAGCTAGCTTCTTTTGTTGCATTACGAATTTATGTATTATCGTCTGATCATTTTATAATAATTCTTATTGTTGAAAAAAAAAATCAATATTATTTAGATAGAGTAACTATTTTGCCCTTTATTCGAACTTTTGCCATTACTAGATCAATTTTTTTGAATTGATACTTTTACTTTCCCTTGTCACACTCATGGGTGGACTTTCATGTTGTTCAGAGTGGTTCATTTGAACCACCTGAATTTTTAGTTTTACCAAAACATAGCTAATCCCATCACCTTGTGGAGTCTTGAGTCTTCTATTTTAGTATACTATATTCGAATTTATTTTTATTATATATTTTTTGCTTGACTCTACACGGAATATATGGTCATGGAATCCAATATTTATTAATTTCAATGCAAAATTATAACCGAAATATATAAAAGTCATACATAAATCATCATTCTTGTTAGTTTATAACATAAGAAATATTCATCATATTATATAATTACAACGTCATTATATATAGGGCAGAGGGCAGATCTGACTATGTTCGTGGTGGTTGAATTGGGCTTAGTTGGTTAGTAATGAACTTAACAAAAGGTTGGTGTTTAAAGCCTCGTAACGTCAAATTTATTAGAAATTTTAAAAACATTTTTTATTACTTAAACTCACATGACTTAATCTGTTTCTTAAATGTTCATCTGAATGCAATATTTTCCACTAAAATCCTTGATTTGCTAATTAAATACAATTCAAAAATTTAATGTATATTTCGAACCACCTTTTCGATATGTCTAAATCCGTCCCTGATCACACTTTATCAACAATTACTTTTTATTTATGTTAGAACAAATTATCATATGATAAGCTTATAAATGTTTTTGAAAAGACAAATCAAATTTTATCAAATTTATAAATGGTGAATGTTTTAGGTGATTCAAACTCATAATTAAAAACACAACTTCTTATTTGGGTTGTGGAAAATAAAAATAGCAACTCAACTGTACTAACATTTTAGCTAGATTTCCGATTCCTTATTTTCCTCAAAAGCCTCTGTATTTGTATCTGTATCTGTCTGTGTTTATAGATTTACTTAATAGAGTAATCATCTAATTCTCTCTTTATTTCCGACAAGAAGCAACAAATTTGAATTTTTTTGATTGACTTTCGATGGCTAAGACCAGACCTGGCAAACGGGACTTGGATTCCTACAACATCAAGGGGACCAACAAAGTTGTCAGAGGTATATATATATAGTCTTTTTTTATGTTCTTGAAGATGTTCCTGAATTGCCCTTTATGCAGAATTATATATGTCAGTGTTGATTATTTGCAAGATTTCTCTTTTTTGAGTAGTTGATATGTTTCTTTGAACATCGTATGTGTTGATGGGTAGTGGGGTTTGTATGTATATTACTCCTTTCAACCTAGTTTGAACGATCCTTTTACCTGAAATTGAAATCTTTTGGTGTCAATTTTTGTGTGCGTGAAATTCAAATTTTTCTTAAACTTTCTGCAAAACTAAAGGGTTCTTACAAAATGAATAGAGGGAGTATGTTTTTTGAGTTCTTGATTATGTTCCTGCAATGTCCTTATACAGTGTTGATCATTTTCAAAATGATATCTTTATCGAGTTGTTGCTATGTTTCTTTTAACATTGTATTTGGTGTTCATTTTTTTTACTTCTCATTATATACATTTGCACATTGATTAAAAGAATTTAATTTTACATATATGTCCTGAATTGATAATCCCCTTAATTCTTACTTTTTGGTTATTTAACGTTTAAGTTTCCTTACTTTTGACTAATTTATGTTGAAAATGAAGTAGACTAAGAATTAAAGAGGAAGTCTAGTTATTATGAATATGTGCTTTTATAATAGGGATAAAACAGAAAACGATAAGGTGAAAACGCATTGGAAATATAAAGCGGCAACTAAAAAGTAACAATGAAGTGTAGCAAAGGAGGGAGTAATACTTTTCGAATGTGGAATATTTGGAATGTGGAAAGTGGAATGTAGGTGTGCATGTTGAGGCATTTTCTTATTTGAGTTTTTACTTGAGGATCTAGTTAGGATATTTTTCCCAATTTTGTTGCTTGATCTGTTTATTTAATTAGGGATTTGGAGCGAAGAATTTAACTAAGCGAGTGTTTTATGTAGTATGATCAGCACTTCGATTTGAGAGTTAAGTTTCTTACTATGCTGTGGTTGTTTTTATTTTGAGTCCCAGGATCTTATACATCCGTTCGATGGCAGTATAGATATGAGTATTAAAGTGTAGAAGAAGTGGGACATAATCTCAGCTGATCTACCAGATTATATTGACTAATGTTTCTATAGTCTAGAAGTTATTGGTTCCTTCCAATGTTGTATTTCTTTTTACTGAGTTGATTAAGAGAGTGTTTTTATGGAACTAATCTCTTAATATTTTAAGTAACTAACTTGTTTCTGGATTTGTGTCTACAACCTCAAGCCGGTGACTGCGTTTTAATGAAACCTTCTGAAAAGGACAAGGCACCATATGTGGCCCATGTTGAGAAGATTGAGGCAGACAATCGGAACAATGAGAATGTACGTGTGAGGTGGTATTACAGGCCTGAGGAGTCCATTGGAGGCAGAAGACAGTTTCATGGGGTGAAGGAATTGTTCCTATCTGACCACTTCGACATTCAAAGTGCTAACACTATTGAGGGAATATGCATTGTCCACTCCTTCAAAGATTACACCAAGCTAGAAAATGTGGGGCCTGAAGATTACTACTGCAGATTTGAGTACAAAGCAGCAACTGGTGCTTTTATTCCTGACCGTGTTGCAGTGTGAGTGTTTCACTGTGATTGTTCTGGGTTTCTATTATTGCAGTGAGTAACTAGGCCGGTTTTGTCTTTTGGATATATGTGAAGGTATTGCAAATGTGAGATGCCATACAATCCAGATGATTTGATGGTACAATGCGAGGAATGCAAAGACTGGTATCATGATCTTCTCTGTTATTTTCATTTACTTTATTTCGAACGTATTGTGTGCAGCAAAAGTTTCACTTATAGATAAAGTTCATCCTAGGATGTTTTGTGTCTTTCAAATGAAGTAGTCACGAAACCTATACAAGGGGTTATGGATCCAATATGTGATATCTGCTCTTGTGCCTTTATTGGGTGAGGTTTCTTTAGGAAAATTTTGTTATACTGTTTCTTTGTGCAAGTGTATCTCTAAGAAAATTGTTTGGTGACTCTAAGAGCTGGGAAATTGACTTCTTAAGGGGTTTCTTTATGATGCTGGTTTCAAAAAACTAGTTGAGCCAATTTCATGAACTTCCGACTTAACCAAAGAGATCCGAGCCTGAGCAAATCAAGGAAGTGTTGGTGGATATTTATTAAGAAAGTTTCTGAGCTGAGCTGAAACAAAGCTGAGAATATCCTGAATTCGATCAGATCTGACATTGGGCAGGATTTACCTTTTGGTTGAACTGATTGCAGATTTGCAATCTACCAACATTTCAGTCCTAGTTGGATCAGATTTGCAGCCTAGTTCTGGCCAACTGATTAGTGCAAAATGTTGTATGTTTTCATTCTATTTTGCAGCATTGAACACATCAAATTGACCAAAACGCATAATTGGTCAAAATGTTTACACTTCGAATAATGAATGGTGTACTGAAATGATGAAAGAAATGAGTAGATAAATAGAGAGACCTTCATTAATTAGTGAAATGGAGCTTTGCGCTAGCCGCTATGTGCTCTATTTTTGGTTGTCAAATGCTTAAATTAGATCTATAGTTGTTATCATGTGTTTCACTTGCTTCTTCATTCCTATTTTATTTAAAGATCTTTCAGTATGTATTACTTAACAAAATTCTAACAAACTTACAGCCAACAAAAGGAAAAGTGAGAAGGTACTTCTATTGGCGTGCTGAGGTATAAATGTGCAGGACCAGTGTACAACTCTATAGCATATTTGCTGCTGTAGTTACAACAATGTTACTTATATATCATGTTTCTCGTGAGTTTGCAGGTTGAATGTAGTTTACTTTTATAAAGAGAGATGTTATAACTTATGCGTTGCAACTGGATTAGCTCCATTACAAACCAAACCAAGCTTTACCCCACTAAGTGGAATTGGCTAATTAGCTCCATTTATAGATTAGTGTACTCAGTTTTGTTCCCAATCATTCATTCTCAGGGATTATCTCTTGCATATATGTTGTGTACGTTTGTCAACAATTAAATTATAAATACCTTACCATAGTAAATGCCCATGGTTTTTGTAGGTATCATCCAGCTTGTATGGGTATGACTATTGATCAAGCAAAGGTGTTAGAGCATTTCATTTGCGCTGAGTGTGTATCTGACGACCCGAGAAAATCTCCATCGTCATCTCCAATGACCAATGGCAAGGTAATATGTTCTCCGGAGACTCCTGGTTTTGTGTTTCTAGAAGGGCCTCATGAGTCATGTCAAGTGGCAAGCATACTATATAGTTCCCTTCTCAAACTAAATTAGTCAGTTACTTTTCTGGCATTTTCCAAAACAGTGACATCTTTCCTTATTATAATTACACTTTTCACTTCCATACTAATACAATATTTCAATATGTGCTCCCCTAAAATATAACTCTTCTTTAGATCAAGGATATAAAAGTACAGTTAAACTAAGGGAACAAATAACATTACTGTTTGTGCTAGGCTAAATCTGATTGTTGAAAATTCAATGTGGTAATAGTCTGGTTGGAATTATTTCATTTCTCCATATATGATATCTTAACTTAATGGCGAAGGGTGTTGGGTGACTTCGATATGTAAGTTGGTTACCTATTGGTGCACATAGATAAGAAAACTAGAAAGAGGATTATTCTTTGGTTATGCAGAGAAACCAATGTGCTAATCAACTGGTGATATCTTGCATTTATGCTAGCATTACCATGTGAACCGTCAACTTTGTTTGATCTCTTACTAAACAAGACACTTCAAGAATTCTTCTGGTTTTGTTATCTTGTCATGTGGTAGGCTTACAAGTGCAACCTTTTATTCTCTCCGGGGATGAGCACCTTGAACACTAAAAAAAATATTCATCTCTCAATACGATTGCTGAGGTTTTAAATTACATTTGAATGACGTTAGGACACTGCATTTAGTACCTGGACTAATTGCAGATGTTACTAATGAGCTTGTAGGTAGCTATCCTGGTGATTCAACAAAATTATTGGTTTAGATCTATAGTTTAATGGAGACTTAGGTTTTTATGTATTTATTAAACTGGGATAGCATTTTGTAGTAGTGTTGCATGACTTGGGATTTGCTTGATGGCTATGCTTTTTCGTGAAGTCCAACTATTTCTTCGGGTTTTTTGTCGCTATTAGAAACATGTAATGATGGTAGTCTACAATTTTAGGTGGTAAATTGATGCTCAAGGAGCAGAAATCATAGTTCAGCCAGTTAGGACTATTTTCCACTCTTAGTAAATTTCATATCTAGGAAGTGATATTTATTCTTCACAAATATTAGTACTACAGACAACAAAGCTCTATCTCTCACGTCAACATTTGTGTTAGTGTCTCTCCTCTACTTGTGTCTCCTTTTTACGAATTCCCATCTCGGTATCTGAACTTTAAGCCCTTGGTCATAGTGAGAACCAGCTTAGATCATTTTTTGTTTATCTGCACCCATAGTTGTATGCCCTCTGATTCTCGTTTTGGGTTTGTTTCAGATGCATGTAAAGCCGCAGAAGAGGTAACAATGCATAGCTCGTTGTCATGAAGCTTGAAGCATATTGTCAAAATGCCTTGGAACTTTCAAATGCTTCTTGCTACTTTGGCTTGTTGTGCAAACTGCAAGACCATCGAGTTCTCTACTTAGCCTAGTCTCTTAGATGTTGATGATTCATCATCGAGTCACAGGCCATGATATATGTGTGCTCGTTTTAGCGACTTTGTTGTGCAGACGTCAACCCCAATCATGGAAAACTCACTCTGAAACAGAGATGCTTTGCGTCTGAGTTCCGAAGTACCTATTTATTCGTCTTCCCTAGTTGACCACTAGGTTGAAACTAGGGAAATAAGCTTTAAGCGACCCACAAGAGCCCAGATTTTAGATTGATATTCTGAATCCCTTGGGAGATTTATTGTTCCATTGCAATTCTGATTCAGTTAGATCTTTCTAGTAATCCTTCTACTTCCAGAGACTTGCATATATGGATGAAATTCATGACGTTCTTTTATTTGAATAAATTGACAACGGATGACTTGTAACATGTAAGTTAGAAGTCCTAGATTGTAAAGTGAAAGAAAATCGAATTGACCTAGTGGCGAAGAAGGGTGGTAAATTTGAGTCACATACCATTTTGTAAGCTAGACACACGTAGGACTGTTATCGAACCAGTCCGCTTGTTTGCTTGCTCGATTCGAATTTCGAATGGATTAAGATTCGGTTCTACTAATTGTAAATTGTTAAAACTGTTCATAAAACAAATTTTATTAAAATATAGGTTTAATTCGAGCCAGTTACGATTCGTTCTAAATCGCTTGTTAATCGTTCGTTAAAACCATTTACAACATTTATTCTTATTTAGAAAATATAACGAAAATATCCTAACTATCCGATTTGTAAGTGGAACACGAATTACGATTAGCGATCCAAACAAACGAGCCAATTTTTTGCAATCTTAACGAACTAATTTTACACGATTTTATTTCGAATCAAGTATGATTGGAACATTCAAATCTGTTTATTAATGTTAGTTCAAAACGGTTTATTAATGGACCAATTTACGAGTGAAACCAGTTTAATTAATAGTCTGAACCTGTTTGCCTAAAACTAGACCGACTCGTTAACAGCTCTACACACGTGCGCCTAGTTTCGTTACATCAAATATGGATAAGTTACCCCAATAAATGCAAAGAAAAGGAACTCATTGCAAATGGTCAGGTTTACGCAGATGAATCCTGAGGTTTTTTGTATGCCATTTTAGTAGGAAATGAAGAGGCAATGGGACGATGAAAGCCAGAGAAATATTCAATATGCTGTACAATTTTGTTGAAAAAAATAATTTACCAGAGCCACTCCCTGCCTCCTTTGGTAGCTCAAGAAGAGGGTCAATTTCAAAGAAAGATAGTCTTTCCAACTGCACTTGGGCTTTCTTGACATTGGATTCTCATTCAATGTTTATGTTACTCGAGCCGAGATTAGTCGAATCGTCCCTCATAATATACAAAATTGCACAGGCAAAGTAGAATAAAGACTCATGTTGGTGTGATACTGTGATGTACTCCTAATATGACATATCAAAAGCTTCATAATCAGGAGTCCGGTATGAGAAGCCTGTCTCATCATTCGAGCCCCTTTTTATCACACTTGCCCTCTGAACTAAACGTACTAATGCTTGCACAACTTCAGACATGGGCGGCCTAAATTCAGGTTCAGGCTGTACAGTGAAGAATTCAAGGCTCAAATTAAGGTTTGTGCTCTCGAGTAAATAGTAAATGCTTGCAAAAGAACACGACATATCTCATCATATTATTGATTTTATGCCTAGTGAAAAAACCCAATAAAATATTTTGAGACAACAAGACAGCAAGAACTTGCTGAAGACCAACCGCTTGCAACAGGATGCCATGAAAATAAGCAGCTAATATTAAGTGGGAAATGAACATACAGGTGCACATTATGGGTAATAAAAGCTTAAGCTAATAGGAGTATCAGATACACTACCTGAACGCAGAGGGCAATGATGTCAGCAAAGCGGGACAAAGACTTAGCGGGGTACATGCCATTTAGATTCAGATCGACCATTCTTGCCAATGCATCTATATCGTGGAGTTGAGGAGTAGCCCACCTCACAAGGGATTGCTCTGATCTAACCCTGGAGCTGAAAGGTAAGTGGGAATTGGATATATGAAATGATGAAGTCATTCATATTTGGCAAAGTAGAGTATAAAAGGTCATGAAAGATGAAAAACCAAGAGTTGCAGTAACAACTTGCTGATCACACAGAAAAGATATTACCAAGAAACTAAGAAACCCTTACCTATCAAGGGGTTTCCGTCCTGTTAAAAGCTCCAACATTACAACGCCAAAGCTATATACATCACTCTTAACGGTGTAGATCCCAGATAGGGCAAACTCAGGAGCACTATATCCAAATGAACCTACCATTTGCGTTGATGAAACCTGACAAAGAACATGGCAAGAAGTTACTCAGAAGCACATAAGTGAATTTTTAAATGATATTCACTTCGTAACCTTGTAGCATCTTCATCTTCTGACTTCATAATATGCTTCATAATTACCTGTCGCTCAGTGTTAGGTGTTAAAGCAGCCAACCCACTATCTGACAGGTGGGGATTCAGCTCTTCGTCGAGTAAAATGTTAGCTGACTTTAAGTTCCTATGTACAACAGATGGCAGACATACTTCGTGCAAGTACCTGAGGAGATTGTGCAAACTTCAGGAATGAAAAGAAAGAGAGAGCGCCCAAAAATTGTGTGACAAAGAAATTATCAACATACTCTAAGGCTCGAGCAGTGCCAAGTGCCACTCTAACCCGTGCATTCCATGTCAGCAACTTGCTCCTCTCATCAGCAAAGTGGAGCATCTCATGCAAGCTGCCATTTCCAATATGGTCATAAACCAAAAGACGTTGACCATACTCCGCACAGTATCCAGCTAATGGAACAATGTTTGGGTGCCTAAGACGTGCCATATTTGAGACAGCTTCTTCAAAATTATCTTCTTCCTGCAATGACAGCGCCGCATTGTCGATCTTTTTTATCGCCATAATCTACAGGGGGTGGCGAAAACAGTGGAGTTAGTCGGTGCAACTGTGCAGGTAATGCAGCTCAAGCAATATAAAATAAGATTAAAAAATATCACTAAGCCGTATCCCTATAGAATGGATCCCATGAAACACAATAGTAATTCAAATCATCGTGTTACTATTAAGGAATAGTGTATATTGAGACCAGTAGTAAGTCTCTGTTTGAGACAACTATTATAGATTCTCAATTTACAATTCATATGTGAGGCATGATAGACAATCAAAAGTAGCAGCTTCCTGAAGAAACTTTTGAGATGCATTTGGATGGAGGGATTCGAGAGAAGGGTCCTGAATAATTAGTTAAAAGCATAAAGTTTTGGGATACATAGAAATGCGGTGGAGGACCTGAAATCCATCCGTTACCCCCCTGGAGTATATTCGTGTTCCAATGATGCCTGATCTGAACTTATTGTTCAAAAAACAAATGCGCCCCTCCAAATGCAAATAAGTTAAGTAGAAGCCAAAGCCTGAAAGAAGTTACCTTCCCATTGGGAAAATCCGCTCTATAAACACGACCAAGGGAGCCCTCACCAATGAGATTTTCTTGACTAAAGCTGTTTGTTGATGTTTGGAGTGCAGCGACAGTATATGACGTAGCCGTTATGGGGGATTTCGCTCTCCTCAGAGATCCATTATTCCCCTGGATCCTTTCAACTATCACTTTCTCTGCAGGAGGTGGCTTCAGATCAGCTACTGCAGATGTAGCCTCTACCCTTTGCCCTTGCATCTCCATATTACCTTTAGGCCAATTAAATTAGAATCAATTAAGCTATTGTGGTGGAATATTAAAATACACTATCTTAAAAAAAGAAGTTCAGCGAAACTGACTTTATTCTTATTTTAAGACTTTTCTTTCCATAGGTAGCCAAAACAATTTTATACTTTCTTAAAATGCTGGATCGCTGTCATGTTCTTTCATTTATAAATTCCAAGAATTTAATACTCCATTTTTCAAGTGTAACTTTATCATGAAATAATCAGTATAAACACAACTTCTGTTTAGTTGTCTCTCAATAGTCAATAAACAAAGGATACAATGAGGACCTAGTGATAGAGAGATAGCCTTTCAAAACTTGTTTTCTTCATTCAAAGTTTTATATATTTGTTAACTCCCCCCTCCCTCCCCTTAAAAGTACTGTGATCCTTGTTCCATCATTGTTGATGCACCTGATATGCTTCAGACATTTTCCTCTTACTATTAATATTCTGTTTCCTTCCATTTTTTCTCTTCTTAAAAAAAATTATTTTCTCTAGCTCTTAGATATAATGGAATATATCAAAATGGCTGAATGCACTACCTATGCTTCTTATCTATTGTGAAGTAGTAAATAGTGTTTATACTCCACTCTTAGGTTAATTCGGAAAGAGTCTCCTTGTTCTCGCACGGGTAAGCCCGATGTCCCCTTGCCCATCTTAGGTGAGAGCCTCTCCAAAGGCATGGGGCCATGTTAATGTTGACTTATGAAGGGTGTGAAGATAGTATATACCTTGATCTCTGCTAACCGGATGACTTCCAGAAGGAGTTGCAACAATCTCTTTTCCCTTGCACTTTCTAAAACAAAAAGCACATCCGAGAAGCACAACGAGAACCACAAATGCAGATCCTACAGCAATGCCTATAATTGGTCCAGCTGTCAAGCCCTTCTTTTCAACATCACCATTGGGGCTTGACGGATGACTCTTAGAACTTTGGGGTGTATGCGCACGAGTGTTGTTTTTCCTAGATCTACCAGGCGGCGGTGGGGTGTATGGTGGTGGTGGAGGAGCAGGAGAATTGAAGAATGTATTCCCATCATGTCTGTTCCAGTCTGACGTGTCATTAAGGAGACATACTGATATGAAACTAATAACTGAGTATATAAGGGCCTGAAGTCGCTTACATAAAATTAGGGACAGAAGTGAGCTCATTTGGAATCCAACCATTGAACTGGTTGTTCGCAACATTCCTGCAGACAGTGTATTGCTTGAGACCAATTAGCATTACCAACCAGAAAATCTCAAGGGGTGTTTTTTTGAACTTGAACTTACAGATTATCTAATGGCAAGCCAACCAGAACATTAAGAGAACCAGTAAATTGATTATTCTGTACATATCTGCAAAGAGTAAGGATAAAATGAGGTGAAGAGGCAGGAAAAGACCGAGAGGGGAAATTACACAACTAAATATGCTCACAGTGATGAAAGATTGGACAATGTACTGAAGGAAGGCGGGAGATCGCCAGTAAAATTGTTGGAAGATAGATCTCTGCAATGAAGGTATAATCAGCAATGTCGCAGAAGGAACCAAGCAACAAAAATTTCATCAAAGTAACTCTTATCGATCTCTTATAATCAAGAACTTGAACCACTACCCTGAGGAAAAAACTAAACCAAGTCAAACTAAATGCACACAAGGAGTTCGGATAAGTGGTTGCTTTGGAAGCCTTCAACTAGATCAGATCTTTTCTTTCTCCCTTGTCACGATTTTCTCAATTGATTGATAAGCATCAGAAGGTAAAAACAACTAAAATGAATGATATATAGTTGTAGGCTTGTAGCACTTAGGTAAAAGAAGATTAACCAGACCAAACCAAGTCTTATCCAACCACGTGGGGATAGAAGGAGATTCCTTGTAAACAAACTTATTGAAAAGACTATAGATTACTCAATACTGCTACACTGTCATACTCACATTACTAGCATTATAAGCAAATGAACAAAAACTAACACCAAATCTGCATTCCTTTTTGCAGAATCTTGAAGGAAAAACGGTTATAATAATAGGAGCTTACAGATAGCTCGAGAAAATGAGATCATGAAACATGTAAGGCATGAAATACTCAAAAAACTTACAAGGTTCCGAGATCAGAATGATTAGCAAACATGTCTCCAACGGATTGAGAAAGTGAATTATGACTAATATTGCTACAATAGAAAAGACATCAGGAAACCAAAACTTAGTACCACAATATGTTATTCAGTATGAAAAAATAGCAAATTAGAGAATAAATGACACTCACATGTAATTCAATGAAATCATATTAGCAACGGAATATGGAAAATTTCCACTCAAGTTGTTGTTCCCCAAGTTTCTGCAAAGCCAATTAATTCACTTAAGTTAACAGTTGGATAAACTAAAACGATGAGGATTCATGTCATGCTGCACTTTTAATAACTGGAGTTTACAAGCTTGTAAGATTGGGTGGCAGTTGAAATGGAATTGAGTCATGAATCTTATTGCCACTCAAATCCCTGTAAAAGAATGAACACAATCATTCAATTATCACTCATCAAATTGTAACTTACGAATCGAAGCTCATAAATGACACGGAAAAAGAAATCTCACAATGTTTTCAATGAAGCAAGATTGTTTAACATGTATCCCATTGTTCCAGTAAGTCCCAAGTCAGCAAGTTGACTGTTACAGCAAACCAAATATTATTGAAACAAAGAACACCACCTAATGCGAAAATAACATCACTAAATATAGACTGTCAATATAAAAACACCATTTAGTGCTTCCTTACATAGACACGACAGATGAACCTTCACAAGTAACCCCGTTCCATGATTCACCACATGGATCACCACCACTAGATTTCCAACCAGATAGTTGAGAAGGGCTATTCAACGACGTATACAGCACCTGAAGTGCTTGCACTGCAAACATCATACAATATTTTCTTTACTCAATTAAAGAAAAGAATCAGATCATAAGAGAAAACTTAACAAACAAGAAAATCACAAAGCCATTTTTTGTATTCACATACAAAATCGAAGTACCCTGATTTCGATACCATAACATAAGCACATCACTATATCAAATTTTATACTAAAAACATTATATGGATATAATATGACGTTATTGGCATATATACATAAAGTGCAAACACATTCATTTAATTAAAATCATCTCAGAAACAAAAGATTGTTCGCCTTGTTTTCATGGTCAAAATTAACGAACTTGTTTGATTCAAAACAAACTTATCATGTAGATTATATTGAAAATACGATCCTTTCATACATTTTAGACAGAATATTCTCCATAAGATATTTGACTTCAAAATTAAAAAAATCATCAACCAGAAAAAATGAAAAATGGACGATCTTTTTAAAAAATGGGAGTATATCCTAAGAACGTTTAAATGTGAAAACACAAACAAATCTAGCATTCTTTGACTTAACATTGACTTTGAAGTGAAAATAATAAATCCAAAAACAAACTTGAAACTTCTCAAATGGATCATGGCAAAATCAGCATTTAACAGTACACTTCTTTAACCAAATAAACACAAACTTACGACAACCAAATTCGACAAATTCAGGTTTTTCAGCAAAACAATCTGTTTCACAAAAATGGTTTTAATAACACCAAAGTTTGTTAATTTTTATGTATTAAAAATGAAAATCACAATAAACACACCCCTTCTGGTAGAGCAAAGAAGAAAATAAAAAATGCATATGCCGTATCACGAGTGTATTTATTAATATGATTTAAAATGCATATGTGATTCAATTAGACCGAGTTACAAGTGTGAGAATATTAGTCTCACTAAAAAGGCCCTAGTCCGATTTTATTTATCTATAACCAATTGATTTTAGTATGACGTCGAAACCTACCATAAACAAATTAAAAAAAGAAAGAAACTTACAGTCATTAGCATCAGTGTTTCCATGAACAAGTGAGGAAGCAAAAAGGAGGGAAGCGATGAGAAAAAGAGGAGAAAATAAAGAAAAATAAAAATGAGGTGGTGAGGTGGCAGTGTCTCCCCCCTCCTTGTTCATCGCCATTTCAGTTGTCGGCGTGTGAGAGAAGAAGCATTGAAGAGAGGAAAAGGAGAAAGCTTAGGACAAAATAGGTGTGATCAGGTGCGGTAGGTATCACCATTGGAAATGTGTGGAACCATAAACATTCAAGAGAGAGAGAGAGAGAGAGATTCCAAGCTTACAGTAGTAGTTATGAAGAGAGAGAGGTGGTCAGAGTGGAAAAAATAAAAGATACTGAGGGGGAGGGAGGGGGAGGAAAGGGGTACAGCTATTCAACACCCTACTGTTATTAAGACACTGTACTTAGTACTTCCATTTCAAAACACCGAACACTTTTTCATTTTTCTATGTCTAATTTTAATTAATACTGTAGTAATAATTCAATATAAAAAATATATAATGTTATTTTTATGAACTTTACATTTATCGACTTTAATTTTATATTTTAAAAATAAAAGTAATTAATTAACGGTTAAAATTGGACCGTCAAAGACAAAAATGTCATCAATTTCAAAATAAAGGGAGCAATAAATCATCTATTTTTCTAATTGTGTACTTATTAAGAATTAAAATTATAAATACTCGGAGATTTTTTTTCTTTTCTTATAAAAATATCTTTTTAGTTATTTTATAGCTTGAAAAAAATGATTTTGAATATTCCTATATTTACAATTTCAATGAATCTTTTAGCTAATTATATATATATATATATATGTATATTCCTATTGTTAAGTATTAATGAAAGGATAATAATGGCGAAAGAAGGTGATATCTATCCAATAAGTTATAGCCACTTAAATATTCACTTAAAATCCACAAACGAGTACACTAATAAAAGTAAAAGTTCGTTTAAATAAACATGTACTATAGGAGGAATATCAAGGTTTGAATTGCGTGACTTCTTATGCGGACACTAAAAACATGTTATCTGCTAATAATTAATCACAAAACAAACCTATAAGTAAAAAATGGATAATTAGTGAAAAATAAAATATGAATTGACGTACTCCTACATAAATAAAACTTTAAGATGTTCGAAAATGAAGATATTAAGTAGAGTATATGATGCTGTATAGTAAGGTGTACGTTTATGGTATCTTCTTGCGGCAATTATGGTGAGTAATGAGTGGAGTTAAAGTTGTGACTTGTGTCGGTGTATTATTATGAGAAGCTTTTAATATTAAAGTCAAAAACAGTGGGAACCAAGTTGGGTTCGAAGAGGGCAATTTAGTAACACATGAATATCGAACTTAAATCTCACTTTCCTTTTGGGCCTTTCTATTCATCTGCATTCTCAAATATGGAACCTGAAGAATAAAGGGATCCACAGATTTGAGTGCGACGTTGAAAATGACAGATCTGTCCCCTTCACAACCATTGTTTTCTTGTTTAACATTTTGATTAATGTGCTTCCATCCTCTCTCGTTTTCGATTAAATCCTTACATAATTATATACTACGTGTTAAATTATTTAAATGGTCTTATCATTATAATTAGATTAACTTTTTTAATAACAAAATTAGGAAAATATCACTTCTATTCATTTTGACGTATTTAATAGATAAAACTATAAATTTTAATAAATGACATGTCCATATATGTTTTAAAGTTCCAAATTGCTAAATTTTACATTAAATGTCAATTAGGTCTGTGAGTTTTTTATATTACAACTTTGGGTCCATTGAAAAATTTTCATTATCTCAATTACTTTATACCCTCATTCACTTAATACTTTATTATATTTGATATTAATTTTTTTTATGACACCAACATTTTAATAAAAAAAATTTAAATACATTGTATATATATTTATACTTAATCCTATTAAATTATTAAAAATAAATTTATTGAACTAATATTTTTAATTAATAAAAAAGAAGTAATCAAAAAACTTTCATTACAAAATTGAAATACTTATAGCTAAATTGAGAAATTTATTGCTATGAACTAAAACTGATTCGATATATCATATTACAGTTAATCATTAATTATAAAAATAAAAATAATTTAATGGATCTAATATTATTTATATAATTTGTAGATAATTATGATGTAAATAGAAGAAGGGTGTAGTAGTCAATAAGATATTTTGACTTACGTTAAAGGACCTAATGACCAATTATAATAACATTGATGAACCTGTAGTGGTAACAAAAAAATTCAGGACCTGTTTGAAATGTAACATGACAAGCGGGGACCCGAGTGTCATTTACCTGTTAATTAAAAGAGGTCCACATATGTTTTTCACCAAAAAAAGATATATTTATGCAATTTAAGTTTAATTGCGTTTAACTTAGATCGGTTAAATATGTTGTTACGATAACAAACAAAATTATTAGAAAAATGTTTCGGAGGACCTTAGTTTACCCAAAAAATTGATGATAATACGAGGATATATTTTACGCCTCCAAACCAAGCCGATAAAATCGAAATACGAAATGGTAAAGTAGGCAAATTAAATGTGATTATGTGAAGTTGATTTGGATGGATATTTCGATAATACGAGCAGCACAATCTGGCAAGGAGATCGACCAAAATGGAAAAGAGCTCTTGTCAGGCATATACTTGGATTTCTCTTCCTAATGGATTTTCAAGAAAATGACAGGATTCGGACAACTTTTCCTACTCATTGACCTTTCATTTTATAATTCCAAGACCCTACTTTTCAAGGCCCCAACGAACCAGTGAATTTAAGGTTGGATATTCATTCCAACCAATGAATTCAAGGTTGGAATGAATATCCAACCTTAGATTCACTGGTTCGCTATATAATAATGAAAAATTGAATTGTTGTTTAGAACCGAACCAATGAATCTGAGGTTGAGTATTCATTCCAACCTTGAATTCATTGGTTGGAATGAATATCCAACCTTAGATTCACTGGTTCGTTGGGCCTTGGAAAGTAGGGTCTTGGAATTAGTTTTTACCATTATAACTATGATTTTAATAAATAGATTGGAGGACAAAAACGATTAATCTCTTCAATTCTATTTTACTTACTTTTGCGATTCTAATAAAAGAATGCATATACTTCGTTCGCTTTTGAGGTTATCTTTGTAATATTTCAGTGTGTTACCCAATTCGTTGAATTAATATTTAGATTTTTAATTATCACATTTAATCATACTCGTACTACACATCGACCCTTAATTTTGTTTTATAATAAACATATAAGTTATATGTTGTTGAAGTTGAAGTCAATTTTTATCGCATGAGGTCAAGACCCCTATGGACTTGCACGTCCCGACAAAATATCTGATGTCGAGTAAGTAAGGTCGGAATGAATGTTGAATTGCTGAAACTTAATTGTAACTTCAGACTTATATTTTATCATCAAACGGGACTACATCAACATGACGCATCTCAGTAAACTTGACCCGAGACAGGGGAGGGGGTCCTTACCTCGGTGATCCAAACATCTTTTCCATCTCCTTTGCTTGCAAAAGGCCGGTAACTGATGACTGATGGCATGTGGGGTCATTGTTCCTAAGATCTTCTCTTATCGAGATCTATTTGGAGTAGTGTAATTAAAATGAAACTGCCTAGCTAGTATAACTGCTTTCCCTATATTTTGGGATACATGAAAAACTACTTTAGCCACCTCGTGGTGCATATAACAAAGGATACAATGCTTTCAAGAATTCCACTCATGGTCGAAACTAGAGTCTGTTCCAATAATTTACTGGTTAATATCCTTTGTTATATGCACCACGAGGAAGCTAAAGCAGTTTTTCATGTATCCCAAAATATACGAAAAGCAGTAATACTAACAAGACATTTTCATTTTAATTACAATATAAGATTTTAGGAACAATGATCCCACATCGCTATTTATAAGCAAAGGAGATGGAAAAGATGTTCGGATCCCAAGCCCAATTACTCCCAAAGCACCGAGGCAAGAGCCCCGTCCCCCCGTCTCGGGTCAAGTTTACTGAGATGCGTTATATTGCTGCAGTCCTGTTTAAAAAGCCTACTTTCCCATCAAGATGCTTTGTGCCCTCTGTTATGTCGAAACCTTTATGCAAAACAAAGCCTTTGTGCAAATCCTTGGCTTCCAACTGAGTCCTATTTTATGAAGATGAACTCTGCCACGTTGTTGCTCAAAACAAAATAATGCAGTTCTAATGCAATTCTAGTACTAAGTTTTGACAGGAAGGTGAGGAGAGAAAAATAAAAAAGTGATTTGAGGAGTGTAAAAAAATAGGCATAGTGGAGAGTGGTGGGAGTTTCTTTTAAAAATTTCTTAGAATAAACAATTTAGTTTTTTGTATTTTTTTCTTCTCTTTTACAATATCAATCTTTTTAGGGACGGAGGGAGTACTTGTTAAGTTAATAATACTCTATAAACTTCGCAATAATTAAATTGAAAAACTTACAAAATGATTCTAGCCACAAAAAATTGAATACTATGTTGTGGACGAATATAAATTGATGCCTGACAAAATTATTTGGGTGCTGAATATGGAGGGGATTGAATTAGCGGAGTTTTTTCTTATTACAACCTAATTTATTGGGGTTAGGAAAACCTAACTTTAAATCTGGACCATTAAATCTTGGTGGTTATTATAGTAAGTTTGTTGAGTGATTATAGGGATTAGATATTGACGGTTATTATATTAATTATGCATAGATTAGTATAACCTAACTATTAAAATGTTAGGTTCTAAGACCATCTCCAATTATCTTTCAAATATTCTCACACTCTACAATAGGAGATATTTCAAAAAGTTATTTCATTTTATCTCTCTTCCACATTATTTTCTCTTCCTTCCACATTATTAACATCTACTTTACTATATATTCATCCCCTCTCTTCTTATTTTATTAATATTAATATAATTTTATAATTCTATATTTTTTTATTATTAATTGTGTTTTATATATAAAAATATTTAAGAGTTGAAGAAAGAATAAAAAAAAGAGCAAATGGCTTCATCGATCACTCACGTTTGTTAAAAAACACTAGTCGATCACCCTAGTATGACTTTGTATACTTTCGATCACTCATGTTGGGTATTGTATGCACTTTTGGCCACTCAAACGTTTTTTTGGTACAACTCTAAATTTTTTGAAATTTTTAACATTTTTGTAAGGGTATTTTAGTCATTTTTTCATTAATCTTTTAACTTACATCAAGTAATATTCAATAACTTCCATCGCACTCTACGTTTCCATGACAAAATTATGAGAAAATGACTATAATATCCTTATCAGAATGTTAAAAATTTCAAAAAATCAAGAGTTGTACCAAAAAAACGTGTGAGTGACCAAAAGTATACATAATACCTAACATGAGTGATCGAAAGTATACAAAATCATACTAGGGTGATCGACTAGTGTTTTTTAACAAACGTGAGTGATCGATGAAGCCATTTGCTCTAAAAAAAACTAGAGAAAATAGATAAAAAAGAGAGAAAATTACAAAATAAATTATTGTCCAAATCAAACAAACATAGTCTCTATTTATAGATCTTGAAAAATTAAAAATTTTGATTGTAAAAAAAAATTAAAAATAAATAAATTTATATATCAAAAATATCATTTAAGAGAGAAAGATAAAACTAATATCTAATTGACCAATAAGGAGTCAACACCTCATGAAGCCCATGTGACTTACCTCTTCTCTCTCCACCACCTCTTCTCCTCCCTGGCCCACTTTTCCAATAATTCCCAGAATTATTGAATAATTCTTTGAAAATGGGAAGAAAGATACTCCCCTCAATTATTTCCTATTGGAGCACTTTATCACCTCAAATATCCTCCAAATATCTCCAAATAGAGATGGTCTAAGTACAACTCGAATTAGCGTACCATTTTTCAATTATGGAATACCAATTTTACATTAAAGTATTGGGGTCGTCATTTAATGTAGGTAAATTACTCCAACCAAATCAGTCTTATACTCTTCCATGTCAAAAAGTTATTTGTATAGTATCAAAAATTATAATTGCTAACCATATATGTTCAAAAATAACTTCTTTTGATAGATTTTTTAAAAAAAATATATAAAAAATGTTCAAAAATAACTAGTTATCCTTCTACCATACAAATTTTAATATTAATTTTTTATTATATTTTACTTTTCATAAGTTTTTGTGTTACATTATCAATCAAGAAGTGATAGAGTTTAAATTAATTGTTATTTCCTCCGTTTTTTATATTTGTTTTTCCAGTCTTATTTTTTTTATCTTTAAATATTTTCTTCTCTAGAATAATTAAATTGTAAAATTAAATTTTCAATATACTTTCTTGTTACTTTTTCTTATAAAGTTATCAACCAACCAATTATATAGTTTTATTTGATTGCCATTTTATATTTTGAATGTACTTTTTAACTAATTTTTATTTTCCTTAATCTATGTACAAATAACTAAAATAAAAAATGAAAAAGAATCGAAAAAGTATTATATACTTTTAAGATTTGTTTTTGGTTTTTACAATTGTATATGTGTTTCTTAATTTGTATGTGTAAATGGCTAAACAACTTGAGAAAAAAAATAGAGTTCTTAGAGCTCCTAAGGTTAAATCCATTATTCCTCGTATAATTGTTACTTTTCCAATAGATTTTCATACACGCACATGTTAAGTTAATTCATAATATAATATTACCCCAAAATCTTGAATTACATGATTACCCATTCAGATGCAACTGAAATGTGCTAAAAATATCGTTAATCTCGAGCTTGCCTAAATAATATGAGATGGTTTCTTTCTCTTGCTTCACTTTATATGCTATAGTATTGTATGTGATGATCTCTTTTGATGGATGAAAAGATCTATATATAGGTAGAGAAAGGACTATATCAACTCAAATTTAATCATAATATTAACTCTCCATCATTCATCAAAGCTAATTATGGTGAAACGTTTGTAACAGTCATAACATTTTAGTAACGGTTATAACGGTTCGTAACGAATTTTCATTATTAATATGATAATAAGTATCCTACAAATGACCAATATTAATGTGGTTTAATTCAATTTATTTGAATTAATTTAAATAATATAATAAATATATTATTCCTACAACACATTCTATGGATGCACATTATGACATTAAGTAATACATCTTAGACTATAAATCCATGATTTACGAGGCGCAAATGTGCTCCGGGACATAACCTCGCCTTTTCATGCAATCTAGGTTCAACTCCCAGTGAAACTAACCTTGTGTTTCGAAGCAGTTAACGGGCATGCTCTAGTCCCCTGATCAGACGAGACACATCCCACGCCAACCTTTGATACCATACCCATGACAAGGAGCTGTCTGGGACTCAGAGCCCTTATTTGAGGGTCTCAAACTTTTTATGATTTACGAGGCGTAAATGTGATATAATGACAGCAAAATCAGTTGATATTATTCTCTTGCAACGGGAGACCTTGTAAAATGTCTAGATTCGATAACGGAGAGAGTGTTTGTAAAAAAAATTAAACCTATAGTATTACAATTACAAGCACATTAACTTGACAACTCCACCAATATAATCACCTTATTAATTAAGTAGTTGATGTCACGATGATTGCCCACTAAAAACTAGAGAATATACAACTATACAACACGTAAAAATCATCATATATTCCATTATAATATGGCCCTATCGCAATGGCCTTCTAAAATATTATTTGTAGTATTAAGTTATATAAAAATTACTTTTTTTTCGTCCTCTATAAATTTATGTACTCTTATTTTTGTAGGGAATTTATACTAAAAATGCAGGAATAACATATAATTTTACAAATAAAATTAAAAAGACGAAACATACAAATAAACTAAATTACAATCTAAACCAAATCTTGTGATAAACACAATATCCTTAAACCGAATTCACCCTCTTCCCTTACGTGCTTAGGAAACTTGAAAGTGTTTGATTCCCATGATAAGATGGTATGCAAGTAGAGCTTTCGCAAGCACCGAAAACTCCATAAGCGAACGAATATGAAGCTATCACCAAATGAACTGTTTATAGAATTGTATTTCGGATTTGTTGTTCCGTTGAACAAATGAGGAAAATGTTGTACTTATAGTGTAAATGCAGCCAAACCAGCAACTTTCTCATTACTGCACAATAATAGAAATTAACTGGTGTGGTTGTTGGCTTCCAAACGTTTCAGACGTTTTAAGTTCTGTTTGCTATGCCAAAAGGAAGTCCGAAATCAGACAAGACCTCCCAAGACCCCCAATGCCCCACTCCCGGACTAATGTATTATTTACCAAACGGTGTCAAGTTTGATAGTAGTTTCAGTCATGCCTCGTTCCTGCAGGCGTGGAGGCTTTGGCATAATATTAGTAGTAACAACACTACTCATGCTTCACAACATCTTTTTTATAAGGTGAGCAATTCACATCGAGTTGAACAATATAAAACCACATATTAAATAGAGGCTTACAAATTTTGTATTCAATCACTATTTTTAACTATTTTTGTTCATTAACTATTAGTGATTCATTCGTCTATGTTATATATAATTTCTGGGTCTGCCATTGCTATCGATACCGGATCGAGCTTGCATATCCTCCCTTAACATAAAATGTAGTTTCCTTAACAAGTAATATTGTTGTAGCTAGCAATGTGGGACAAATTTGATATGATTAGTTTGAACCCAAAGAAGTTATTAGAAGATCGAGTATACCCAGCACTGTGCACTGTATATACACCTTCCCTTTTCTGCTTTACAGAAGTTTGATAGAGACTCATCTTATTCATATTCTACAATTAATTATAATAAAGATGGGTTGTATGTAGTAGAAAGAGACAAGAATTTACTCAAACTTAAGAGACAACAATACAATTATTCCATTCTAACATAAGAAAATGTCCATCCCGTGAGTTGCACTAGATTCCTTTATCACTATCTTTAATATATACAAACAATTTCCTCAACAGGAGGAATATTTTCTTGTTGGCTTCCTACTTAGTTAACTAATGTACTATTCATATTATTGTTCTTTTTTTTTTTTTTTTTTTGTAAATTAGCGATGAGGTGAGTTACGAACTCAGAATTTTATGGTGAATAGTAAGAGCCTATTTCACTAGGCTATTCGATTGACTCAACCACTATTCATATTATTAAAAATATGAAATCGTCACACTAATAGTCCCTACGTATCCCTATCCTAAAATATGGTAGAAAGTTATGGCACTATTATAATTTATTTTCCTAAGTTTTCTCTAAAATGAAATCATGCAATTTATACAAAACTTAGGAATCAAATTTTGTAATGAATGCATTAAGAGAAATCTTAAGAGAAAATTCTCAAAAAACCCGTAACCAATCACCCTAATTTGAGAACTTGTCTTTTAATCACTTCGAAATACAAGGTCTTACATGAAAAAGACGGGCTATTGATATTATTAAGGTTTATTATTGAGTATACCCATTTGTATTTATGTCTCAGTGGCTATAGGCTTTTCGTTTTATTAGAATGGGACATAATCCTCGTGGATGTGTAAAATATTGCTGCAAATAATGGCAACTCCTATAATATTAATTTGAGTAAATTGATGAAATAATCCTTGAAAGTGGATTCAGATTGTCTTTTGGTCTTCGAAAGTACAAAAGTTACAACTTAGTTCACGATATTGGCCAATGCTTACAGATTAGTCCAAAATTTAGTTAAAGTATTAATTTTTAACGCCCCAATGGCGATTGTAGTGCACTCCTAAGCTAATTTTATTATTACCATTCTAACTTAGTAACAACACATATAACTCACGAGGCGCATGGGCCGTTAACATTTAACAACTTCGTTAAATTTTGGACCAATAATCTGCAACCGTTGGCCAATATCGTGGACTGATTTACAACTTTTGCACTTTCGGGGACCAAAAGACAACCTAAACCCATTTTCGGGGACTATTTCAGCAATTTGCTCATATAATTTCTTGATTTTTGTTTCATTTTTTTTATGAACAATTACCTCTTGTTGTCTATTACGAAAAATCGTTTTACATTATTTGCTTGGATTCATTTAGCTTTAGAGTTTAAAGGGAGACAACACCCGAATTAATTTTAAAATTATACTACCTCCGTTCTTAAAAGATTGTCATATTTTGACTTTTGTTGGTCAAATATGATAAAATTTGATCATGAATTCACATTAAACGATAAGAAATAAGATAGTGTTGTGGTACCTTGTTAGATTCGTCTTAATATATATTTTTGAAATATCAACTTTTTATAATTTTTTCACATGTAAAATAATAGATATTAACATTTTAAATCGTGTTTTATTAATCACTAAAAATTAAAATGTGACAATCTTTTAAGGATGGAGGGAATATGATTTTCAAGATAACAATTATTTACTTGGATTTCGGTTAATGAAATAAATATAGCTTATAAAAAATAATCCAAAAAGTGAGCAAGCTAAGGGCATTACCGTAACTGAAACAATGAAGCAACTTTTGATTAATAATCTTTTCAAGATTAGACATGGCATGCAAATTATATAATGGGCCAAATTATTAATGGGAGCAGGTCTTGGGTTCCATCATTATGTGATTGATGCTCCAATTATTGCTTCTCTATCTGCTCTCTGACTCTGCACTCTAACCATGTGGACATCAACATTTTTCTATTGTATAATTCGTCGGTCGATCAATACATTTTTAACCGGTCGATCGATTAATAGGACATTGGTTCCAATTTCTATGTAAGAGGTCTTGAATTCAAGTCTCGTTAAAGATAATTGTCTCATATTTCATTCTAATTCTTTATTAATTAGTAATCTATGTATTCGTTATTTATAATGCTATTATATTCATACTGCTAATTTATAAAAAGAAAAGATACATTTTCAACTAATAATAGTATTAGGAAGTATATTCCGTCCCTTAATTTAATGACATTTTTTCTTAAAATAAATGTAAATTGTTAATGTATTATTTTAAGTAATAATTAAGAAAAAATATCGGGATAATTATATTTGTGAGATGAATTCTAGTTATTTTTATATAAAAAGTAAACATTCAAGATGACAAGCCAATTCAGTGTCAAAGCACCTATGTCTGGGGAGCAGTATGTCCAAGGGAATCCACTATCTGAAAAAAATGTTGCTGCATATGCCCCACATACTTAACGCCATAACCTACCTATACTCTTATATAATATCTTTATCACGTATCTCCCGATACTCTATTACAACATTATCCCGATGCCTGACCAATACAGTGTGTTTGTGGATGGTAGAGAATAAACCTCACTGTTGTTATATCACAACGGTACATTCAGTTAGGAGCAAGGCACAAAGCTCATAACACATTCGACAACCTAGCATACAAACTACGATTTTGCTCTATACTTCTTAGCTCTCACAATATTATCAACTCTCCTCTATATCGATGAGCTCTCCTTTATATAACTAGATCTTGGGCTTTTTTGAGTATGTATGAAGAATAAGGTATTATCTTCATAAGTTGAATATACGCATGTAATGTGGACGATGGGCCCAATCTTCTTTCAATTCTTGATCGATTGATTGCTTCTTAAGTAACCTAAGTTATTTAATTTGATTGTTTGCTCTTCAAGTCTAAATCTGTCCATGATCGATCAAAAGTTTTCTAATCCATTTTAGGTAATAACGCTGTTTGTCCTCGAAGTAATGATCCTCCACTACTCTTGTGGATTGAAATGGTCGACTGCTTTAACACTTGTATACATTTACTCAGTTGTTCCCTTCAGCTTACTGTTATAATTTAGGTGGTATAATTGTTGGTCTCTCAAAAAAACTTGACCAATTTAATTATACTAACATTATATTTTATGTAAAATAAATGATCCTTAGAAAAAATGGATGGATGAAATATTTTTCTCGGTAAAGTTAGTTGGATCGTGTCTTGTTTAAAGGGGTTTACCACCGACGGATATTAGGAAGACTAATGCATTTGGTAGATTTGAAGGACCTAAAATATCATTATTAAATTGGTTGGTATCCAGATAATAATAGTTTTAACACATGGGAATCCTTCTTTTTAGAACCTGCTAATCTACTTGATTATGTTGACTCAAGAGTCAAATTATGAATAAAAGTAGTTTTTTTTTTCTTCTTGAAATAGATTGCATAAGGTTATATATAATAGAAAAAGAAAAGTCAAACACAGGCCTCGACGATGGAGACTTATTATACTATGTGAAGAATTGAAGATTATATAGGCTTTCAGATGCTTAAGATTTAAAATATGGATTACCGAGGTATTTGAATTGGGGTTTTATTATTAGGAGGTTCCAGGTTAAATTATTATATGATTATTGTAGTATTTACTTTAATTGTTATTTTAATTAAATTTGTTTATATTTGTTATTTGTAATACTTTCATTATTGCTAATTTACCATGAAAAAAATAACATAGTCTATATTTTATGACAAAATTACACTGGTTTTTAAAGTTATAATGAGTTGCAAATTTCATGAAATGGCAAAATATCTATGAGATCATAAATATTGGATATTTGAAAAGCAAATGATCTAAAATTGAATTTGAATACAAATTTGGGAATCTTTTATGAGTGTATTGAACATTATAATTGGTTCAATATCTTCCGAGTAAAAAGAAAAATTTGAAGTTTTAACGGTTCATTTGAATTGTATTGCATCCACATCATGAGGGTAAAATTTACAAATTAATATAGATGAGAATAAGTTGGATGAATTTATGTGAATGTGTTAAAATATTGTTGGATATTATTTAATTTATTAAGCTAAATTGAGATAAATGAGGTGAAATATAACTTAAAGAGAAAGACACCCTTTACCTAGACACCCCAACATGAGGCTTAATGAAAATGAAGTGTATCTAGGTAAATGGAGATTAATCATTTAATCTCGATTAACTTAGGTAAACCCAAAAATAAATTTCGAACAAGATAAATTTAAAAATTCACGTAAATGCATCGAATTCACTCTAATTTCAACAAACCATATAGTCGGAAGTAATTGATATTCAAGGAAAACGCTCAGATGGAAACGGGTTAATTGACAATCTCATCGATGGGATATAGTGCATTGGTTTACTTATAGGCTGACTCTATAAAACCCAACTCATATAATTTTTCCCATGACTTTTTGCAGGAATTCAAAATAAAATTTGAGAGAACTTCATATTTTCAAAAGAAAAGCGCAATTACTATAGAGAGAATTTTCAAGAGGATCACTATTGAAACTTGAAAGAGTTCTTTCGTATAAAAAACATTGACGAGAGATACTGAAAGTGTGAAATCGTCACTCATGGTTCCTCACGTATCCCTGCAGTTCATGAAAGAGGTAAATCACGGGATGTGCCTCACGTAGTCACGGACTAGAGCTTTCCTATTAAAGTTGCAGTGATGAAGGATGTAGAGAAGCTAATACAGGTAGATCTTTTGATGTTCAATGATAGTTGAGCATATTGTTTTGTTCTGTATCATCCACACAGGTAACTACATTGCAAGAAGTTACTCTTGTAGCAACATTGTCAATATGCTGGAGAAGTCTCGCCACTTCAATCATTTCCGGGCGATCTTCTCCCCGGGTTCTGGTACACCTTCTAGCGATGTCCAGGAGAGCCTCGAATTCAGCCATTCCTCCTAGGATCAACAAGGCTATCAATTTGATCCTCACTAATCACCTGTTCGATGAAGCTCATTATGCTTATCAATATCCCCTCTGAGTTTATCCAGAAAGTGCTCATACCAGTTAAGAGCACAAGCAACAACACACCAAAGCTGTAGACATCTGTTTTTGTTGAGACGAACTTTGATGTGATATAATCTGGATCCAAAGACCCCCATGTCCCGAATATAGAGTTATCCTTGACCTTCGATTTTCCAGTAGGCAGTGCTACAGCCAAAGAGAATTCAACCAATTTTGTTTCACCGTTCTGGGAAATGATAACATTGCTCGGCTTCAAATCCCTGTGAATTATGGGTGTTGAGAAAGCAGTGTGAAGATGTGAAACCACAGAGGCAATATTACTTGCAACCTTCAATCTATCCCCCCAAGATAACAACTGATCATGATCTGTTGTGTACAAGATGTCATAAAGTGTCGTACTTCCAAAATCTTCAAACACCAAAAATGGAATTTCAATCTCCAGGCAACAGCCTAGGAGTTTTGGAACATGTTTGGACTCACTCATAAGTGAACATATAACAACCTCAACTATAGCAGCATGCCTGAGAAAGCTGAGACTGGAGACTTGTAGTACTTCCCATTTCTTTACCAACACTGCAGAGTGATTAAGGTAGCCTATAAAGATACCACAATAAGTGTCACCAGCAAAATAATCTCTAAAGTTATTTGTTCCATTGATAATTTCTTCCGATGAAAAGATGTGAAAAGGGATGTCCTCGTATCTTCCATTCGAAAGAACCATAAGCTTCTTCAGCACTGCATCCTCGTTATCCTCGAATGGAGACACAATATTGCAAGAAGATTTTTTGACCTGCTTCTCAATTTCGTGTAGTCTTCTTGCAACGTCAATCATCTCAGGTCTATAGTCTGGTATGCTTTCGGTACACGATAGAGCCAGATATTTTATAGCTTGAAACTCGTCTATGCCAACCTCTTCCGATATGTTACAATCAATGAATTTATCATCTTCCTCCATATATGTTTCTATGTATTCACGTAAATGCATCCTTTCCCCATACAACGAAAAGGGTTGGCGGTTCCCAGTTAAAAGCATGAGCAAAATTACGCCAAATGCGTAGACATCAGTTTTTGTAGTAACCAGACTCGTACGGAAGTATTCAGGGTCTAAGAAGCCCATTGTACCGGTTATTAAATCTTCCACTACAGTTTCCCCTTTAGGGATTTGTATAGCCAGACTAAAATTGAACAACTTTGCATTACCATTATTATCTATAAACACCTTCGAAGGCTTAAGATCCCTATGAATTATGGCCATTGGGAAGCAAGTATGAAGATAAACAACCATACCTGCAATATCTCTAGCAATCTTTATTCTACTACTCCATGACAATGTTATATCTGGATCCTCACCGAGAAAATCTTGTAGCGTCGAGTCTCCTGCATATTCACAAACAAGAGCAGGTATTTGGAAGTCTAAGCAGCATCCAAGAAGCTTTAGGACGTACTTGAGGTGGCTCATCAGCGACGAAATGGCCATACCAAATACAAAGGAATCATGATCTAGCCATTCATTTTCACAAATTACCACCAGAACTGGACATCCTTGTAGATTACCTTTAAATGATTTGCAGTTATCAGAAGAAGTAACCAATTCCTCAAAATTGTTGGTTGCCTTTGTGATCTCCTGAATAGAGAATCTTCTAATATGAATTTCATCTCTACCATTTGACAGAGAAATAAGCTTCTCCATCAATGCAGCCCCATTGCTAAGAAAAAATGAGGACTCTTCTACCCTTTTCTTGTTGAAAAGAGCTTCCACCCTTTTACTGACGCCGGCCGTGAAAGGACTCATGAGGGATTTCTAGTTGAGACTAAAACAACTTCCTAAATCCTATCTATGATTAGTCAATATAACAGAGAAGCAGGACATGTTGCTTGCCTAGTAAAATACTCAAAGCTGTATAAAGAACCAAGCAACCCCCTACCCCCCACATGACCAAAGTCGCTCCAATTACACATGACCAATCCATGATGCTAGTCAAGATGTATTAAGAAATTAAAAGGTGCCTACTATCCTAGTTATTGCTGAAATTAAAATGAGAGACGTAAAATTAAAGGTGACCAATTGACCATCGTAATCTATCGTCAACGGTGAAAGTGACATAACTAAGCAGCCATTGTGGAAATTTGCTTAACTTACCAAACTCTTTTTCGTTGATCCTTCGTAGTTGGAGTCTTTGAGATATTTCAAGTCCTGAATGATTTGAAATTGAGATGGAGTATGTCTTCAATGAGCTATAACTTACAGAGGTTAATTCGATGATGGGAAGGTGATTGCTTTCGCTACGTTATCTTTTGTAGAAAATACTGTATAAATTAGGCTTGTTCTTCCGTTGATTGACATTTAGTAGATATTTTATCATTTAGAATAGTGAGCGACAATTGTGTGGAGCTCATGAACGGTTTGAAAAACCCGCAAACCGCCCAACCCACATAAAACCAATATAAAATTATTAAAGAGAAGACATGTTTAAGCAAACGGGTTGACTCGTAAACCCGTAAAAGAGAAACCGCCTGAAAAAACCCACAGGTCTAAACCCTTCTAAAACTCGCGACCTTGCGGGTGAGTTCAAACTTCAAACCCTTCTAAAACCCGTCCGTTGCTCAGTCCTAACTTGCAATGGTAGAACCACAAGTTTTATACTCGCAATGGAAGAATTGGTACTAGATAAATAAGATAAAAGAAGATAAAATATAAAAATGGGGGATAGATGATAATAATTGATACCATAAACTATTAATAAAAAATTTCTTTTTAAAAACTTTAACGAGCGATTGCCTCCAGAATATCCAAATTAGTGATGCACTACAAACAAGTACGAATTAATAGCTAAAATTTTGAATTATACTAGGATTACAACGGATTATAACTGAATCTAAACTCTGGGAGCGGAAATAAAGTGGATCTAGTGCTTTAGCTCCCAGGCATAAACCAGGGTAGCCAAGCATCTCTTCTTCAAGATCACCAGAAGCAAACACGATGGAGAAGCGAGTGTACCTATCACAACCCGGACTCTTAATATGCTAAGTCACTTGAAAAATCTTAGCCATTCACATGAATTTCGTCTGTATTCTATTCAGAACAGTTCACCCTGGTAGATAATCAGAGGTTTATATTGAACTACAATACTGAACAACCAGGACTGCCCTAGACAAAAGAACCAATTTTGGTTCCGGCATCGTTATAGTAGGGCGTTTACCTGCTGCTTAGTGAAGTCCAGGATGGAGAAATAACACCTTGATTCTAAGGAACATTTGGAATGTATATATAAGCATCCAACAATCTAACTGCCCAACTTAAACGCATCCACGAATAGGCCTAAACAAACACCAGCTTTCCAGTAATTGATCATGACCACGAAGGACTGAAACCTTCCTTTTGTCATAGAAGGAAGCTTTTTATACATTAGCATGCCAATCCCTTCAATGGCAGCTACAACCACTCCTGCTACAAGAACATCCCAGTCACCAGTCTGGCCAAGAATGGTTGCAAGCGCGTTTGCTGTATAAAAACCAAAAAGCAGGAGAAATATCTTCATAGGAAAGTCTTTCCTAGCAGAATTTAGCTTCTGCAAGAGTTCTCTACCACCAGCACTGACAATCCTTCCTAGACGGGTGCCACCACGACCAGGCCCTTCATCTTTTATACTCTCTTGGTTATTGTCCGCAGGCAATCCACCTGTGTCTAAAGCAAGACCTATTCTCCACTTTCGGCTGTTGGCAAGAAATGTAGTGTCAGACACTCGGACCATTGATCGCCATAAGAAGAGGCAACGAAGACCCTAGTCCTTAAGTTTAATAAAAAAAAAAGGCTATATAGCAATTACGACTTGGTGAATCCATATATCGTTGAAGGGAAGAACATCTCAACTCTAAAGATTACATCCTTTATAATGATGACATACACAATAGTTATTACTCTCCTCTTGATTTTTGTGTGACTGGAATTAATAACCTTTGAAGACATTTGAAAAGCTATTAATATTGACCGGATCAATTTAACGCCATACAGCATAATATGTGTTTACTATGAAATGAAATAATTTATACAGCAAATGTAGTTTTACTATGCTGGCCTTGTTCAGTATGCAAGAATCTAACTCATTGAAAGTTTTCTGGATATTCAGAGTCAAAGATACAACCTAAAATGGAAAAATAAATCAAAGATGTACCTTCTTCGAACAGGAGATTTACATGTTAGATGAAGTATTGGATTTTCCATGGTTCTATTTGGTATTTTTCTCCATTGCTGAATAATATTACAGCTTTTAAGAATCATGTACATGCTTTCAGAGATGTCGTACTCTGTCACTGGAACGTGTTGCACTCTGATTGTATCCATCTTACGTAGAATGGACTGCAAATGTAGTCAGAATAAAAAATGAATAAATATGTAACAAATCAGCAATATCTTTTTCTTTTTTCTTTTCGGGGGGGGGGGGGGGGGGGGGGGGGAGGGAGTAGTAGATACCATATTAAAAATCTACAATATAAGCAGTGATAAGGCATATGTACAACTAGTAAACATAGAAAATATAAAATGACCTACACTACTTGATATAAATTGACCGACACTACTTGTTTTACGGGACAACAAATGCCAGTCATGAAGATGAGTGAGCGTAGACATCAGCGAGGTCAAATAATCATTTCCCTAGGAGAGTGTGCTAGCGTGAGCTATAATTATCCAAGAGCTCATCACACAATGACATCTTAAGAGCAGCTGGAATTGATCGGTTACACATTATATAGAATCCCAAGTGAAAGAATGATTTAACAGTTTATGCAGAAAGACTAATTGTCGAGAAATCTAGAGCCATTATAGATGTGACGTACATGCAAATAAAGTGCCATGCAACCTTGTAAGCAGGCGTGGAAAATATTCACAACAGAATATAAGGTTAACTTATAATATGATAGAAGTAACATCTTAGGCAAAAAAAAATTGGAACCATGAAAGAGAGTTGCTAGGGTAAAAACTTTAGCTATGTATACAAAAATTACAACGCCAGTGAGCTGTCAAGTGTGTATTCGTGGGGTACAATAAGGGCATAACAATTGTGCATCTGATCATTCGGACGACATCTAGCCACATAAATTTATTGCGAAATATTAGGGAATCAATAGCATCTTATTCTATGAAAATTGCGTGCGGGTCTCTGGTTTTGCAAATTGAGTAAATTACCAAGATAATGATGAATCTCTAACATGACAAATGGAACATTTGAACAAAAGTAAAGTCTATAACAACTCCAGCTAAAAACACATCGCTCGTTCGACAACCAGAAACCTAATAGCTATCGATTCACAAGTTAGTCCTCAATAGAACAATGTGAAATTACATGGTTCCATTCATCGTAGATGAAATTAAACAGCAAATGACAGCATAAAAGCAGCTCAGGTGACAACAATAAATTGTTATGGCAAAGAACCTAATTGATGATTTTATAAGTCATTATCCTAGGAGCTTGTGCATTAAAACAACTTACAACGCGGAACAGTCATATATTGTTCTAGTTTAGATCCTGATTACTGTAGATAACCACGAAGACATTTCTCTCTGAAGCACAAAAGTATTCATTTTCCCTCTTATTCCATCATTTAACCTACTATTACAAGCTTATCATAAACTTGGTAATCAATAAACAAAGAAACTTATGGCAAGACTCATCATCTAAAATCGACGTTTAATGGAATTAACAAAAGGAATGTCAAAACGTAGCATGATCGGGGATGTCCTATTCATATGGCCAACTCCACTTTTTGTGATAAGTGTTGGTTTAGTTCAGTTTAAAAACCGGAAATCCACATAACACTCTCAAGATTTTTTGTAACAATGCTACTAACACATACTAACAGGACAAATTATAACACAGTTACATATTTTTATCATAAATTCTTAACCAAATAAAAGATTCGAAATTGAGAGAAATGGGCATAATTTTGAAAAGCTGAATTGTTCACACTTACTGAATGCTTTTATAAATAACATTCCAGTGAGTTGACTAAGCAGAGTCAAAATCAGAAACGTCTCCTCCCCTTCAGATTCCTCCAACTGTTACCAAGCTATTTCTGTAAAATTAACGAACATATTAGTCTTAATAACGAGGTCTTAGGTTCAAAGCTTACCATGACAAGAGTCAATTCTTTCGGGGAAAAAAATACAATTTCAGATTAAAATTTAATAGTAGAAAAAGAATGCAAATTGAAGTTTTGGGCAGATTTATTTACCTGCAAATGTGAGATTAATCAGAATTATGAAGGAAGAAGTTGAAATTCAAGATTTTTGACGATTTCTGGTGGTTTATAGTAGTGGCCGCTAGAATTGATTATCTCATTACAACAGGGATCAATTGCAGTTTTTGTCCCTACCTAGCGGAAATTGCAAGAATACCACATTGTTCTTATAATTTTAGTTTTTGACATATTTTATTAGAGCACTCACATGAGCTCCCCACATTTTCCCTAAAATACACTATCGAAAGCCGATTTCTTATTTTTGTGGTTTACTTTTCATATACAGTAATAGCTTTCACATTACTCATTTCAAACTTAAAAAAATAAATATTTCACATATCGTATTAAATATTTAGGACAAAAATAAATTTTGTGTAACATGAAATAGTACTCCCTCCGTCCCTAAAAGATTGTCACATTTTGACTTTTGGTAGTCAAACATTATAAAATTTGATCATGAATTTCCATTAAACAATAAGAAATAATATAGTCTTGTGAGACCTTATTAGATTGGTCTCAATATATATTTTTAAAATATTAACTTTTTATAATTTTTTCACATGTAGAATAATAGATATTTATGTTTTATGAAAAATATTTATATTTAAATATTTATGAAAAATATTTATATTTATGAAAAATATTTAAATATTTTATTTTTATATAATTGAAAATTTGAAATAAAAGAAAAAGGAGAAAAAATATTGTAACTTCTAAATAAGGATGATATAAATTTAGGGAGTGAATAGGATGGGTAAATAGTTTTAATCACTTTTGGTATTTTCACCTCCTATGTTAACTTTAGGAACTAATGTAAGTGCTCATGATGTTATGCCCGCTCACAAAAAATTCCTAAATACTACCTCCATCCCTAAATGATTGTCACATTTTGACTTTTGATGGTCAACAAAACACGATTTAAAACGTAAATATCTATTATTCTATATGAGAAAACATTATAAAAAGTTGATATTTCAAAAATATTTATTGAGACGAATCTAACAAGGTCCTACAAGACTATATTATTTCTTATCATTTAATGAGAATTAATTGTTAAATTTTGTTATGTTTGACCAACCAAAGTCAAAATGTGACAATCTTTTAGGGACGGAGGGAGTATTAAATTAATAAATTGGATCTACGTAAATTCCATAGCCTATTTTTGGAACGGTTGAAATAAAAAGCACAAAAAATTAGACTTTTTGAAAAGTTAAAAGCAGATATAAGAAATATATATAGGTTATAACATCTTATACTAATCAGACTTGTTGAGGAAATCATTAAAAAATTACTTATAAAATAAGTTTGTCATATAGCGAATTCACATGCTCTAATTAAAACTCCGAAATTACAAATTTTCCTAAATTTATTTTACTGTATATATATTCGAAGTAAAATGAGCCTCTAGTTTTTCATTAGATATAAGCACGGTTCGTTTAAGATAGCAATGAATGTAAATTAATATTTCCATTAATATGTAATTAATACATAACTACTGTTATCATTCATGTTATATAAATTGTTACACTTAATCACACCTCTTGAAGATAATCAACATAATCGATTCTATTAAAAAAAAAATCCCACTTCTTTGAATATGATGAAGACAAAAAATGGAAATTTCTTTCTGGTTTTCTCATTAGTTTGCTTGGTTATAGCTGATTCTATAAATGGTGATCCCTTTTCAAATAAAGAAATTCGAAATTATTATTCATCTTTGTCTTCAACGAGAGATATACCTCTGCCTAGACCAAGTCAACATCATGGGCATGGCGGCAAGCTTGTAAGAATAAGAAATCTTCACCCAATTGACTTTGACCCCAAAACTTTATCTCCACAGCCACAATTACAATCCTCATCATCAGACCATTCATCAACCAAAAGAAAGTTGATCGTGAATGATGTTTGGACTGGTGTTAAAAGTTTGAACGCTTTATTTACGGAACCTATATGATATATGAATATATTAGCTAATAAATATTTATCAAAAGTGAAATAACATGTTATTTAATTTAATTATGTAATTTTTTTATTCAACCAATTGTTAGTGGATTTGTTCTTAATAAAATCTTATGTTCGTTCTTCCAAATCCTAACACATTTCAGTGAAAAAATTGGATGCATCTATATATACTTCCATGGAGTGAACTAACACCAATAATGAGTTTGTGTCTTCAAAAAAACTATTTTTTGCGCCAAATTTAACGTTTTATCGCGTGTTGGTGTTAAAAGTTAATGAAATAGTTAACGTGGGGACTAATCTGCAACTTTTTGGTCACTTTCGGGGACTAAATTGCAACTGTGCCACTATTGAGGACCAAACTACAACTTAATGACAATATCGGGAACTATTTGTGCAATTCGCTCTACTTCCGTACATCATAGATAATAACTTAGAATACTATATATTGTCTACTGATATTCAATAAATAATATGTATTGGTACGTTGGGATCATGATTCATTTTGAAAGAAAGAAGGAAAAATTAAGGATATCTTTTGAAGAGTCCAATTCTACATTGATAAAATAAGACGTTTATGGATTATTGTCTAATCCTCTTATCACATATCAATTTTAATATGAAACAACGAATTCTTAACAGTATCCTCGTTTTTCTTTTACCTAAGTGCATGATTTACGAGTATTTCCTATTTTCATATTAGGATATCATCAATTTTTCTTAAAAGATAATAACATGCTCTTTAATTCAAAAATTATGCGTCCTTTCTTTAGTAACGTTTCCAGTTTATTTATTTTGTATATCACATTTATATATTATTACATACCAGTGATCCAGTCACTACAATAAAAAAAATCACTTGAACGATACTTCAAAACGCTCTTAGACGACATCTTTAAGTGTTGAGATTAGAGGGGTCGGCCAAGTGGATTCAGTATTAATTTATTAGAACTAATTTATTCTAAAAACCTTATTTTTGTTCAATAAAATCATTGAAGTTTCTCTACATAAAATTGGTACCACTACTTGTCTACTTTCTTTTTCTTTCTAGAAAAAGGGAAGCGATGTTAGCGAATCAGAATTAATAAGATGCAACTGTAGGATAAAATGCTAATTTTTTCCAACACTATGGTCTATGTATGTACACATAACCTTGGAGAAGAACAAACAGATTTAATCTAGGTACTAGATGTTGTCAAAAGTTGAATAAGATGACTTCAAAAGTCTTGAATGAAAGGACTGGAGATATATAGAAGAATCTAGGAAAATTCCTAAACTTGTAATAATGTGGTACACTTAAATTTCATTTGAAGGTTGCTATTAGAAATTTGAGAAATTTAGAAGAATACTAGTTGAAAATTGCCACGTTTAGCAATGGGCTTAAAATCCAATCATTGTATTTTGTAAGTAAGTTTAGCTCAAAACAAACAAAAGTTTCATAATTTTGATAGTCAAAAGGGACGCGATCGGATAATAATTACACAACTAACGTATCAAAAGATCCATAACGAAGTAGATATACCAAGAGGGTGCTCGAACTCATATGAGCTTTTAGTCATCCTTGATCACTAACTTCTGCAACAATAACAAATTAAAACAAAACCGAACACATAAATAGTGTCTAAAGAAAAATTTTCTATTTAACAAAAAAGATAAGTAGATAATCATCAATTAGCCTGTACACCAAAGTCAAATAGAATATTACATATCAAGAATTAACTCGTAATAAATTGACGAGAAATAAGAAACATTAAAAACAATCAAGCAACTAAAACTAAGAATACAAAAGCACATACCAAAAATTCATGGACATGTACAATTAAAAGTGAAGTAAAAACACAAAATTAAAACAACAAGCTATTAACGAGAATCTAAATGAAAAAAAAAACTGATTGTAAATCGAATAGAATTGTCCAAAGAAATAAGAGTGAGTGAGTGAATGAATTGAAATGGATTGACTATATATAGTAAAGGGAGGGAAGTGATCGTCAAAATTGATTCAAGTAATCCAATGTTTCAAAATATGATGGTGAAGTCAAATGATCAATGGCCAAGATTGACCTAACTCATCCAATGGTTCAAAACTAATGGTCAATTATGAAGTGGGGTATAGTCAATTATGAAGTGAGGCATACGTCATTTACGAAGTGGGGTATAAATCATTTAATAGCTTATCCCATATTAGACGATATACCAAAATATTGTGAAGAATTTCTCATCATCTTTTATATATTGAGGTAATTAAAATACAATTAAAGATTAAAGAAATTAATACACCTAATATCTTATTTGTTTAAATAACATCATCTACATAAATAAGGGGAGGGGGTGGGAGGACGGCATTTCAAGTGAGGGTGGCTGTGGGTGATGGTGGTGTTTTTTGCTTATGGAAGAAGATGTGCCCGTTCATGGGAGTAGGTATTTTACTCATTTTACTAGGGGTGTGTCTTATAGTATTAGGTAAAGTTGATAAATAAAATTGTTATTTTTCACTTTATTTCATAGATAATTGCAGTAATGGTCTCAGTAAATGTGGAGTTGTATTTTAATTATAGTAAGTGATACTGTTGCAGTATTAGTCTCTGATAGTGTATACATGGTGCACAAATAGTCTCTATTTTGAAGGCACCGTTAGTTTTAAGGGTTATTGGACAAATTTTAGGGTCAAAATGAAAATTTTAAAAAGTTTAGGCCATGTAGAACTGTTTGGGTCGAAACTATCTTCTTCCTTCTTCTTATTATTATCATTAATATTATTATCATTTTCCTTATTATTCTCATTATTTTTTTATTATTATTATTATTATTATTGATGTTATTATTATTTTCATTATTATAATTATAAATATGTTATTATTATTATTTTAAACAAGGAGAGCCACCTAAGTCAAACAAGAGTCCGCCTTATGTGCCGGACTGATTCCAACCACGCCGTCAGAGAAAATGACTAGTTTCCGCAGCAAAATTGTTAGTGCAGTGAGTTGGGTGAAGTGTTTCATGCGAGTACAAGTGTTAAAATGGAATACAGTGTGATGAACCTCATATGCGCATTCTAGAAGGATCTCGTGAAGAAGACTTTTAGTGATATAAGGGTTCCTATGTTTAGTAAGAGTCCTGATTGATGAAGAATACAAGATAAAGATCGACTTGGGCTAAAGGAGAGATTTAAGGAGGTTGAAGTCATCTAGTATTCTACTCGACTACAACTCTTCAACAAGGATCCTATATATGCACACGCTCAAGACTTGATGAAGCATCCAGAAAGTTATACACCGCAAATAAAGGCGTTTGGTATTTAGTGTTGGGCTAGGTTTATTCTGTGTTAAGTAGCTTTTGCTTCTAAACTGAATTGTACAGTTGTTGTATTATTCCGATACATCAACAGTGAGGTTTTCTTTCTACCACGCACAAACTTTGTAATCAGGATATACCGGGAGGGTAATGTAGTAGAAGACTAAGGATGTATTAGGGACACTATAGAGAAGTCTAGTTTAGGGCGTTGAGTATGTGGGCATCCGAGTAAGACCCTTCTTGTAATCTCTTTTCGTATAGTAGATTTTCCCTGGGTAGGCTGCCCCCCAGACGTAGGTGCAACATTGGCACTGAACTGGGTTAACAATCTCTGTCTTATTTACATTACTGCTGCTTTATTGTTCTGTGTTCGATTGTCGTACTGTTAGAACCAAGTGTTATAACAGACGGAACGACAGTAGGTGTATTTAACTGATCTGCACAGGTTACAGAACTTTCAAAAATAATAATACTGAGAATAATAATAAATAATGAAAATAATAATAATAGTAATAATAATAATAAAAGAAGAAGGAATAAGAGAGTTTTAATTCCAAACAGTTATACATGACCCAAATTTTTCAAATTTTTTATTTTGACCGCAAAATTTGTTAAAAAAACGTCAAAAATTGTTCAAAATAACGGTGCCATCAAAATAAGGACTATATGCGTATTATGTGTACATTATCAGAGAATACTACTGCAACAGTACCACTTACTGAGACTAAAGTACAATTCCACCTCACTTACTGGGACCATTGCTACAATTATCTCCTTTATTTCACATTGACTTGTGTTATTTAACCCAGCAAAATTCTCCTAGAAAATTTATTTACTGTATTAAAAATATACCCTTAGCTTTTGTCTATCTCGGACCTAATTGTAAATTTAACCAAAGAAAGTAAAATTAAGTTGTATCTTGCTGTCAGTAACTTAAATGTTTAGATTTAGTCCCTACAACTACCATATGCATCTGATTACTCTCTAATTTGGTCTCAAATATAACTTATAAGTTATTTTTCCCGTTTTTATTTATTTATCATTTTAGTAATTTATATATAAATTAAGGAAAGTAAAAAGTAGTAAAAAAATACATTAAAAATATAAAATAACAATCAATTGAAACTATATAATTGGTTGGTTGATAAATTCATAAGAAAAAAGTAATTAAAAAATATAATATTTAAAAGCAAAAAATTAAGGATAAAATGACAAGTAGAAAAGAACAAAAGTAGTAGTATCTATCTATACTATAATGTGGGAAGAGTTTATTTGGTGAAGCCTAAGAGATTAACTAGGCTATCCATGTGGCACAATTAAATTTTGACATGTGTCCATTTTTAAATTTGAAAATAACTACCATTTCATCCATTTTATATAAACATATATGTTTAGTCATGTTTTTATAAATAACTCTTTATATTGTCAACATATCTTAATTATATATATGTTTTATTTATTTATGCAGATATATTTAATAATATTTTTATAAGTAAGTATTTATTTTGTATTAATTGTTCAATATTTTAAAAATAATAGTAACACAATTTTAGATCATATGCAATTATCTTTTTATTTTCTGCTTTTATAACAATGAATTATAATTTCAACTATTGAAAAATTATTACGTAAAAAATAAAATTATTGTACAGACGAGACTGTGCTCAAATCACTAATAACATTAACTTCTGAAGTTATGGACCAAATCTCGTCGAATAGTCAAATTCCCGTATTAAATCCTAGCGTTTGAACTCTGAGAGTCCAACTGGGACGAAATTAGACAGGCCTGCAAAAACGACCCTTTATCTATTCGAAAATTAACAAAATAGAATTGCAATTTATTTACATCTAAAAAGCATGAGTTGTAGTATTGAGTAGTAAATCAAACTAGATAATTTGTACATAGTTAAACTTGTACAATTAATTTACTATCATATTTATGATATGTGATATTTGATTAATTGATAAATATAATATTTATGTCACGTTATTTTTTTCATCTTAATTAAATTTAATTTTAATGTGCAAAATAATATAAGATATTTGCAAAGTCATTTTTAAAAATGAAAATTAACTTCACTGGCGTTCACTTTCGACCAAAATACATCAATTCACTTCACGAACAGTGTAAATACATCAATTAACTTCACCAACAGTGCAATTCGTTTATTTTCGTCCAATTTTTATAATCCTTGTTGTCGTTTGAATACAATATAAAGACTTATATTTATAGACAAATATTAACTAACCTTAATACTCTCTTTTATGGGCTTATGGGTATTCGCCCATTAACCTAACATGTTTTACTTGTAAAATAAAGTATCAAGGATAATTAGATAGCGTGATGTTTTAGTCTTTTTAGATATACTCTAGCTTTTTAGCCGGATACTGGATTTTTATTAGTCTCTCGGACCTTATTCGGGTCCAGACCAATTGGACACCATCGCTTTGCTCACAGGATGTTATTATCATCGGCAGATATTTCAAGGAATAATTTATCACACAGATAGAATATGTTAGAAGGAATAAATTTGTTTAAATTCGTTTATTAGCTGCTCTAGATAAATGCTGATTTGACTCAAAGTATAGAATGAAAACGGAGGATTGGGAGATATTATGGAGCATTATTCCCATTGTTGAGGAAATCATCACGATTTTAATATAAGAGTGACGAAAAAATTAACAAAAAAATATAAAAATGAAAGAGCACAACCGAAACAATTTTCTCAAATATATACAAATTTTGTGTTGATATAATATTATTTTGAAAATAATTAAAGAAAAATTTATTTAAACGCCTCTTCTTAATTCCACCGACAATCGATTATTCCCCCATCCCCCTTCACATGCATGGATATAGCACTAGTTGTTTGTTGTACCATTATGCCTCGCTCGCGCTGGAGGACATATGGACTGCTGGACCCATGCACAAAGTGAAGTGGTTCCTTCAGAAATAGAAAAGATACTGATACTCAATTTCTTTATTTTTCAGGGGACAAACCAGGACAATCACCAATCAACAATCAATCCAGACAAAACTTTATTGACAAAAGAAAAGATAAAATTCTGTAATAAACTTTAAGTATGTGGTATGAGCTAAAAAGTGTATTAGAAGGCTGGCGGATACTAATTTGACTCTAAGCAACGAAAATAGAAACTTTCAAATAATTATTTTCTTTTTCGGGAGAGAGATGGACATACACAAGTGGTGACGAGGTGATGATGGATGGTGATTAGGTGCAAGTAAATATTATATAATCCATTGCATATTATTTATTTATTGTTTATCATGTTTTATAACGAGGATAAAGAGAGTGGGACTTTTGTTTTTGACAAAGTATTGGACTAAATACAAACAATATATCGTTTTCCGGACTAATATATATGCTACATGATGATAACAATGGAATATATAAATTCTCAAATCCCTCTTTGATAATTGGCGTTTTTTTTATTCATTTTATAGGATAGCGGCGGCAAGGCGTGATTGGGTAGAGATACTCGAGTCTCGACATTGCAGGTTCGAATATCATGAGAATGATACTTTGTTGAAATATTGTAGGAGCTAGCTGTATGTTTTTGGTTTCGTCTCACATTAATCCTCTCCATTACACAATTATTATTACTAAAGCAAAACTCAACAAATTCCTTCAATTTACAAGTTGTATGACCAAGCAACCTCTATTGGAAGAGTTATGAGCTTCAACTTATGTAAAAAAACCAATTTAAAACTTCCTTAATATATATTTTCATGTGTCAACGTAACCTTGATCACGTAATCAAATTTACAACAACTTCCAAAGTTTAAACAACTAAATAATAAATACGCAATTTGCAATGATTTTAAAGTAAACAAATGAATTTACCTATGTTAAAAAGTTAATTATTAACGTAGATACTTCCAAAGTATATATCCTTTTCCAAGATGAGAGCAGTACGTAAGATAACATACGTTCTTATTCACTTTTTATTAAAGAAGCAGAGAACTTATGCCAGTTGCCCAGTTCCAGATGATGTTAAAGCAAGGTTTGAATAGGACTTCTAAGGGAGGTGCTTTTCAAGGGAGGAGCTGCCAAGAATCTACTTGAATCCACAACTTTTGTAACTTGCACTATTTATGGAATTTCATATATACCCAATTTTTTGTTTTTTCAAATATGACTTTTAATTCCAGTGTTAGATAATCTAAATGTAATTTGATCGTATAATTATGTGTTCGATATTACATGTGTTAGATATTGGTCGAGAGTGTATTATTACAACGTTCGTTTTTTAATCAATCTTCCATTGGAATTTAATCAAAATTGTGATGTTTCACTTCTTTATGTATAATTGCTAAACTCTAGTTAGTATGTACATACGAGTACTTGGTAAAACATACAACTGTTTGATTAAATAATTTCTCTAATTAGTTTAACTCTAGATATTATATAGAGAAGTTATTTGAGCTTTTCATTCTTAAATAAAGTCTCCTTCTTATGTTCGGATTGAAAATCAAGGATCTCCTACAAAAATATTCACGAGAGCAAACAATTTCTCAACTAATGGTTCGAGTAAATGCTGAAATGGATCGAGGTTGTCATTTGGTCCTCGGTTCAATAGTTACAAATTATTCTTCGAAATTGGACAAAAGGTGCAATATAGTTAAAAAACTAACCGTCATTAAAATTTACCGAATCCTTTTGTAAAGGCCAATTGCACAAAGACCGTTGAGTTTAACAGCTCCGTTAGCTTTTGGACTAAATTGCAACCTTTTTTCAATTTCGGGAACTAAATTGCAACTGTTGAACTTTCGAAGACCAAATGACAACCTTGACCCACTTTCTGGGACCATGACAACCTTGACCCCCATTTTCAGGGACCATGTAAGCAATTTCCTCGTCCTCTTTCATCATTTCTAGGTTTGACCGAATTCTAGTCGGATGTTCGATAAGGCTGGAATTATTACATATATTAACTTTTTTCTTCAATTTTTTTCTTAATTTATCAAGGACATTTGGTTTTTGTTCATCAAATCTCGAACCTTCAAATTTTTTGAACCGAATCGAAGTTCAGACTTTTCGATTCGTTCGAATTCGAACCTTATAATCTCTACGTCCAACCCTGACGAAGCTTGATATGATTCAGTTAGTTTACAAGCCTAATTTCGATAAAACATAAAAGATCAACAAACTAATAAAAGAAATTAAGAAAAATCATATTTTTCATTGTTGTGGATACACGGTCCAAGCGATTGTACTCCCGATTAAATAGCAAGTATATCTAAACTGTAATCCACATTATACATTGTAATTATGTATACATGAACAATTAGGATTTTCTAGGACTACTGTTTCCTAATTAATTATAAAGAATCTTGCATATATATTACATACACTTACTTAGACTGAAATGAAAGGGCACTTATTTTGCTTAGTCTTTTTTGTTCCTCGTTGATTGTCAGATGGCATTTGATGTATGTGTCTATATATGTCTATGTTATTGTAGTTGAACCTGACAAGATGAAATGGGGAACTAATATTGTCTATTGTTAATGCAACATCAGACTTCAATTTGCCAGTGCCCTAACTTGAACAAAACCTGTTGTGATGTTTGATGTCGTATGTGTTATACTTGTTTGCACCACTTAATTTTACCACTGTATTATTCATATCTACTGCCTCATTTTTTCAATATTCGAATTGGACCGACGAAATATGAGATATTGATTTTTCATCGATTATGTAAATGTGAGTGCTTTTTTTTTGTTAAACGACATTATACTGAAAGTAAATCGTACACGAATCTTGAATTCAAAACCTCCAATAAGAAAGCTGAATCGATAATCACTAGACCAAATAAATTAAGAAACGAGTGATGTAGTTGGAGGAAACTAAATGACGTCTACAAGAAGATCGATCGGATCATTTTCCTATCTTCCAAAGCCGAAAAGGATTTCGGCTCTGCAGAGGAACATTTACCTACTACCATTTGGATATTATCCTTTTGTTTTATAGTACAATTATTCAAATACCGGAGGGCAATGACTGCATCAAATCCAAAACATATTTAATAATACAATTATATGATTACGCACTCCTTAATTATTTTCTTCATCCCACGCGTAGTTAACATTTTATTGAATTATATCCTATAACATAATGTACATTTAGCAAAACCCATAAACTAACCAACTATTTTTGAGTATTCATATTTATGTTTCTTCAATAGAAATTACTCCCTCCGTTTTTAAATGATCGACACATTTTGACTTTTCATGATCAAATTTCATGAGTTTTCACTATACGATAAAAAATATTGTAATATATTTTGATAGGAACTTTCCTATCTATATTTTTCTTTCGGTTAAAGTACGGACTTACCGAAAAAGTTAACGTGAGTAAGTGGATATAACTGTATCATGAGTGAGGTAAAACATGATCATCACGGCCATTTACCCTTTAATATATAATCGTTGGAGATCAAAAAACAATTTAATTATACATCAATGTGAGATCAAGTCACACAAATAATTATCTACCCAACACATTTGTGTTTCTTGTGGTACTTCATATATATTCATTGAAGATGAGATGGGCAGTTTTAATCAGAGACGACTCAGAGTATACGTACAACATATTGCAGGATGCATGTTTGGACCATCAACATCTGTATTTCTGATCTTTTCCATCACCATTCAAGAATATGAATTTTTGCATGTCTATTGTCCACTAAATTATTTCTCAACTTTATGTTTCCTTCAAAATATCAATTTGGCATCTTAATTTCGCAGGACATATAATTTGATTCCTTGAAATTTTCAATTTCCCATGAATTTAGATGAAAAAGAAAGAAAAGAAAAAAGTATACAAATATTCCTATGTTGTTACAAAGCTTACATAGGTTTTCACAAGTATATAAGTAGGCCTTGAGTGACTAGTTTTGAGCATCCATAAATCTCTCCTATATATAGACGAAATTACTATAAAATCCATAGTTAAAAATAGGAAGAAAAATGGCAAGAGACAGAAACCCCCTTGTTGTTGGACGTGTGATAGGTGATGTTTTGGACCCTTTCAATAGGTCTTTGGATTTGAGGGTAATATACAATACAAGAGAAGTTAACAATGGTTGTGAGCTCAAGCCTTCTCAAGTGGTGAATCAACCTAGGGTTGACATTGGAGGAGATGATCTTCGCACCTTCTATACTCTTGTAAGTCTTTTTTCTTCAATTATATCATTTCTTTAAGTTATCGCTCGTTATCCTTCAGAGAATGAATTTGTTTTATGTAAAAATGTTTTGATCATCAAAATGTCATCAAAACAATATCATTTTAATGTATATTTTGCTTACTTGCTTGTGAAGATTATGGTGGATCCAGACGCTCCAAGCCCTAGCGATCCTCACTTGAAAGAATATTTGCACTGGTAAGAATTTAATAATTTAATCCTTCTCTTGCCTAGATTTTCAGTCAACCATGTTTTAGTTTTTCTTTCGTTTGGCGGCTAAACTTTGATAAATATATTCCACAATATAGACAAAATCTCTAAGTTGTCGATAAAGCCCTGTTTTAAAATATAAGTTTTGACATTACTAATGAATATTATAAATAAAAGGTTCAATGAATCCATTGCACTTGGAAGGATTTCTTTAGCTTATTTTTTCAATAGTAAAGTATATATCACTTAAATGATGACAACAATAAAAAAAAAGTTGAATATGAAAATAAATATAAAAAGCACCATCAATCAATTCAACATCGTGTATCAACGTTCAATTTAGTAGCCAATGTGGTGCCTCCTCAAGCCTAGTACGTATCGATATTTTATTGGTCATCCCCAATTCAGTCTCCAATCGGATGTAATTGCTAGAAATGAGTCAACCTTACAATAAATAAAAGATCACGACTACTTTAGTATATATATATATATATATATATATAATGAATTAACGTCAAGAGCATTAATTACTATCACTATATTTTATTCTAATTAATTTATGTTTTTTTTTGTTATACAAACCAATCTGGTAATGTTGTTTTGGATTTACACCACCCGGCTCCCATCCCCAAAGTACAATAATTAGATATTATCGAATGCTAGTATTTATTTTTTAAATTTATTTTTTGTACTATTACAATGATGATTTTGATTTAAATCAACATAATATCAATTAATATTACATCATTTATTGATCTTGTCTATTTCAAACCAGATGATACAATCTTTTTGACATATATATAGATATATACTATTTGAGAGCATAACATGACATGGGGGTGGACATAGGGCATGCATGCATAAAGTAAAGAATGTTCTAGTTATAATCTATAAAAAGTATCAACAAATATACTAGTGGTAAGTGCACCATATCAATATGGACCATTTAGGTTTGTTTTGTTGCATGCCAATCATATTCTCATATAAAATGCATCTTTGGTTATGGACCCCGAATTATTAAATTTGTTGTTTCATCGATAATGATTAATTTGATATTACTACAATGTACATCTAGCATCCACAGTATGTACACAATGTCATCTTTGAAAGTCGATAATTGTCGAAAGATGATAAATATAATAAATGGACGATGATTGGCGATAATTGTGTATCGTGCGAGCAATATTAAAAATAAAGAGGGGGGGGGGGGGGGGGGGGGGGAGGGGGGCTTAAGGTTGGGTGGGATTCTGGGAAGGCAGAGTGAGAGAACTACTCTAAATGAGTCGATGGATTATTCTTTTGGAAGCATTCCCATTTTCCACAAGAAAAAGATAATTGAACTAGTACAAGGTTTCTGCTTTTCAGGATTCTGACCCAGTGACCCTACATTATATGCAAGACATGGACCAATAAGGCAATAACTATACGGAAATAGAAATTAATGAATTTATCATTTTTTTTTTGCATGCCACAAAGGAAAATTTTTATGTTTTTTTATTCTTAAATAAAGTTTGATGTATGTTCCTACATGTTATGGAATTTGAGTTTTTTTAATTTCTAACTAACTTCCCTTGCAAATAAAAGGTTTTGAAAATTTATGCATAATATATTTACATTATTAATTATATACATAATTGGGTATTCTTTTACTAATGTCACATTTATTACTCAAATTTTAGGTTGGTCACTGATATTCCAGCGACCACCGGGACAGGCTTTGGTAAGTATATACTCCAATATATTAATTTTACTAGGATTTACAAGAAGTACTCTATAATAATACCCAAAAATATTAAAGTAGATGATATTATCTAGATACTTCTTTGTTTTTTAATTTTCAAAGTTATAATACTCCCTCAAATCTTTTTATGATAGATTATATGTTTTTCAAGACATAATTTTAGTCATTATATACTTTGTATATACATTATGTAAACTTTTAAACTAAAAAATAATAACATTATGAAAATATATATATATATATTTTTAAATGAATTCAATGATATCAATTTTATATTTATGGATAAAAAAATAAAAATTAATTTGTGGTGAAAGTTCAACATGAACTCCCATAACATCTCTCGCAAAAATGAATTATTGAAGTTTTTATGGATATATAACTTTTTTTTTATTTTCCTAGAAGCAAATAAAATTATTCATTTAGTTGTAGATAAGTTTGTTGTCTTCATGGCATTATTCATTTAGTTTTCGCTTTCCAAATTAGTACAAACATTATCGTTCTATCTCATATCCTTTCATACTTTAATTTACACTATCAAATGTTCGTATTATCGTATAACCTAAGTCTGTGATCGAGAAAGGTTTTTGTTCTTTCTAACATGGAGCATCTTCAAATTAGCTTTCACTACTGTCCTTCATCCTTTTGCTATATATCTAGGACAACTTTATAATCAAATTATTTTATTTGCCGATATTTTAAACAAATCAAATGATGCTTACGTACAAGTTGCATCACCATTATCGACTTAGGTTGCTTAGTTAAATAAAAGTTCATTTATGGAGTAACACTCTAATATTAATCGATACTATATATAATGCACACGAACAAAAAAAATTAATCTATATACTAAATTTATTTTGAGTTTGTTTTTGCAAATTATATTCTTGAAATTGACAACTTAGCCCGAATGAAATATGTACATTCTAACTTTTATTTTTTATATGAAATATAGCTCATTCTAATTTCGATTCTGCCACTGATTATAGGTCAAGAAGTCGTATGCTATGAAAATCCTCGACCATCGATGGGCATTCATCGTTTCGTTTTCATACTATTCCGTCAATTGGGAAGGCAAACGGTGTATGCTCCGGGATGGCGTCAGAATTTCAACACTAGGGACTTTGCTGAACTTTACAATCTTGGTTTACCAGTTGCTGCGGTATATTTTAATTGTCAAAGGGAGAGTGGAACTGGTGGACGAAGAAGATGATGATTAGAACCAATTATTCTTGTTTGGGCTACATGATAATTGATAAAATTATTATGATATGGTTATTCTCGAGGGATATATAGATAATATAGCTATAGCATGCAAACCTTGTAAGTTGTAATACGAGGTTACAAAATAAAAATGAGTGAGTGGTATTAAATAGAAATATTAAGAAAGCTATATTATTTCTTGCATGTAGCCCCAACTTTGTAGCGTGTGCTCGTAATAATAATAATAAAAGAAATATACACATTTACATATGCATTACATAAAATGAAATATGTTGCTTAACCGTTTAGCATAATTGAGTTTTGTTGGATCCACGTCAAACAAATATGAAGGCCGGATATCTACCTTATTCGAATTGATAATGTGAAATATAAGTAAATTCTTTTAGCACTTTTAATGAATATTGTCAATTGAAAATGATAGGGTTGGGTGTTATTATTTTATTTTGTCGTTTACTAAAACTTAAAACATGTCAATTGCGAGGCGAAAATCCTCAAAATGCTCGTTCGAAATAATTCGAAGGACAAACTAAACAATTTAAAACATTAGAGGCAAACTAACTAAATTGACTCAGTTCAAGGGGAGGAAGAAATTAAAAACTCAATTTGTATACAAATTATACACACTAGAGCAAGAGCAGTTTTAGTAGCAAAATATCAGTTATGTCCCTTATTTAAAAATATAGTAATTGATGAAATTCTTTTTAGATAAAAGTATAATTTCACACATAAAATAAACACTATTATGATGTTTATAGTGAATCTCATTCTATCAATATATATGGTGTTGCCCATGGTATTGCTGATTTGTTACACACACTAAATACTCCTAATAGATTTTTGGAGTGAAATTATTATTATATCCTTCAATTTACAAGTAGAATAAGTCAGAAAATTTAGTTGGGGATAAAATAGTAATCTCAACCCTAACAAAACACTATTCAGGTGTGGCCCATGGTATAGTTGCAATATTCCCCTCGATACACTGTTTTTGTGGTAAGCTCCCCTCTGACAGTTGCTCTTCTCATTTTCTTGATCGTGTATCATCACTCATACATAGACTCATCACTGAGTTATAATCAAACCCATCCAAATCTAAATCAACCCAGAAATCAATTTTGGAGTATAACTATTTCTATTTCTATTTGTTTTCTGGTTTTTTATTTTGGTTTCAGTTTTCTTGGAAATTCCGAAAATGGCTCTAAAGATGAATGCAGTTTCGCTTTCACCACAACCCAAATTTGGTTGTCTTTTTGGGTCTCAACCCCTCAGATCTGGCCGGGTTTGCATGGCCTCTACTATTCACCCACCTACTTCTCTGTAAGGCATCCTTTTTTTGCAGCAATTGATGAAAGTTCCTTGAATATTGTTTTGGTTAGTGTTTTGTCTAATGATTATAAGTGTATACATGTATTATAGAAATGGGTATAATCAAGATTCGTTTTTTCTTGTGTTATTCATCAATGTTTGTGTTTCTTGAAGATTGTTTTCGATTAGTGTTTTGTTTATTGTTTATGAGTGTATGCATGTATTATGGAAATGGGTATAATCAAGATTCGATTATTGCTGTGTTATTAATCAATTTTGGGTTTCTATAGCTGCTATACTGCTTGGGCGATTGGAGATGATACTAGAAAGATGATCTAATGAAATTGTTCTAACTATTTATCGATTTGTATATTTCCAATCTGAAATTAATTATCATATTTTGAGGGTTATTGCTGTTATTTTTGCTTCTTATTTCCTGCTGATGCATGCACTAACTTTTGATAATTTAATCTGCAATTTCATTATTCATTTTGTTATCTGAATCCTTCTTTGTTTTGAAGTCCTTGGTGATTGGCTGATAAACTTATTATATTCTCCATGTAATTGGTATTGCATGGAATCAAAATGAACAAGCACATTGTGATTCTTTTAATCAGGGGCACAGAGTTTCCTTTAGTTAATGCATTTATTAGTTTGGAATTATTATTTTCTACTAATAAGTTCTGATTTTCTTATTGATGTCTGCATAGTGCATATTATATTATTTTCCTTGAATGGAACGACCTTATCTGAGTTGGAAGTCTTAACATTTTGTCAAGTTGATGTACTCAACGAAAATGTAACTCTGTTTCGTTGATCATATTCAATTAGATATCCGAAATGCATCTGCTTAACTAATTGGATATCAAATTCCGTTTATTACCTAGTAATTCATAATGAATTAAGAAATGGTTTGATGAAATTTTAATGTAGATTTTTCTGAAATAATAACTATGGATGGCAAGTAAACAAATGGATTGCTATCCTAATGAAATCCCATGGTGTCATTGTTCTATTACTTCAGGTTTCTCACCAATATATATTTTCTGTTGTTACTGGTTTCTTCTTTTCCAACTTTTTTTTACTTGTACTGAAGTTGGTTGTTTGTCTTCTTTCTACCTTTCACAAAATTTATCTTCTTGTTTGACCTCTTTCAGAATCTTCCTTCAAATCTTTCCTGTTAGCAATTTTTTTTTATTAATCCGTGTTTACTTGGGTGTTGGGACTGTTTGATAACTAACAAATCTTCAAAACAAGAACTGGAATGTATGTTCAAATCAAATCTAATTAAGTGAAACATTTTCACGGCTATCAAAACATATGCAATATATTTTAATTGATGCATAATGATAGAACACTTTTGATCTGAAACAAAAAATTGATCGATTGTAAATTTTAACTGTCCAAAGGAAACATGAATGGAAGTCGTTGTGAACTCACAAAAACTGTTTTCTACTTACTGGTCATAGCTTCTTTTAAGTTGGTTACTGTAGCTCAATATCCACACATGTTTCCTTAGAGTAACTAGTTGGAGCTATATTCTTATAATTTATGTCAACACAGGGAGACAGGTAACAAGAAGCAGTCTTTTGGTCCACCGAAGGAAGTGCATGTTCAGAAAACTCATACAATGGCACCAGAAAAGCGTGAGGTCTTTCATTCTCTGAATGATTGGGCCGAAAAGGAGATTCTAGTGCTACTGAAGCCAGTTGAAAAATGTTGGCAACCAAACGACTTTCTGCCAGATCCTGCGGCAGAAGGTTTTGAAGAGCAAGTCAAGGAGCTACGAGCGAGAACAAAAGAAATTCCAGATGACTACTTCGTTGTGTTGGTGGGAGATATGATTACTGAAGAAGCTCTCCCAACTTACCAAACAATGCTTAACACCCTTGATGGAGTTCGGGATGAGACAGGAGCAAGCCTGACGTCTTGGGCTGTTTGGACAAGGGCATGGACTGCTGAAGAGAATAGGCATGGAGATCTTCTAAACAAATACCTTTATCTCTCAGGTCGTGTTGACATGAAGCAAGTAGAAAAGACTATCCAATATTTAATTGGCTCAGGAATGGTAAGATCTTAACTCGGTATATGTTATTCTATATCAATCATATCTCAGAACTCACTGTTTGTCGGAAGTGAAAGTTGACCCTGTAATTTATTTTATGCAACATGTTTGTTCCAAATTGCCTCAGTTATGTGAGAACAATTTTGATCTCCTGAGGTTGATACATTTCTATCTTGCCAGGCCCCACTCTATTATTTCCAATCTGTATCATCTGTTCTGTTCATATGCTCAGTGACATGATCATTTCATTGCACTTATATTTGGCATCACTGTATTTGTACCTAGTTACTTGAGTCTACTGCATCTTTTGTTTGTTGAGTGCAAATTTATATTTGTTGTTTTTGCATCAAGTAGATTATGTACATGTATCCCTCCCCCCAGACACATTGGGGGTTTTAGATATACCGAGCTGCAAATGATAAGTGTAATTATCTGATGATCGGTTTTTTAGTGTTTGAATATTTGCTGGTCAATACTCGTGATTTGAATATAATTTCAAATTTTTGCTATCGTTTTCAGGACCCCAAAACAGAGAACAATCCCTACCTAGGTTTTATCTATACTTCATTCCAAGAGAGAGCAACCTTCATCTCTCATGGAAACACTGCTCGACTTGCCAAGGAGCACGGAGACTTAAAATTAGCTCAGGTGTGTGGAATCATCGCTGCTGATGAGAGGCGACATGAGACTGCATATACCAAGATCGTGGAGAAGCTCTTTGAAGTTGACCCTGATGGTACCATCCTTGGGCTCGCAGACATGATGAGGAAGAAAATCTCTATGCCTGCTCACTTGATGTATGATGGCAAGGATGATAACCTTTTTGACCATTTCTCCAGTGTTGCTCAACGGCTTGGAGTATACACAGCCAAAGACTATGCTGATATTTTGGAGTTTTTGGTTGAGAGATGGGAAGTGGAGAAGTTGACAGGTCTTTCCAGCGAGGGCCACAAAGCGCAAGATTATGTTTGCACACTCGCTCCCCGTATCCGAAAACTGGAGGAGCGAGCTCAAGCTAGGGCTAAGGAGAGAGCTCCTGTTCCTTTCAGCTGGATTTTCGGGAAAGAAATCAAGCTCTAATTCTAGTCTAGACAAGATCGCCAACTTCTTCCTGCGGAATCTGAGAAGTAATAATCTCGACTTCTTTTGCCATTAGATCTGGTTGATAGATAGTTGTTAGTGTGTTTTATTGAAAGCCTAATAATGTTCTTTTGCCTTCTGGCTTTCTTTTGTATCTGTAGTTTAATAATGTTCTATATTTTATGTAAGGATTTTGATAACCAAAAAAGCCTATTTAAAATGGTCAGTTTTGATATAAAACGGTAATTGCATTTCTTATTATATCTGGGTTTCTTTTACATTTTTTGTTGTCTGAGTCTGTATCTGGGATTCTAAGATGTGCAGGTTCGTGCATTGAGACACTTGCCTCCTAGCTCTGAAGTTTACTCAATTCCACCATTTATCAACATGATCATAGTACTTCAATATAATAACAGGTATAAGCACAACCCATTTCAAGACCGAAAATCGCAATGAGATTCACAAGCCATCCTCTATATAATGGCACCATCGCCTTCTCCTACATGAGATCTCGCATTCCCCGTGAATTCAGGCGATCTTGTTAAGATGAGAACTGAAACAGAGCCCCTGGAATATTGCATAGGTTAGTGAACACTGTGGTCTGTGGGCGTCGGCGATTATAAAGATGTGGAGGAGGAAGAAATATTTTCAAGTGTGGTTAAGTTGGTTGAATGCTAGTAAACAGTACTGGAGAGGCACATTGTGAAAATGAAGATTCTACAATAGACCTTGCTAAAATCTTTATCCTAACAATGACTAATGAGTGAAATGGAATGGAGGAGAGGGAAGTTGATGGAGAAAAAGAAGAGTTCTTCTTTTTATATACTTCAACTAATTATCGTTAAATATTTAAAAGACACACACATATTATGTTAATTTGGAAAGTTCCTTAAAGTTGGGTGGGTGGGGTGGGAGGGTGGTGGGGGAGGGGGGGGGGGGGTTGTAATAAAGAAAAGTCATAAAAAGAAAATACTCTACTTTGTTGCATGCACTGTTTAAGTATACTACTAGTTGGTCCTTGTAACCTCAAAAAGCAACTTCTTAGGTATATGTTTCTCATATGATAGTAAAACATAGGTTCATGTTACCTTTACAACTTTATTCACTTCACAGTTAAGTAATCTTCTCTCCTTTCCTACTGTTAAATGTTACTAGTATTTATTATTTGATTTTGATGAATGTCATGAATCTTAACAATTCTTTAGTTTCTAATATAATAGCAGAGTTTGATTAATAATTATGGAAACAACAAAGAGAAGTGATGGAGTCAACCTTTGTGGTTTGGTTAAATCTGTTTTCTCTTGGTCTCTTGCTGATGTGCAAAACAAGAATCTCTTCAAAAACAAGGTGTGGTTCTTCCTTCTTAGTTCTAAACAATATTCGGATGAACAAAGTGATCTTGTTTCTTTCTTCCTTTGTAGGGCGATGGCTTTGAAGATCACTCACGTTTAAGGAATAATCCATTTAAATCACTCTCGTTCAATACCATCCTACTTCGATCTCTCATGTTTAAAAAATGCTCCACCCACAATATTGGAATCTATTTTTCTGTCTATTATGTACACTGAGCTTGAGAATTTTGCTTTAGTAGTAGTGGAGAGTTCCATGATTTAAAGGTTTTGTGCATGTGCTTTTTTTGTTGATATTCTGCCTTCAGGTTGAGAAGTTGCTAGTCTAGATTGTCCCATTTCATTTGAACGATATAAAAACACATTCCAATTGAATTTTCAAGATCTATGATGGAACTCTTCTGATTTTGACAAAAAAAATTATAGGTAGAGGAAATTCCTATGAGGTTCTTGTCCACTGATCATTACTTCAAGTCCTTCATTACACCCCTCCTTGAAGAAACACGAGCTGATTTGTTGTCTAACATGGGTACATTGGTCAATGCTCCTTCATGTCAAATACTGGATGTGAAATCGTCAAAAGATTCTCACCCTTTGGCGTATGATATTGTTTTAAGGAGTTGGGATAAGTACGAACCTCAAGTTGGAGATCTATTTGCATTGACAGATGAGAAACCAAGATCCATATCTGATTTAGATAGACCTTCAAGGCCATATACTCTCGCATATATCATGCGGGATATAAATTCGAATGATAGTTGGAAAATCATCTCATCAAAGCCTATTGACTTTTCCAACGAGGGCATCATGGAAAGGGGTAGTAGAAGGAGAGAGACCTTGTTTGCAGTTTGCCTTTCCAGCTTGACTACTAATATCCGAATTTGGGATGCACTTCATCCTGATATAGCATGTAAAATTTCCAAAATTATCGGAGAAGTGTTGCAGGAAAATCAAAGTGTAAGACTTTCTTCAAAACAACCCTTTTAGATAAGTATGAAGTAGTCGTTATCCTACAAATGAAACAAAGCAGTTGTAAGTAATTAGTCCAAACGTAGTAATGCAGGTATGTATCTTTGCAGGCTGGACAAAATTGTACCGTTTGCTCGACAGACATGGGTTCTTCTGCAGTTCAATTGAGTTCCAAGAAACTCATCACGCCTTTTGGTGTTGATGATTCTCAGACAGATGCTATCTTGAGTTGCATTGCTGGGAGAGAGTGTTCTCACAGGAGTACAGTTAAACTAATATGGGGACCCCCTGGAACTGGGAAGACAAAGACAGTAGCTTCGCTATTGTTTGCTCTTTTGAAAATTGATGGCAGAACATTAACTTGTGCTCCAACTAATATTGCGGTGATAGGAGTGGCCAAACAACTGATGAATTTAGCTAGGCAGAGTCTTTCATATGATGCTTACGGACTCGGAGATATATTGCTATTTGGGAATGGAGAGAGGATGAATATTGATGATCATGAGGATCTCTACGAGGTTTTTCTTGATTATCGAGTTTCTGAGCTACAAACTTGCTTTGAACAATCTTGTGGGTGGAGAAGTAATGTGGAATCTATGACCTCTCTTCTTGAAGACCCTAAAAGACAATACAATAGTTATGTGGGTAGTCAATACAATAGTTATGTGGTAAGAACGAATAGTGAAAGCGATATCGTTAGCAACAGTAATGATGGTGACAAACGAACAGATAAGAAGAGTACTGGGAGGAAAAACATTGTCGAGTTATTGAAGGAGAAGAAAAGAAACAAAAAGAATGATGAAATGCTTTCTGTTGCCAAGGAAGTAGAAAATATGACAGGAAATGAAGCTAATAATGTTATGACATTTGAAGAATTTGTCAGAAAGAAATTCAGCCAACTTTCTGAGCAGCTAACTGCTTGTATCACAATTCTCTACACTCATCTACCCACTAGTGTTGTTCCTGTTGAAACAATTAAAGTCATGATGAGAATTGTTGATATATTCCGTAATCCTAAAACATTGCTGTTTGATGTTCTTGCCTCCATCGAAGGTGGGGGAGATGATCTTACTAAAAGTGGAAATGCTAAAATGTTATTTGCGGTTAAAGAAGAGTGCCTCAGCATCCTAAAATATCTTAGTGGAACATTGTCCCTTCCTAGTTTTACTGATTCCTATAAGTTAAGGAACTTCTGTTTGAAGAATGCACGGTTGATTTTTTGTACTGCCTCGAGCTCAAGCAAATTACGTGTTGAAGGAATGTCACCAGTGGAAATGGTTATAATAGATGAAGCAGCCCAGCTTAAAGAATGTGAATCTTGTATCCCACTACAACTCCCCGGCCTTCGCCAGGCAGTACTTATTGGAGACGAGAAACAACTCCCTGCAATGGTTCAGAGCAAGGTATGATCTTCTGTTTATGAACTTCAACTAAATTATTAACTGATTTTTATGCCTCATATAAATCAGTATAAAATGTTTAGATATGCGATAATGCTGGATTTGGAAGGAGCTTATTCCAGAGGTTGGTCAAGTTAGGACATCCCAGGCACCTTCTCAAGGTTCAATACAGAATGCATCCTTCAATAAGTTCCTTTCCGAGAATGCAATTTTATCATAACAAGATTAAAGATGGTCCAAATGTGAAAAAGTCAGCTCATGATAGGCGCTTCCTGAGAGGAAATATGTTTGGTTCTTATTCTTTCATTGATGTTTCCAACGGAGAAGAGGCAACTAGTGATGAAGGCAGCACAAAAAATATGGTAGAAGTATTCGTAGTTGCTGAGATTGTTGATAGGCTGCATAAAGGTACTTCCAGGAAGAAACTTTTTGCTACTATATTATCTTTAATCATAACAGTCATGAAATCGTTTACAGTTACCTTTTACTGGTTATGTTTTCAGTATCTGTTGCTACAAAGCAAAAGATCCGTGTTGGTTGCATATCACCATATAAAGCTCAAGTTTTGGCAATACAAGAAAAACTTGGCCAGGGGTTTGGAACAGATGTTGACAGTACCTTCTCAGTCAATGTCCGTTCTGTTGATGGGTTTCAAGGAGGAGAAGAAGATATAATAATCATCTCAACAGTACGATGCAACACCAATGGATCCGTAGGATTCCTCTCTAATTTTCAAAGAGCTAATGTGGCTATAACTCGTGCAAGGTACATTAGCATTAGGTCATCTATAGTCGTTGAAAAGCATATCTGGTAGAAGTTCAAAATGAAACATTGCTTCTTCCTACAGGCACTGTCTCTGGATACTGGGAAGTGGTTCAACCTTGATAAAAAGTGGTTCCATTTGGAAGAAAATAGTATTAGATGCAAAATCCCGGGGATGTTTCCATTATGCTTCAGAAGATGGGAACCTGAACCAAGCAATAACTGAGGCCTCAATTGCTTTTGGCCAACCTGAAACATTATTCAACATAGACTCTCCCTTATTCAAGGGAGCCAAATGGAAGGTACTTTTACTCCAATCACTTTTATCTTGCTGACGTTTACAGTTTTCTGAGAGGACTTATTGTTTGATGCGCCCCATTTTGTGGCTAGTATGATAATTTGATAAATTTAAACATCTAAACATTGATGATGTAACTATAACAGGTTTGCTTCAGTGATGAATTCTTGAAATCCATGACTGCTCTAAAGAATGACGAAGCCCCCAAGGAAGTAATATCTATTCTACAGAAGCTTTCAAGTGGCTGGCGAATCCCCCACCAGGGAAGTTCTTCTAAGCATATGCATGAGATTTCTTCTGTATTCATGGAGGTCTACAACATCAAGGGGCGCCTGAAACTAATTTGGACTACAGATATTCTGAAAGAAAATTTGCAGTACATACAAGTCATAAAAATTTGGGATGTCATAAACAGTCGAAAGATTCCTGATATGGTGAGGCGCCTTAACCTTTTCTTTGAGAATTACACGACAAGTGTCATAGCACGGTGCCATGATAAACAAATTGAAGGGTAAGTGCATCAGTTACTAGTAATGCTGTTCAAGGTTTGAGAAAGTCTCAATCATATTAATCTTATCTACATATATCTACTAATTTGAAGCTGCTTACTAATTTCTTTGTTACAGAAACTTAGTCCTTCCTAAAACATGGCCAATTGATAAAAATAATATTACTGGTAAACCTGTTTTGGCTCATAAAGATGATGCCAGCGAGCGTGTAACGAGTCAATTGGCTTCAATTAGACTTACAGGTGAAGCTTCAACAACCTCCCAAACAGTTCTCAGGTGTGTAAAATGCTATGCCATAGTCAAGTAGTATTTATATTGTATACTGTATAGAACTTGAGTATTCCTAAAATATGGCTAGCTGATGTAAATAATACTGGTAAAACTTTTTGCCTGTAGCGATAATGCAAGAGAGCGTTTAACGAAGAAGTTAGATGCAAAATTTCCAATCAGAGTTTCAGTTGAAGCATTAGAAACCTCAGAAAGATTTCACAGGTTTGTACAATGTTATAGCATACTCATGTACGGTTAACCATAGTGTTCATTGATAAGTTAGTCTAATGTTGATTAATGCGTTTTGGGTGTATTAATAAGGTCATTTGTTTTATCCACTATAACCAACTGATCAACATCGTATCATGACCCAGCACTAGCTAAGGCGACTTGTAATCTTGTATATATGGTCCAAGTGGACTCGATTACAAGTGTCGCAGGGTATTATGAACTCAGTCTCATATTGATTGATTAAGAGGTTAAGAGTGTGTTAATAAGGACATGCGAGCTCTTATAATATTCTAATAAATTGTATTGTTGCAGGAACCTAGGTTTACCTAGTACACTGCCAGCTGAAGTTTATGGCCAAATTGATCCAAGAGAACACTGCCGCGGAGTTGATGAATCGCAGTCCTCCGTAGTTGAAGAACCAAACCGCTCTTGGTGTACAATTGTATAGCCAATAATAGAATGGTGAAGCTTTGTGCCTTTGTGTGGACTATTAAGGTGTGTTTGTACATTGAAAGTAAGCAACTGGAAATGGAAACAAAATATTGTATGAAATTGCAATAATAGAAAAAGCACTATATATCTTCCATTGCAAATGAGTTTCAGCCATGCTTTATCCCCAACAGGCTTTTTCATACTCATAAGAAAAAACCTGCAGCAACTCATGTGAAGATTGGTAAGGATGTGAATGGGATATTTGTGGATCAAAGTCTGCACATGAGTATGATTGGGTCTTTTGTATCTCGTTGTTAGCTGGCGTAATATTTTTAGAGGACGTTTCTTGAACAAAAGATGGTTGCGTGGTTTAGCAAGAAGCAAAATAATTAGCCATTGAACACGTAACTACTGGAAGTAATTGCACTCAACTAGTATGGATGAAGCACATGTCTGAGGAATACAAATGCTACACAATCTGATCAACAAACTATTCCCATAAAAATAAATTACATAGACAAAACTCACATCGACAACCATTGTCAGGAGTTCTGACACATTCTTGATACAACTAGTAATTACACAATAAACAAAACTATACAGTGTTAAGATTATCTTACCATTCCTCAACCAATTGAGTATTGGTTTGTCTTCTCCACTTTGCTTCATCTCTACACAACCTGGGAGATGGAAGTTTTCTGTTGAGAACCATGCCCATTCTCCACAGCAGTTTATGACTAGGAAATTCTCTTACAAATCATATTATTCAATACACAACCTAACAGCCATATTTTCATGCAATTTAACTTATAGGAACGATCTCAATGTCTTTCGACTTTTCTTCTTCTTCATCCACTCCATCCAATTCTTCAAGTGAAGTACTTGAAAATGTCCTGTAATAAGAATAGAAGAATCAATAAGAAATCTACAAAATTAACGAATTGGAGAAAAAGGGCAGCATGCATATATTGCTAATCTCCTTGATCGGAGTCTTAAAATTTCAACGATGAATGAATAAAGGCTTCAGTAACAAACAAAAGAAGTTACGTACTGATGAGTTCGGATTTGAACTTTAATGTAGTGGCTATACTCATTTTGCTCGTCTTGGATATCTTTGGCTGACCTCTCCACGGAAGAGCAACAGTTTTCCAATTTGATATGTGTTAATGTAGGAATGTCTCCTATCTCAGTAGGGATCTCCTCCAACACCTCACAGCGTTTGAGAACTAGCTGTTCAAGACGTGGGAAGTGATCACTTTCCAGCTCCCAATGAATAAGGTTGGTCCCATCGACCAACAAATATTTCAGATGCTGGAACCTCCCCTCACATGTCTCCCAAATTGGTCCGCAAAAAGCATTATCTTTTAGCTTGAGCACCTCAAGATTGGGCAAGTTACCAATCAATGTCATGGCGTCCCATGGTAGGTTGCTACGCTTTAGTGTCAAGTTTTTTAGACCTTTCGGAAAAGCATCTAGACTTGGTAAAGGCAATGGCCTATCATATCCGAAGCAGGATAATTTCAAAGTCCGAATGTGTTTCAAGAGGAAGAAAACTTGGAAGAAGGTGTCCCACAACCCAACAACAGGGAAATCTTCATGGGTTTCACATACACCAAGTTTCAAAATGTTGGGAATATAGTAAAAACATACACGAGTACAGCTAGCAAGGGTAATATTGGTTAAGGTTTGCAGATTGTTCAGACATTTGGCCTCAGTGAACCTCTCAGGAGATAATAAATGGTTGACCACACGAAGCTGCAAGTGCCTTAAGCTTGAGCAACTCCAAAATTCAAGTGGTAGTACTGGGATTTTGTCACCCCAGAGCCAGGGGCCATTGATACCCAAGGTTTGCAGTTTCTGAAGTTTGAACAGAAGACCAGGAATCTCGAACGAGGCTGTCAGTGCCAAGTATCTTAAAAGAAGAAGTCTTTCTACTAGTTCCGAGGGGAAATTGTCAAAACGCCAAGAGATCAAATCTAGTACTCTTAGCAATTTGAAATCAAAATAAGGTAGCAATATGTCTGGAACTAGATGAGATGATACTAAAAAGAAGAGAGCAGTACAAGCATTAGATTTTGAAGCAGTCAAGTGAACATCATCGAAGGTGTGACAGTGGAAACTAAACCGGTGTTGGATTGTTGGCTCTGAATCCACTAGTCTAAAATCTTTTATCACATCCAAAAACATCTCTTTTCGAGATTGTTGGACGCAAAACTCTAAAACAAGATCATGAAGGCGACATGTCTTAACTTTGTCATTAGATCTCCTCCTACCACTTAAAACAAGACTTCTACCGATAAGATCATTCACATATTCCTCAGCCACATCTTCCAAGGACTTCAGATCAGCATTGGAAATGAATCCCTCAGCGATCCATAATCTGATTAATTTGCGGACCTCAATCTCGTAACCTCCGGGGAAAGCTCCCATATATAGGAAACAGGACTTCAGGCAATCAGGCAAGTGTTCATAACTCAGAGAAAATATTGCTCGGCTTGCATTCTCGCTGCCCAGTACATGTGAGCTTACAGATTCTGCTACAACCTTCCAGTTATCCACTGTCTTACCGATCTTCAAGAGAACCCCAGAAACAACAACAATGGCTAATGGCAGTCCTTCACATCTTTCGGCTATTTGTTTGCCAATGGCAGCTAAACCTTGAGGACAAATCTCTTGTCCAAAAACCTTCTTCTGCAACAGATCCCAACTATTCTCTTCACTTAAGAGACTCATCCGATGAATTATCTTGCAACCCAGAGTCTCGGCAAGATTGCTTTCTCTAATAGTCAGTAGTACATGACTTCCCATTCTGTCGTCCGGGAAGGTCCTCTTAAGTTCATTATATGCCTCAATGCTCCACACATCATCCATAACTATCAAATACCTTTGACCTTTTAAACATCTATATAGCTTTTCCTCTAATTGAGCATCTCCCGCATTCAGAATTTCACTATCAGTTAGCTGGGTGATAGCCTGCAGAAGTTGGATCAACAAGTTTCTTTTTCGATAAAATTGAGAGATGCTTACCCATGCCCGGATATGAAAATGATCAGCAATAGAAGGATTATCAAATATCCTTTTCGCAAGTGTTGTTTTACCAATGCCTGCCATTCCTACAATTGCCACTTTTTCCAATTGGGGTGTTAATCGAAGGAGTTGAGGAACGACTTGGTCCAAACATTCCTCCAGTCCAACGTGCTCATAATCGTTGGCTTTAGCAACTTCTGATGATGCATTGAGGTGTTTTAATCTCCCTGGCTGCTTATTCGTGGTCTCGCACTTCTGAATATGAACATTGGTATCCTCTGCATGAATGGAATCAATATCTTCTGATGCTTTCAGTAATGCTAACATGATGCTGACAATCGGATTACTAGGTATGTCTGCATTGTTCTGTATACATTCACGAACAATAACCCAGTTATTCTGGTTAATAGTGGAGATACACTTTGCAACCAGGAAAACTGCAGAAAGGGAGCCTTGGCAGCTGCCAATAATATGACGAACCATCATCTTGATTTCGACAGGGCACCTTGTTCCGCCAAATACCAGATTAAGAAACACTTTATGTAGTTTTGCAAACTCAAAACGCGATAACACTAAGTTAATCTTTGATGTAATACCAGATGACGAAACAATATTAGTAGTGAATAGTATCCTGCTACCATTTTTCTCATCAGGAAATGCATAACTAATACCATCTAATGCTGATGAAATCTCTAAACTGTCTATAACGATGAAATATCTCTGATCTTTTAAGTGTGTATATAAACATTCACAAAGTTGTTCAGTAGTCATCTGATAAAGCCTCAGCTGATTGAACGCAAAGTTGTCCATAACAGAGTGTAAAAGGCCTTTGAACAAATCAATGGTTTCATCTCCAGATAACAAAGTAACCCAAGCATGGATGGGAAACCAACTTTTCACCCGCGAATCAGTATAAATACGTCTCGCTAGAGTTTTCTTCTCTACACCCCTCCCGGATCCATCAATACCGATGCCCACCAACCCCAAATCAGATTTCGCATCAGATAACAAGAAATCAACAATTCCATTTGTCTCCATCCGAATTGGAGACGCACACAGCCTTGCTCTCAGTTTCTTATAATACGAAGATCTATTATTATTGTAATTGATAACAAACTGATGATGAACATGATATGAATTAGAAGCAGATGAAGTTACAACATACGACAATTGGTCTTCGTTGTTGAAGAACTTGTGCAACAAATCAGTGCTCAAAAGTTCAATATCTTCAGCTTTTGAGAACACTAGCTTCACTGAGAGAAATTTCTCCATAATTTTGAATTCCTCCAAGGAATATTCGGCTTGGCAAGCTGCAAGTCTAATTTTTTCTTCAAATAGCATAGAATCTTGGTGAGTATCAGATCTTTTGGACAAATATTTGAGGACTTGAAGACAGAATCTTACTCTGACAACTAGAAAACGTAAGACATTAAAATTTTGAACGATGACATTTGGATTACGCTGATTAAATAACCAAGAATTAAGTAAGTGTTCTGTGCTCTCCTTGAGAGAAGTTAAGGCAAGAGCAGCAGCCATGAAATTTTAGACTATCTCTTCTTATTCGTTGACCTGATTTGGATAATTCTCCCGTTCGGGAGCTTTATGGGAATGCTTCCTAACCTATACACAAACCAAAACAATGACACTTGTTTGTTCGAAATACTCCCTTCGTACATTTTGACTTTTGTTGATCAAATTTTATAAAATTTGAGCATGAATATTCTTGAAGAACTTAGAGTGTTTATCTTTGTTCTTGATAGACTTTGTGGTTGAGACTTTCGGTGTATAAGAAAGTACTCAATTGTTAGATTGTTAGTTGATAGGGCTTGTGTAACAATCTATATTCATAGTAGATTTGCAGCAGCAACAGGACGTACCTGAACCTGTATAAATCCTCGTGTCTGTTTATTCTGCAATTTATTCTTTTCGTTGTTATTGAGATTCTTGGATTGGGAATTATATGAGGTCATTAATTCCTAACAAAACATTCATACAAGATCATAAAAGAAATAAATATCACAAATTTTATTAATAATCTCTATAAAATACATGTCAAATATGTATCAGTCAAATGGTTTCAAAACTCAAACTGGAGCTAAAGTTTCAACAAATTGAAAAGCTGTAACACAATTAAAGCACAAATCTTCAGGATCAATCCGATAATCAGGCAACACGCCGAGCAGAAATGCTTCCCGAGACTTGACACAATAATGAATTACCTTCCCAGGTATTGCCAAATACAATTCTTTTCCTTCATTCGAAACAGCTAACACTTGTACCATGTACCAAGTATCAGAAGGTCCGTAACACTGACCCGTTTTCCATGATAAAATTTCCGGATATCCTGCTGTTGTCAAATAAGCAAGATGAACATGGTGTGTACTGAACCAGCGAAGTTCTTCTGAACCCATCTCGATACTACCAATCGATAAATGATACCGGAGTCTGTTTATCTCAACCACCTTCAGAGATCCACTATTCCATTCTCCAATGTATCTCACATTGCTTATATCTCGACACCTTTCTCCTCTAACATTCACATTCTCTGCTAAAATATCGAATTGAACGATACCTTCTTCACAAATCCATGTTATATATCGTCCCTCATGAAACACAGCGTGACGGGCTTTCATGGGCGTTGGAAATTTGAATTGACAGCCAATTCCATTCCAAACCCCGAGCTCTGATGAATAAGCAAGTAACTCCCAAATACATTTTTCTTTTTTCCTTCCTGGTTTTGCTTCAAGCTGTTTCACCACTTTGATACTAAAAACCTTATAATCCCACGACTTCAACGGATTAAAAGCCAGAGCCGGGACAACATCTAATGAAAAGGATCGAAGACTAGGTTCGTCAGGCAACATTCGGATTCCTTTTGTGGTTGGATTCGAAACACAATAATGAAAGCCATCACCCAATCTGCAAAGCAGAAGACCATTGCAAGACTGCACAATTTTAAATCTACCTAAAACTCCTCCATACAGACAAGCCTCTCGCTCCAAAAACGCGAGACACGGGAGTGATTTTACCGAACTAGATATTGACAACGAATATATCTCGCGGTTTTTACTGAACGAATTATAGAAATAAAGCCCTGAAGGCATTAACGATTCTATTTTATTATGATGCCTAGATATGTGATCGCGACCAAACACGGGGTTCGAGATCAAAGAACGCCATTGCCTTGAAACAAGTTTGAATTTAATCAAGCTTTTCACAGGCAACCTTAGCAATACAATGTTGATAAGATCTTCGGAGCCGCCAATAATCTCAGCTGCGGATTGATATGATATTGATTTTTTTGCCATTCTTTTATTTTCCCCTGAATTATGATCAAATCGAAGAATGTAAGAAATGTGCGTACTATCTGACTCCTCACCGGTCTCGACGAGAGACTCTTCAGAGGCATTGAAGTATGTCGATGAATATAACTAAATAAGTCGTACCTAACTAATAACATGTGTGCGCAGAAACTATGACTCGAGTCGAAGATCAAATAATTTTCTACAATTGTAGTTGTATGAAGTATGAACAAGTTAAATTAACTTGTAAGATGGGTTAAACAAGAAAAAGTTTTGTGTTCGTTAAACAAGAACATTAAAAGCAAACAGCTAAAAAGTGAACATAGGAAGATCGCTAATGGTGCTGAATATATGTCCTCGTTAACGGTTGTAGCATAAATGTCGGATGAAAAAATTGTGGGACACGAACACTAGTGAAGATTGTGTTTCTGCCCAACGTTTCACTTATAAACAATGAGCTGGAAGCCTGGAACTAACTTCAAAAAAATTTCCATAATGGATACAATAAGTTAATTATGTAGAATCTTTAAGCTAATTTACGAAAAAAAAAAAAATCACTATAATTGGATTATTTAAAACCTCAAACATATTCGAGCCATTATTTGACCAGTTAACTTCCCACCTTCAGAAGCACAACATTTGTGATGATACGCGGTTTCACCAAAGGCTCGATCCATTCATTGTTATGTACTCCCTCCTATTCAAATTATTGATCGTTGAAGGACAGTTTTCTTGATGACACACATATTAAGAAAATATTAAAATTACTTTGTTAACCCTATGATGCCCTAGTTATCACAAGTTATATGACTCTTGAGATGATAAGGACAATTTCAAAAAGTAAGGTTAAAGAGAGAAATAAAAAGCTTTTTCATCTTGAAAACTGTCCAACGATATAAAAAATGAACAAAATGAATATCTCTCCAACGACCAACAATTTGAATAGGAGAGTAGCAAATATGTAAAGTAATCTTATATCATGATTTGATATCAAGTTGATGATATTTGACTCCTCTAAAACACTTCGATACCAAAACAAAAAAGTATAGTTTTCTATTCTTTACTATGGTCTACAATAATTTCCTTTTACATCAATATTGAATTAAATATAAACCGTTTCATCTATACTATATATAATGCCTAAAGCATCACATGACAATTTCTCCTTTTTCTAATTTAAACTTTGTATAAAAGTAACTACCCACCACTCAAAAAAATCTAACCAATTCAATATAAATTTTGTAAAATGCTAACGAATATGTATAGTATTTTTTTGACTTGTTTTATATTTTTGAGATTTAATACCCGTAAATGTTGTGCCTTAAACGATTTCACTATGTAAAAATATAATTCGCACAGATTGGGCTATGCACAAATAACTAGTATAATTAATAATCAATCATCTCCTCGTTACATTCTAAAAAATCCAATTTTTAATTGGCTATTGGCAAATAGGAGCTCATAACCGAATTTGAAAGCTCGTTCATGCTCAATAAGTTCGATTCAAAAGTTCGCTTAACTGAGCCTTCAACTCTACTCGTTTAGATGGCCCAATTATGTATATTACCCAAACAGCCCAACTAGGAAGCCATAGACATTAGACAGTGTTGGTTATGGCGTCGCCTCCTCACCAGCATCTTCAACCTGCTCCGCCGCCGTACACCGCCGGTTTGTTCATTTTCACATTTTATTTTGTTCACAAATAAAATAATCATTTCTTCCAACACAATTTTCTTGATTGAATTTTTTAAAATTTTGAACGCAAAATCTATAGGAGAAGATAGTACTTTGAACATATTTTACTATTAAAGTCAAAATTATGTGTGTCATTTAGAGTACCAAGTATGTTAATTTTGAAGATTAAAAATCAAACAGTAGAATCTTTAAGCTATGTAGGTAGTATATTTGATTTGTTCCTCATGTTATTGGAATTAAGCTATTAATTTCAGTCGTAATTTGTATGTTACAGTTTCAGTCATCTTTTGGTGTGTCAATTATTTCTGTTGTAATTTAAATGTTGTGATAAAATAAAACCAAACGTAGCCTGAGCCTTATCCTACTAGGTGATGTTAGCTATATAAATAGGACGTCTAGTTAAGATCAAGAACTCTAGGCCTTTCTGTTTAGTTTTCTATTTTCTTATGTCGAACTTTGCCTCTACATCCATTTGCGACTATCATAGCTTCACATCTTCATACTAGTGGCTTTTGTTTTCGAAAGATAAAATAAGTTGTATGTTATTTATTTAGTTTGATATGTTTCTGATTATATATTGAGATGGAGGATGAAAACTTAGTTTTTGGGCATGTAGGTGAAGCAAATGATGTTCAATCAGATTCCAGAATGATTTCGGAGACAGGATGGTACATATTGGGTCCTGACCAACAACCAGTGGGTCCTTATACAATCAATGAGCTGCGCGGTACTAGTGTTGCTCTGTTGAAATTTTAATTATGTTTTCTAATGAAGTTTATGTTATTGGCTTGGAGCTCAGGGTAGTTGCTTAAAATCAATAAATGGAATTGAGAATTGGATATATCACATTGTATTTGAGTCTGTTAAGATTTTTAATTCCGAGCCTAAGCACAGAAAAAGAGAGAACATATAAATGTTAAAAGATGCCCTTGATTGTTTGTTTTGTGGGTTTTCTCATTATTGTTTTAGTTTTTCCTTTGCAGCTACACATTTGAATCTGCATTTTTATTTCTCATTTTTGTTGTATTCTTTCACATAGTGCGAGTTCGTTGGTAGTGCCGTAAGCTCCATTTCAGGAAATTGGTTATTCTATATGATATACTTTCCAATATCAATCGAATCAGCTATTTGATCTTATGCGATTCACTTGGGCAGAGCATTACTCCAATGGATACCTTCTTGATATTACACCAGTGTGGTCGGAAGGGAGGGGTGATTGGCAGCCGGTATCATCGGTTCCTGGGCTTTTGACGAATTCAGAGCAAAAGGCTACTGGAAAATCAGGTAGTTACACACTTTTTTAAGGTAATTTTAAGCATCGATTGGCTTGATATGAATTTCTTTAACTAAATACTTTTTCAGATTCTGAAATCTCTATTGTTGATGATGAGTTTGAGAAATGGCAAAGGGAGGTGAAAGAGGCAGAAGCAGAAGCCGAAAAAGAAGCAATTGATGATCAAGAAAGACCGTCAACACCTCCTGATGGGGAAACAGAATTCACTGATGATGATGGAACTAGATACAAGTGGGATAAGGTTCTCAGAGCTTGGGTACCTCAGGTTTGAGCCACTAAGTTTTACAAGTTTATTTTATGAAGTTCTGCAACAAAAGGGTATGTTGGTTTATTTTAGAGACATTTCTTAACTGTCATTGCTGGTTGTGCTTTTTTAACCTAAGCAATTTAGACGAAGCCACATGCTCATGTTATCTGTACGCTAAGTAGTTTTCTAGATGCTATTCCTCACATTATCTATTGTTGTCCTCAAATAATGCAAGTATCACAGTGATGTGTATATCTTCACCATATTCTTTTCTTATATCTGTACTAGTTGTATCATGGTTTCAAGATAAGGAGGCCATTCTATTAGTACCTTCTATAATTTTCTTTCTTATTAGGAAACTGAAATTAACGAAGCAGAGAACTATGCTCCAGAAGAAATGACATTTGTTCAAGAAGAAGAAGTCCTACCAACAGTCGCACTGGATGATATTTCTGCAAATATAGAGGTCGATGCAAGTGAACCCAAGGAAAGTAAGAATGATAAAAAGAGGAAATTGCCGGAGTCTGAAAAGAAGGTCTTGCATCATCATAATATTCCATTACTGTACTGTTTAAATGCATATTTCATCAAGTTTGAAGCCAGGTTTTGTTTGTTATTATCTCTTCCTCTTCTGATACCTCTAGATTCTCCTTTATCTCCATTATCACACTATCACAGAGGGTATTTGAGTATGTCTGATTAGTTGTGTACGATTGATGTCAATTGTATCTACGACATATATACTATTTCCAACACTGATTTTATTTTTATCTGGATCCTCAGGAAGCTAATAAACCTCCAGATAGCTGGTTTGAGCTAAAGGTTAATACCCATGTTTACGTGACTGGATTGCCCGACAATGTGACTTTTGATGAGGTTGGTAGATACAGTGGATTCTTGATGTATTATCTGATTTTTCCAAATTTCCTTTCAGATATTTATGCCTTTCTATTTCTTTTCATACACTTACTTTTATCTTTTTCCTCTTGCCATTTCCTTGGGATGCACAAATTTGCTGACAGGTGGTTGAAGTTTTTTCAAGATGTGGAATTTTGAAGGAGGTAGGCTATATCTACTTGCCCTTCCACCCTCAGTGTATATCATATTAACGTCTTGGTGATAATGTAATCTCCCCATAATAAGTTGCTTTTACATTATGTAGTAACTTTCAACAGCGACATCAGAGTTTACATGTCTGAGAATAATGTAGTTTCTTCAGCAAAAGTAGATAAGCCCATATACAATAATGTAGTTTTTTCAAGATTTGCAAGTAGTTCGTTATTAGCTATTTAAGATTCAGTAATTTTTTATATATATATTTGGCTAAGCATAGAAACTATCTATCTCATTGAATTCATTAATCTACATAAGAGATATCGAAGATAGCTCAGTGGCAGTTAGCATCTTATTGTTATAGACTTGGAAACAAATTGCATGCAGTCTGTGATTTCTGAGATGTTATCTTCTCCTGGATGGAGACAAAAAAAAGGTGTTACTTGTTAGGCTTTTTGGCTTTTAACAAAAAAAATATTAAGAGAATGGGGCAGGTGATTGGAACATATGAGCCTAAGTTGTTAAGCTAAAGTTAGATATCATTTGAGGATCTGGAAGAAAGTTGGTTATAAGTCTAAACTTAGGTCAGTTGTTTAGAACCTTCCACTGGTGCTTGTTTCTGCTTAACCTCTTCTGTCGTATGTGTGGAACTGCTACTTCGATTAGACTTCAGTTTGACAGCTTATGCAAGTATATAGCATGCTATCTCCTAACTTAATATCTCACATCCTCAAACTTTGAGCACCCTTAAACTTTGAGCAAACAACCGTGATTGCAATTAATTCTGATTGTAGCGAGTATACAAAGTTAAACACCTACATATAATACTGCCAAAGATTGTGTTGTACTTAACAATGAAATCCTTGTTTGGTCGTTTTCTATAACCATGGGTTTCACAATCCAATACATCTTGCTTGCTCGTAAAAGTTCGAAAGTTTGCTGACCACTCTTGAAATTCCTTTTTTGTGTATGAGATCATATGGAGTTACTATACATTCTGTCATTTACAGGATCCTGAGACAAAAAAGCCCCGTATTAAAATTTATGTGGACAAAGAAACTGGAAAGAAAAAGGGGGATGCATTAGTTACTTACCTGAAGGTATCTCGTGACTCCTAAATTCTTGTTTTGGTGTTATATGCTTTTTGTACACACCATCTATATATTAACTGCACAAACAGGAACCCTCTGTTGATCTGGCCATCCAATTTCTGGATGGGACACTTTTTCGACCAAATGATGAGAGTCACAAGACTCTAATGTCAGTTAGCAAAGCCAAATTTGAGCAGAAAGGTAAACATCTAGCACACCTCTCTTTATTGCGGCAGCTTCTTTTTTTTCCTTCTGAATTCCTTAATTTTGGTTGTTCTCTCTAGCTCCTTTGCTTTCCTATCTTGTGTTAACTACTTACAAATTATAGATGTTGCTAAACCCTTACTTGCTGAGACCTTCCTTTTGCTCAATGCCACATAAAAATACTGGTTTCTCTTGTCAAGAGAATCCTAGACTCTTATGCCATATTGATTAATTCTGTTATATTCATTAGGTAAAGAACATAGAGTCAAACATTTTACTAATATTCTTTGGCTACGGTATATAATGAAATGGATTAAATTGGCTCATTACATTAGCTATGCTTCGTATTATCACGACCTAAGGGTAACCAAGCATGAGAGTATGTCAAAGTGCCTGATCAACAAGAAAGAAAGATCAACGGTGAAGAATAAATACAACATGCAAGTGGGAAATGAAATTGCTAACCGTGTACAATTAGGCATTTCCCAAAACCCATGTCACACTTTGCATTCAGGAACTTGCACGTTTTAACTCCTATGTAAAGGAGACTATCTTTACTTTTCAAGGACAAGATAAGAAATGTAATAGTTCAGTTCTCTAGTTTTACTTCTAGCTTAACCCTTCATCTTCTCCACTATCCCTTACAAATCAAAGGTATATTTCCATCTCTCTGTTGATTATCTCTGTCCCAAATGTCTCCTGTAACTATCTGGCATCAATAGGCCGGGTTGTTACACTTACCTATTGTGAAGGTGTAGGTAGTCTTCGCAATTTATCTTGGGTCAATTTGGAAACAATATTGTTGTTATAACAGGGGAAATTCTGCTACAATTCCAACCCGCCCCTGGGGGAGGCTAATTAAAGCCATTGGGGAATGCTATTGTTATGGTTGTACTGATTGTATATAACTTTACAGGGGAAAGATTTATTACTAAACAAGTAGACAAAAGAAAGAAGAAAAAACTTCAGCAGCTTGAAAAGAAAATGCTTGGTTGGGGTATGTTCAATGCACACTGGTATCTGTTCATTTCTCGTTATTTATATTGGGGATGCTCTAATGTATTATCCTATTCATCCAAATGTTCAAAAAAAATAAAAACTTGACTATACAACTTCTGTACAATCTTCAGTTCTTAACTTAGTGTTTGTTCACAGCCCCACTGCTAGTGGGTGATGGACACTGCATCTATATATATTTTTTCTTCTGTGCGGAGTTAGTTGGCTGTTTGCTTCCTTTCCTCCAATGTCAGCTCCTAAGTTGGACTAATGGTTGCCATTCGGACTGCCTTCTGAGTAGGATTTTGTCGAGGAGAATAGAATATTTAAATAGGCAAGAGATGTTTATTGCGAAGCTTGACACAAAGAATGATAAGCTACGTTCAGAAACGGGGAGGCTTTCTGCAACATGGAATCTCTGAGCAACGCACCCCCATTGAATTTTCACTTATCTCCATATCTACACATATATGTGCATGCTCTCACTCATACATCAATGAATTAGTGAAGGAGTTCTTCTTAAGCATTAAGTACAGCATCTTGAAACTTTGAATAATTGAACTAAATGGAGTTTCTGTGAAGACTTTTGAGTGTAAATATTAATTAAGCTCAATATTGAACAAGACACAAGAATAGAGAAGTACATCCAATGTAAACTGATGGAGTACCAGTTAGTCAATTTTTGCAGTCTGGTACAGTGAATGCTCAATCATATATGCGTTTCCTTGATTGTTGTATCATTTCTTTTCCTTATGTTTTCAGTTATACAAATGTGTTTGTCGTTTGATGTTGGGGTGTATAAAATCTTGAAGTTCTCTCAAGTCGATTTGTTAGTCAATTTAGTTTTCCAACTTGATCAAGTAACAACACATTTTTTCACCTTAAGAAGGGAGATCTGAATTGGTCAAACAAGAAACACATTGGTTATCACAGAAAATGGAGATCTCCCAACTAATTGAGATGAAATATATTTGTAAAGTGTCGGTCTTTTGGGAGCTTTCATGACTCGGATGATATATTTCTTAAAGGATACCATTATTTCTCATCTTTGAAGTTACTTAATTTATTTCTTCATGTTTTGTGCATCAGGTGGCCGTGATGATGCGAAACTGTTGGTTCCTGCTACTGTTATCCTACGGCACATGTTCATTCCTTCTGAAATGCGGGTATTTCTTTAAGGCCTCTACAATTTTGTGGCCCCTTCTGAAAATCTCAGCAGAAATGTTAAGAAACACATGCAATCTTAAACATATGAGTAAAATATGTGGGTCGTCATCTCTGTTATATGTGGTTTCTGTAAATTTAGATGTAAGCACTCACTAAAAAATATTTGAAAGTGCCATAGTGGATTATGATTCGAAATTTCGAAGTATGATTACTTAGTATTATACAGTCGTGGAAAATCAATACTCCTTCCAATTCATTTTAATGGACTTTTTCCCTTGTCAAGCTTTGACGTTGTGCTCCAATCGATCGGTGCTTATTCAATAGTTTCATGACTCGTAATGTACTCATGGATATAGGCAGAGGAAAGTTTGAAAACAGAAATTGAGGAAGATGTTGGTGAAGAATGTGCAAAGTTCGGTCCTGTGGAGTCGGTAAAGGTAAATCTATTTCTTCTCAATATGATCTGCCGTATCGTCCGAGGCTGAGGATGGTATATATGTTTTTTCTAGTTAATAAATCAATTTTTGTGGAGAACGCGCTCTTGGTCCATATTAGTCGGAGTGAGTCAAACGGGAGTGTAGGTTGGAGCAAATGTAGATGTGATGTATAAACCTCAAACTTAATATTTTCTAATTTCTAAAACTAGGGAATTATATATGCAACAAACAGTTCAGCAAGTAATTTTTCATGGAGTCAGACTATACATTAGGAATTACCACTATTTTTTCGTGTATAGGCTTTGTAATTTCTTCACCCACCATATGATAAAGATGGTCTAGTTTTGAATTTTGATAATTGAATTTTTAAATTTTGAACTCAAATATTTTTGTATTTGGTTAAAAATATACTAATTGAGTAGTATCTTTAAGATCTTAGATCATTGTTGATTAGTTACTTTCATTAAATAAAGTAGAATAAAAGATGGAACTTCTTTTAAATTCCAAGGCCTCTTTTTACGGAACGGTTCCGAGATTAAAAATTAGAGCAAGAAAATTCAGACTTTTTAAAAAATTATAATCAAATAGAAGTATATATGATATATCAACTTAAACTTGTCAGATAGATTTGAATGGTTGTCCGGATCAATTTTTACAGAACAAGTTTTTAGCCACTTCTTAAGCAAAATTTGGAAGACATTTTTTTTAGGAATTCAATCAAAAGATTGATTGTAAAATAAGCTATTTGTATACAGAGATGTATGTTCAAGGTTCCAATAAGTAGTTTCAAAATCTTGTGGTTGTGCTTGGGTTTTACATACTGCAAGTGCTCCTATGTTTCATCTATAATGACATATAACTCTGTTCTCCAAGAGTTCATAATAGACGGGCACATCGATAATATCGTTATAGATCTTTATTCTGCTTTTCTCATTGAAGCTATTTTCCATCACGTTGATGCTCTGTAAAATTGGTTTAGCACAATGGCACTAGAATGTTTGTAGCCAGATTTACTTGAAATTATCTAAGGAGTCCTCTACATGCCCAGATCATCTTATTAAGTGACTTATATGTTCGCTTGGCGCTTCTGCAGGTTTGTGAAAATCATCCACAGGGTGTTGTCCTGGTCAAGTTTAAAGATAAAAAAGATGCTCAGAAGTGCATAGACACAATGAATGGGCGATGGTACTATTTTTATCTTTTATGGTTGTGTAGAGAAGTATACAGCATTAGTCAGCATAATTCGTCCATGCAAACTCTTCTTGTACTGCTCCGGGAGGGGCAAATGAAATTACTATATTCGAGTAACTTGCTTTGTTGATACCACCTGAAGTGAAATGCTTGAGCATCTTCTGATCATGTTGCTTTTCGCTTGAAAAATATCAACCTCTGATTGGTGGTTCTATAGAACATCTTCTTCTAGTGATTTAACGCCTGCTTTATTCTTCTTCCTTACTATCAGGTTTGGTGGTAAGCAAATTCATGCTAGCTTTGATGATGGATCAATAAATCATGCTGCAATCCGTGACTGGGATGAAGAAGCTGAAAGGTTGGACAAGTTTGGCGCAGAACTTGAAGCTGAATGAGTTGATTCTGAAAATGTACATGGAGCAAAGAATACGAGTAACGAAATAGCGATGTTTGGACTTTGGAGCGGGACCTGTATATCGATAATGAACTAATGAAGACATGGAGTTTCTGTGCTTAATCTCTCTGCTCACACTAACGAAATAGCAATATTGCCTTCTCTGTATCAAACAAGGGAAGTATGTTCTCGCAAATCTGCTTATTTTTTCTGGTTATGTAGTTTTGAGTCCCAGTTGTAAACTAAATGAAACTGAAATAGAAGAATCGAAGAAGCATTTTATGTTAATTTTAGAGAATAAGACATGAAATGTTGATACTTCCTTTCTATGTAGCTTCGTTTTTGGCTTCAAAGCTTCATCATAATAAAGGTCACGACACGAAAATTTGTGCAACTCAACTTCTAATGTTGGCATAACAATTTTTTTTTTCAAGATAAATTGTAGTGCATTGCTCTCATTGCACTTTTCAACTGCTTGAGAAGCCTAAAAATAAAAAGAATAACGAATCTTTTCACTCCCTTAAGTTCTTGAAATTACCTACGTAGTTTTGTAGTTGAGGAAATTAGCCCATTAGGTATATAGACTACATACATCTTTGTCGTCATTCGCATTTAATCACACATCTTTGAAATGGCCGTTTGATTGCTTCTTTTAAAATATAGGTCGAATCCGAAGCTTTCTATTTTGAAGTTTTATGGAAAATCAAGTCATCTACAACAAAGATATTACAGCATTCTAACTCGGATCAAAAACAAGAAAAAAAACATTCCAATTTCTAGATATATTACTTCGTCGTAACTGCTGTTGTGCCAACTTGGAAACAGCCTCTTTAAAGGCACCGAGACATGTTGATGTATTACTTCGACGTAAGCATTTAAAAGTGAAAATAAATCAACAGCAGAATGGATTCTTCATTTAGCAGTAGAATCTATCCAACAGACATTGCCTCAGGTCCACCATTAGCATCCTCCATCTCATTCTTTTGATCATCGATAGCCATTCTCATCTCCTCCATCAAGTTCTTCTGTTCTTCCTCTATGGTGTTCTGTAACTCATCCACCTGCAGGAATAATACAAATATATAATATAGATTTGAAAACACGACAGGAATCGACCTAACAAATACACAGATTAAAAGTGTAGCCAACTAAGGTTTCCGTTATAAAACAAAATCAAACATGTACACTCCTAGACAGAACAAAGTTCGAATATACTGGGCAAGGTTCTTCACTTAGAAAAGTAAAATAAAAAAATGAGTGGCAAGATAAGGTTACAGCATTCAAAGAGAGTATTCCCCAGCTTTCTCAAGCATTAAGGCTCAGTTCATTAGATTGGTTTAGAAATCAAATCACATAAATTAAAATGGATGGACTTGTAACGCTACTAAGTTAACTTTTTTCTTCATTCGATCAACTGGAGCAAGATGAACGGCCACAGCCTTCATAATCACCAATGCTCACAGAAGACGATCAATATCAAGTCTAAATTTTTAAAACGGCAAATATTCCTCCAAAAGAAACAATCCCAAAGACCACAGAGAAAAGAGACATATTTAATCACCGTTAGGTTACCAAGATGGTACTTTTTACCAGCAATCAGCAGTCAAACTACTCTTCATATATGTTCCACTCACTTCAGTCAGGTTACCAAGATGGATATATGCCATGACAGTGCACCTACCTTGTAAGTCGTAACTGGTTCTACACTGCTTGTCTGAGTGAGAGCAATTAGAAAAGATGACTCCATATATGGGTTAAAACTATACTACAGTCTCAAGGACAGCTCAGATAACATATCTGACAAAATGACAAAATGATGTATAACAAACCTCGAGAGCATTGTGATAATTGAAACTTCCTTAATAAAGAATCATATGAATCAAGTAACCAATAATAATTTCCTCACAGATAAGAAAGCTTAACTTATAATAGCTGAGAATGTCCAACAACAAGAGCAAAATTGATCTTCACAAAACAAATTCCCTCAAGAAGGTCAGGAATACAATGCTATTATTTCCTCCTTGGATGGAGTGAGCTATGATTTGGAAAGTCTATCATTAATGTTTCATATATGTAGCACTGTGTTACAATTAGTTTACCGGTCAACTAAATATCTATGATACTCTATATGGCTTATACTCTAAAAATTTGTTCAAGGTAGTTAAATTTAGAGGTTTAACGGTTTAGCCTTCGCTGATGATCAAAGATTACTGCTATTAGAAACAATGCATCATTACTGAAATTACACAAATTACCACAGATGATATCAATGAAAACGTTGGACGGACTGATAGTGCGTACCACATGCAACAGTAAGGTAAACTGCTTTTTTCGAAGCTCCAAGGTCCTTGAGCTAGCAGTGTTCTCCGCCTCCAACAACGCAATCTCCTTCTCAAGATCATTTATAACCTTCTGAGTATGCGCCCTTGGAGGTTGTGTAGCGATAAGTCTCCTAATTGCCTCACATTCCTCCTTATGTTGCCTTTCAATCTTGCTCTCTTCGAGCTGCTTTTTGAGATCTTCTATATCAATTTGAGCCTGCAAAATCTGCTTACTTATGTCCTCTTTCAGATCCTCAAAATTCTCCTTCTCTTTAACATTTGCATCTATGACTGCTCTACTCTTCAGAAGAGGAATCTCGAAAGTGTTCAGCTCCTGTAAGAATGTTTTAGCCAATCTTTCACAATCGCCAATATTATCCGAGTCCTTCTCTACTTCCAATGCGAAGGCAGTAAACTTCTTCTGAAGTTTCTTCAATGGAGGTTCACCCCTTGTGGTTGTTGTTCGTGTTAGAAGCCTACGCTTAATAATGATATCATCTTCTTGTGGGCCAAAAGCATAATGAGCTGCCGCGGTCTCTCCACGACCAGCGACCTTTCTACTTTTTGCCAACATCTATAAATCCAATATGTAAAACCTGCATTATGTGCTGCTATATATCAGATCTAACTATTCAACCCCAATCAAAATGCACGGTTATCCTAACTATCATATCTAAATATTCGATCCAATCAAACTGACATTTTAGTCGTACTCGAGTAAAAAAAGCTACTCGATCAAATATCTACCTAGTTGAGTTGAATTATCAGGTAACCTTTCAAGCCCGACTAAACGCACACCACAAATTACAATTAATTAAGATTATAAAAATAGCAGTTTTACATCATCCAATGATAATCCAATTAAATTCATCATCCACAGTACAACACGAAATATAATTACAAAAAGCAATTAAAAAAAATGAAGAACTGCAAATTTCTCAAATACAAAATAATTATTATCTCTCTCACACAGGCGTAAGGAGTTGTAAACCAATTTATCAAGTATATGTTTTTTTGTGAGATTCGTCATAAATAACAAGTGGCGTATAATTCATTCTGATTACTTAATTACTGAAAGTACATAAAATAAAGTGTTAATTAAAATTGGTATTGTATACTCTTTGCTAACCTGAGAGCGGAGGAAGAAGGGGAGCTCAGGGGTTGTGAGGGTCCGACTTCGGGACTTCTTTGTTCGGGTAACAAAACAGAAATTTAAGATAAAATATTAGTTTAAAAATATATTCTACCACAAATGTTTTTTGACAAATTATTATTTGATCATATTTGTTTTTTTTTTTGTAAATTAGCGATGAAATGAGTTTCGAATCCAGGACCTTCTGGTCACTAGCAAAAACCTTTTTCATTAGGCTATCCGATTAACTCTTGATCATATTTGTTTTAGAATATTAAATTTGATTTATGTTAATAAATTGGGAGGTAGAAAATTCTTTAGATACATGTTTCAGATACTATTTAAATTTTTAATAAAATATTTTGTAAATATTTATGTTAGACGAGTTTTTTTAAATCAAAATTATAATTATGAATAATAAATATAAGTCATGATTAAATATTAATATAAGCTCAAAAATGTGTTTAGGCATATTTGTTGTTGACAATTTTTTTTGGAAAATTAAACTTAACATGTACTGTATGATAATTGAATAACTAATTGATATATTTTTTAAAATACCGGCGAACAAATGATACATACTGAAATATATGAGATGAAAAGGTGACATAATCATAAATATGTGTGATTGAAAAATACTGTAATATAGTTGAGAAACTTAAGTGGAGGGTAAAATTGGCATTTCACCACTACAATGGAACAGTGTTCTGATGTGTGTTCCATATTTGCCCTTCATTCGAACACCGGCCAATGCCCCGCCCCCCTCATTTTGTTGACCATCCGGCCATCCCCACTAATATTGAAAAAATTATTTTCCTATCATTTATTAATTGATTCATTCCATTCATAGTTTCTTCATCACATTCCTCTTGCTGGGTGTAAAATTTTATCCTTGCAAACCAATCCAAATTAATGAAATCGACTATATAAATACGACGTTATTACATAAATCTTTGAAAGTTTTGGAGGACAACAGAAATGGGATTTTCTTCCATGAGTTGTATGTCAACAAATTTATCTTTGGCATCCAATATACGTAGAGGAAAGGGATTCTCTTTTTCCTCGAATATTGATTTTGATGTAAAGAAAAGGAATATGATTGGTTGCTCTTGTATGGCACCTCCAAAAGACCTCACACTAGCTGAACCACAAGGAGTTTCAGCTAAGAACAACTTCGATGTAAGCTCAAAGTCATTTTTATATGTGACTTTATTTAATTATATTAATTTCTTGTGATTGTTTCAAAATTGTTGGGTTCTTAATGGTTTTCAAGTGTTATGTCATAGCATAAGATTTGTAATTAAGTGGAGGGAGAACTATTTGAGATGTTATGATCGTGTAAGAAGACATCAACAGTGAGAATATTGATGATGGTTAGAAATGGACGTAAATGCATAGTTAGGCAGAAGAAGAGTTGGACGGAAACTATATCGCAATAAGTAGAGTCCGGGGGCTTAACCCAACCCAAGGTGGACTGGGACATCGTATTTCTATAGCCGACCCCAGGCTTGGTTGGTTTGATTTTATGTAATTGCATAAGATTTGGTTGATTTGTACTAAAAATCGTGGAAGCAGTCTAGATTGTAGAATCTTGATATTCTTTTTCACTGGTCTCTGTTTGAATTTATTCCTTCAAAGATAGTTTTCTCAACTTCCTTTACTATTAGCATATGATAATTTTGATTAAAATCGAAAGTTATGCCTGTCAATTAACGCTAAAAAGTTGTTAGAATTATGATTAGTTAATATTTTTGGGATGGAAGTATATACTTATCTTTCTTTTGATGAAAAAATCCAATTGCGACCAGGATAGGTCTGCAATAGATAATATGAAAAGAGTGTCAGATCAGGTGGTGGACGATTCGGATGTGCTCATTGAATGTAGAGATGTACATAAGTCATTTGGGGAGAAGGCCATCCTGAGAGGTCTGAGCTTTAAGGTAAATATATTTTATTATAGCTGACATTGTTCAGGTATTAATTATGAGACTAAAGAATGTTCCTTTGTCTTAATTTTTTCGAGCCAAAAATTTATATGATAACCACATTTTATATGTTCCTTATCTGTTTACTTACTTTTGAGGGACATTTAACTGTCCATTTCAAATTTGGGAGGAGCTCATCCGAAACTAGAACCAGAAATGCTTTTTTTTCTTTTTGTTCCCATAGTGTAAGTTGTTTCGAATTAGCATTTATGAAAAGCCACTATCTGAGGTTTTGTGTAGATGGCTGTGGTCAAATGTGCATCGGTCCTTAATATTGTTGCAAGTTCTATAAGATAGTCAACAAACTACCTTTAAAAAAAATCTAATTGATTATTAGTGTAGGATGCTGCCAAGAATATCCCAACTTTTGATACCATACAATCACAGGATGTTATTGCGTAATTTCCACTGGAGTAATAATAATATTGCATCAATAATTTCATAAAGAGTAGGCTACACCTGATTTGATTGAACAATTATATTTAAACTCGTCTTGGCTGATTGGTAAGGTAAGGTTCCATATAAGAATGGTACATAGCTATTTCTGTGTTTTGAATGAACAAGTTGATCATACGTTTCATTAAACAATCTTTGAACAATGGTTTTCTAAAATTACTAAAGGGACACCTTCTAATTGCTAGTGCTATATACTCTTATTGTAACCACTCCACTCCCAACCTAAAACTTTGGTTATCTTATATAAAGCTTTCCTTATGTATGCAAAATAATGTTTTTATTATTTCATAAATCACCAGCCCAGGTTAATATAATATTTATCTTCATATAGATTAGGCATGGGGAAGCTGTTGGAATAATCGGACCTTCTGGCACTGGAAAATCTACAATTTTGAAGATCATGGCTGGGCTTCTTGCTCCAGATAAGGTATTTATGCTCTTTTCAGCATTATAAACGAACTGTTGTCACCTGACGTATTGTTTCAATGTTAAGGGGGAGGTCTATATTCGAGGAAGATTACGCCATGGTTTGATCAGCGATGAGGAAATGTCAGGCCTTCGGATTGGATTGGTTAGTTGAATTACTATTGGTATCTGTATTGTGCTTGCGAACTTCACTTTGATCGCAATATCCTATGACCTTAAACTTTTGTGTTGGTTTGTTGTTACGTTTGTCAGGTATTTCAGAGTGCTGCCCTTTTTGATTCATTAACAGTTCGTGAAAATGTTGGATTCCTTTTGTAAGATATTCCCTTGATCGCTTGCAGAAAATTGAAGTTTTCCTGTTTATTTAAATATACACATGGTTTCATAGTTCTCTTTTTCTCCAACCTAGCATGATATGTTCTGTAATGATAAACATTTTTTATTTTTTAACTTTGTATAATTTTTTTTTTCAGATATGAGAACTCCAAAATGCAAGAAGATCAAATAGCGGAGGTTGTGACAGAAACTTTGGCATCAGTAGGATTGAAGGTGTGATGAAGTGATACTTCCAATCTTTTGTGTTCAAATGATTTGATGAGTTTTTTGGTTCTTACATTGATTACTACACTCCACTTGCTAGATTTTACACCTCCCTTTACCCTATAAAAATTTAGAAAAAATGGTATACTGGATTGTGGTTATTAACATTTGAAGTGTAAAAATCAAAGGCCTTTGATGATTGTTAGCTTGCAAAACTTCGCTATTCTGGTTCTTGCATGCCTAGTTTACTAAGTCCTAAAGATATGTATATTAAGGATATAAATGCATGTAATATTCAGACTTTGGTAAGCGGTGATAAGGTTTCTAAGATATTTGTGACAGTGTTATTGTTGACCATGTTAGTTGATTTAACATATAAATAATACATTCATGTGGTCTCTTTGTTCTTGGTGTTTCTTTTCATTTATCACCATATGTTGTTCTTGGTGATGCAATGAATAAAACCGAGAAGATGTGATGCCTACCTAAGTTACTGATTTATTGTTTAGGAAAAGCTTAATGGGTTCTTCTTTCAGGGAGTTGAAGACCGATTACCATCTGAATTATCTGGTGGAATGAAGAAACGAGTAGCGTTAGCTCGGTCAATAATTTTCGATACAACAAAGGATTCAATTGAACCCGAGGTATATTTTCTCTTTTTCCCTAGAACTCCTGCTCATCAAAATCTTCATTAAGGGTTCTGATGGTGATTTGCACTGCTTAGTGAATTAGAATCCCAAGCAGGTGCTAATTGGCTTAACAGAAGTATCCTAAATTATTTTCTTATTTCATTTTCTGCTACTCTGACCAGGTCCTTCTGTATGATGAACCCACGGCTGGACTTGATCCAATTGCCTCGACTGTGGTTGAAGATCTCATTCGATCTGTCCATACAAGTGGTGAAGATGAAGTTGGGAAGCCTGGGAAGATTGCATCTTATGTTGTTGTGACACATCAACATAGTACCATTAGAAGAGCTGTTGACAGGTACTTATGGTACTACATAATATTAAAAACTTTAGCATCAACTTTTAATTAAATACTGCATCATATTATCCGATGTGATTTTCTTTATCTCTAGGCTCTTGTTCCTCCATGAAGGCAAGGTTGTTTGGCAAGGAATGACTGATGAATTTTCTACGTCAACAAATCCCATCGTGCGCCAGGTACTTACTGACCGATTGTTTCTTGAAGTATTATGCTGGTAGTTCCACATCAATTCACATTTTTCCTTTTGGAGATAGCTTGCTGTAGAAGTATATTACTGTTGTTTGTTTATCGGTATGTCCAATAGCTTTCAAAATATAGTTTAACCTCAGGGTGATCCGGTGAGGTCATATACTTCTAATACAAAGATAAATTAAAGCAGTCCCTTCTTTTTTTGCTCGAGTAGATGTAGTTAAAATGGGAAACATGCAGTATTTGTAATTAGAGCCACATTTGGACCCGAGAGGTATTGATATCGATCCACAAGAAGCTTAACACACTCTTGGATGAAAGGAAGCAGAGGGGAACAAGCACACATGGAAAGCGCAGTACAACTCCTTCCATCATCATTTTGGTTTACTAGATACATACAATAATGAGGTTTTGAGGGTAATCTGAACCAGTGCATGTAGAAGACTAGTAGATATACAGTATTAGGTTAACTAAAGGACTAAATGACCAATCTACCCTCTTTTCTAAATACACTTCTACTAACGTTATAATACCAATAACTAAACGTATATATGTCTAACGAATGATTATCTAAATTCAATAATTTCCTGTGGTTTCTAATTTTCTTACTTGGATGTGTGGATAACTATAAATGAGTATCTTACTCATGGAACTTCAAGTTATCTCTGTTTGGAATATGTATGCTTGATATCTTGAATTAATTTTTTGTTTGATAAATATTTCAGTTCGCATCTGGAAGCTTGGATGGACCAATTAAGTATTAAGCACATACACAATCAATCGGAAATCAATTGATTCAGGATGGCGAGTAGTGTTGGGTCTCTCCAGGGGGGATGAAGAAATACCGACTTCAGACAGAACTTCTCTAACAGCAAATTGTAGGCAGTCATTCTCTTGTAACTAGCGAGTTAACGGTAGGATCGTATTTGTATCATTCGTTCAGCAAATGTTATTGGAAAACGCGAATGAAGCATGGCGGCTTTATGCATAGGCATACTAGAGAGGTTAAACTGAGGTCTGATGTATTTTGGAACTGATTCAGACTTCAGTGTAAGTTTGATGTGAAATGTAAACTAACTTTATAATAAGAGTTAATATTGAGACTCAAGATTCATGTGAAAAAATAAAGTAAAAGAGTTGATGGGAGACCTTGATTTTGTTTTGATTAAATTCAAATGAAAAAATGAATCTACACATGTTACATCTGAGGTGGTCCAAAAAGTTGCATAAACATATTCAAAAAGCAATTTAGCAACCAAAGCTTTCATAGTTTCCACTCTCCACCATCTTCTTTAATATATTAACTTGAAAGCAAAACAAAGCTCAATTAAAGTGTTTCGATGAACAAACAATACAACCAATTTAATCAACAGTTTTGTCAATAATTTAACCTAGTCATTAAAATCTACAATCAGAGTAACTAGAGTATGTTCATTTAATGCAACTCTCAGACTATATTCACACTATAACGGTAAAATATTGGCAATATGACTGTTTTACCCTAAGTGAAATTTTCTCACCTATTACAATTTTTATTTGTTGTCGTGTCGGGTTAGGTTGGATATTGAATAACTCAATTTGGGTAGAACTTTATTGAGTTGGGGAGTTACCTGATTGTCTAAACCGCTATCAAATAATTTCTTTCACTCGAATCCCCGACCAGTTGGATGTTATTTGGATGAGCATTGAGTCGAGTTTTTTTGGCGACCAATTGGATAAAAATGTGTAAAAAACCTAAAACGAGTAGGACTTTAACAGATACTGCAATATAAATACTTTATCAAGTCCGACTCCATAATCAGTCGAGCGGGTAATCGAACCACCCTGTTCGCCCCCATCCCTAAATTCAGAGTTAAAACGGTATTTTCAGTCCACTAAAAAGATGTGTATATAGCAAGTGAGTTACTAAATAGATTTTTGTTGAATTAAGACACCTCTCTCCATTTCTCTTTCTTTTCAAGAATGCTACTCCTTCCACTTGTACTCCCCCTTCTTGCATTATTCCCACTCCTAGTCTGCCCACACTACCACTCCTCCACCCCCTCCCCCACCTCCACCGCCCCAGCTGAGTGGCGATCCGCCAGAGCCACCTACTACGCCGCCTTAGACCCACGTGACACTGTCGGTGGAGCATGCGGATATGGTGACTTGGAGAAGAATGGCTATGGAAAAGCAACAGCTGGACTCAGCACAGTCTTATTTGAGAAGGGTCAGATCTGTGGAGCTTGTTTTGAAATCAGGTGTCACTTTTTTTTCTTTTAAGAAATAAAGATACTTTTCCGACTCGAACTCGCGAACTCGTCATTAGGAGTTAGTTCCTCCTATAAAAAATTTAACTTTAGAAAATAAAATTTTATCATTTATTTATCCAAGATTAAATAACTCGACCTCCAAACTAGTTAGTTCGAGTCCTATATAAAATTTCTGGTTCCGCTACTTCTCGTTACTATTAGTCTAAGGCTAGTGGTTTGAAAATCAGGTGTGTTGAGGATCTGAGATGGTGCATTCCGGGGACTTCAATTATCGTTACGGCCACCAACTTCTGTGCTCCCAACTATGGCCTTGAAGCTGATGGAGGGGGGCACTGCAATTTCCCAAATGCCCATTTTGTGTTGCCCATTGAAGCTTTTGAGAAGATTGCTATTTGGAAGGCTTCCAATATGCCCATCCAGTATCGCAGGTAATGTGCAACTTGCATACTACCTCTTGTCCCAAAAAGATTGTCCACTTAATTTTTTGGTTATGCTTTGATAATTGAAAAATCAGATGTAAAATATTTATGGTAGAGAATAATAGCGTTCTTTGTTTTTTTTAATGATGTTTGGGCATAAATGTCTTTTTATGAAAAATGCTTAAATTGTGGGTGGGTTGCTATTGGTGGGGTTTAGCGGCTGCTTCCTTTGGCATTCAGTGGTGCAATGATTATTTATGTCAAAAGGGGTTAGATTTTCTGTTTGGACAAGAATACCCTTGATGTCAATAGATCTTATGAATGCAAAGAAATAGGCTTTCATGACCACTTAAAAAAAGTTGAGACCTTTATATTAATGGCTTCATAATTGAGGTTTAATCAGTAAGCAAATTGACCTTTTGTGATAATTCACATCATATCCTTTAGTTTAGATTCATATCATATCTTTCAATATGATTGTAACTATAAGGATTGTAATGCTTACTTAAGAAGCAATTATGCAAATAATCGATTAACAATAATGGGTGACATCTTCAGAAAAATCAAAGATCACTTTTGTAGTTGTGACTAATATATCTGCAGTCATTAAGATCCAGTTAGGGGGACGAGGCGAGGGAATTAAATGGAGCATTGTTTTGTTTAATTTTACTTGATTCAAGATATGTTTTTATGACAATCCTTATATATATGGAAGTAAGAAGTGTCAGTAAGAATGTGTAACAAATTATTTGGCTGTTATATTGATGTTACGGATGCCCTTAAAGTTCATTTTCTGTTGTATAACAAAGATTCTTAATAGAGCTATTGTTCCCTTCTGAATTCCCTTTGTACAAATCATGATTAGGAAGTAGGGACAATGATGAAGGTAGTTAACTTCATAGTCAAGTTAATGGACTATGATTGACTTCTGTGTTCGAGATTCTAATTGTTAAGGTCTTTTCTTTCTCTTAAAGTCCTCATTAAACTATGGCTTGACTATGGCCAAGTGCTTTGTGGATGCTGTACAAAAAAGTAATGTTGCGCTCTGCCTGTCCAGCCTCATGTGTGGTTTTTGTGAACATTTCGAAGTGATTGCCAACTTATTCGCCTTTTAATTATGAATCTCGGTGGACTCCTACTTTTCAGAAGAATCGTCCGTATATCCCTCAACTCAACAACCTAAGAGCCTAATTAACCATGTTAATGATTTCATTTGTTACATGTGCCAAGAAAGAGCAATTTGTTGAAACATTTGTTCGCAGTTATGTGTCTTGTGGACATTGACTTGACAACTTCATACAATTAAAATATGTTTCCATTTGTTGTCTTGTATGACAAACATATTTTGCATCCTTGTTTTTTTTTCCGCCTTTTTTAGGATCAAGTGCAGAAAAGAAGGAGGTGTTCGTTACACAATTGGGGGTTCCGGTATATTCTTGTCAGTGCTAATCACCAATGTTGCTGGTGCTGGGGACGTAGTCGAAGTAAAGATTAAGGGCTCCAGGACAGGATGGCTCCAAATGGGTCGGAACTGGGGACAAAACTGGCACATAAATGCTGACTTGAAAAAACAGCCCCTTTCTTTTGAGATCACTAGCAGCGACGGGATCAGCCTCACTTCATACTATGTCGTCCCCAAGGATTGGGAATTCGGGCAATCCTTCGAAGGGAAACAGTTCGGGTCATGATCATCCACAAAACAAGAGCTTCATCCTCTTCCCTCTACCAAATTGACTGTGGGTGTACATCTTCTTGATAGGGCAGTTTTGTGCATCTGTTCCCTGATGGCAAGTGAGATTAACCAAGTGATGAATTGCTTTGTAGATGTATATGTTTTTTCCTTCATCATAAAATTGTGTGGGTCAAGTAGATGTATGATATTTGCATATGTTTAAAGATCAGGTGCATTGGTCACAAATTCACAATGAATTGTTGCCTCATTTTTGGGATAACTTAATCGATGATTGTTAGGATGCAAAACTGTTCTCATCTTATAACAAATTGTTTTATTTGACTTACTAATAGTAAGTACTTTCATATCGTATGGAGTCGGCAAGTTCATATTTTCGACCTTCGAGTACAATAAAAATATGGAGTCACATAGTTCATATTTTTGACCTCTTAATACATCGAAGTAACTCATTGTGTTATAGGTATAGTCTTTCCATATCGTTGTCAGTCAGAAACAGTCATGTTATAACATGTTAAATTTACATACAATTCGACTACCCTTTCCCTTAGAAAACACCCTTCGAAGTACTATTAGTATGAACTCTTTTATTTCAAGAGAGCTCAAAAAATCGTACAAAAGATGTTTATTGGCGATTGCAATAACATGTTCAGACAGACCTTGCTAGAAGACCATATAAGAAACAGATACCGAATGCATACATGTACCAGATGATGGAAGACACAACATCGAGCATTTATACAAGTACATCAAAATGAGACGCGCACACCAAGAAGAGCCATAAACTGAGAAATAAACTCTGGATGCCCTGGCCAGGCTGCTCCGGTTACCAGATTACCATCAGTGAAGCAACGGTCTATTGGTTCAGGTTCTAACCATGTTGCCCCAGCAAGAAGTACATTAAGTTTAACAGCTGGGTATGCAGTACACTTTTTACCCTACAACAAAATCAAGAGTTTAGATCAGCATAACACAAGCTTAGAGCTGTGAAACATGTTTCAATGGAACTCCCACAAACTTAATGCTCATCAAAATTTTAGATAATTGAACTAAAATAATGAGAAAACATAAGATGGTCAAGAAAAGATACTATTATTGGAATAGTTATATCATCTGATAAAGTCAGGAAGTGTGATTTTCTTATCATGTTTGACGATTAGAAATGGAAAGCAAAGCAACAAATAATAGGGAAAAAAGGTCACAGTTTTGCTTTAGCCTAGCTTGGTGAAGACAGAGAGGCCTATTTTAAAAACTTATCTCAAAACATAACGTGACCTAAAGTTGAAGACAGGCAAATTTTGTTCACTAAGTCGTCGACTCCTCCAAACATTATATAAAAGCCTCATGCTAGACGCTTAATGCCTTACTAGTTTACCAACGATTAAGGGTCTTAAATATTTGCAGGTTTCGTGTTCAATTTTCTAATCAGACTTGTCCTGAACAAATATTCATGTCCCTAAAAGCTATACAGCTAATGGCATGGGCTAGTTTGATGGTTATTACATGTAAATATCTTCAAAATAGTTAATTGATATCATACAACCAATTGACACAAGAAAACATATTGATGGTTGTCCAGAAACTACCTTTAGAACACCAGCAGCAGACAATATTTGTTGTCCATGACAGATAGAGGCCACTGGTTTCCCGGACTCCATAAATTGCTTCACCAGTCTAATAACACCATCATTTAGTGCCAAATACTCTGGAGCCCGTCCTCCAGGAATTACAAGACCATCATACATTGAAGCTTCAACATCATCAAAGTTCGCAGTCAGGGTAAAATCATGCCCCGGTTTTTCAGAGTAAGTTTGATCACCCTCAAAATCATGGACAGCAGTTGGGCATTTATCACCTGCACTTTTCTTGGGACAAACGGCATCAACATGGCACTCAAGAGCTTGAAGGGACTGAAAAGGAACCATGACTTCATAGTCTTCCATGTAGTCCTGTCCAAGAAGAAGACCACATATGAAGAATGAGTATACTACTTTACAATTAGATTTAGGCAGGATTAAGTACATGGATAGAAGATAAACAATAGTTTTCAAAGAGAAGTGCTCAATATAGATAATATTAAAATCATTACATGGTAATCCTTCCATCTCTAAAGGATAGGTTGGTTTGACAATACATGCATTATAAGAAAATTTAAATTTGTTTCTAACCTGTAGTTTATTAGTTTTCCCTTCATTGGCCCCTCTCACAATTTAGTCAAAATAGGAACCCAGTAAGGGATTTCTAAATTGGAAAAATATCCCTATCATTTAGATGTGGATGGAGTATCATTTTACTAATCAACCTCTATTTAGTGTTATTGTACTGCCTCCCATAGCTTGCTAACGTTTGAAGAACAGTACATTAAATATATGTAGTTGAGGAATAAAAGGGCGTAATATGTTTACAGCAGATGCACCTACATCTAATCCATAGTATTAGTTTTACTAGTTAAACGAACAGTTAAAGTTAATAAGCAGACTCCTAGTTCAAGGCACTTGTCAGAATGTCGAAAGGCTCACAAATAGGCATGTGGAAGAACCGAAATGGAAAGGGCCCTTGATGTTCCAACAGTAACCGACAACAATGGTCAAGCATGAGATGGTGTGTTTAAGACATACCTCAGTATCAATTAACGGTGCAAGGCATCTGCTTTAAAACAATTTACTAAACAAAGCAGTTCTATTCTGAAAGAAGATTCGAGATTCACATTGACAGGAGTACTTTGACATATAATACACCAACACAATCATCACCTATCTCAGTAATTTACTCCAACTAAAAGATGTGGAAACACGTCAGTTGTGGGAATTTATATGCTCCAATGGGAAGACGTTGCTCTACTCCATTCTAACTATCCAAACAATACTAAGCATGAATTACTAGAACTTACCCCACAGAGAAACAGAATTTTTTTACCAGAACCACTTATATTTCCCCCCAATGCCTTGATGAAAAGGTTGATGAACTCAGGGTGCCCTTCATATGTAGCCCCAGTTATAAGATTTCCATCAACGGTGCATGAAGCTGCTGTCTTCGGTTCTATCCAATCAGCACCTGCGGCAACTAGTACAGGTCCCACAGAAGGATAAGCAGTACACTTCCGTCCTTTGACTGAACCTGCTGCAGCCAAGATTAATTGTCCATGACATATTGAAGCAACTGCCTTTTTCGACTCGAAAAATTTCTTAACCAGATCCAGGACAGATTGATCCATGGCAAGATATTCTGGTGCTCTTCCTCCTGGTATTACAATCCCATCATACTTGGTAGTATCAACCTCATTGAATGTGGCATTAAGGGCGAAGTTGTGACCTCTTGACTCTGAGTAAGTCTGAAGATACCCATTGAACGAGAATGCAAAAAATGAAGTTACGAGAACGTGAAGCTAACACATGATTTAAGACAAGATAGATGTAACAACACAACTTAGTTGTTGAGAATGTAACAACAGAACGAGCTCACTGCTAATTCATCTGTTACGTAATGCATTATCCTGCATATACACTGAAACTTGTTCATACTTTACATATACCACGTACAAACAAATTAGTAGGGGACAAAATATCAAGAGCCCAAACGTGGGATTGGTGTACATCAGTACATCCCTACATTGCTGCTCTAACCTTTCAAGTCTTTACATCAACATAAACTGAAGTCATACAACAGTTTACGTACCAAATCAACGTATACGCGCAATTGCATTAAAACAATTCAAGAATCAGCATACACAATAAGGAATTAGCAGGGTCAGACCTAAAATCATATCTTATACTTAAAACGTCAATACAAAGCAACAAAAGCCATAAATTCATGTTCATGCACAACTACACATAGGTATTTCAGCCATTGGTACCTGGTGAACAGATAGCTGATGGATAGCGGTCCGGCAAACATCACCAGCCTTCTTCCCAGGACACACCGCATCAACAGCCACACCATAGGCTAGCAAAGCTTGAAAGGGTACCATCACCTAGAACAATGTAAGAAAACCTTAAAACCATGTTACTAATCCCTCTGCCCAAAAAAGATTGTTAAGTTTGATTTTTAGTCATATACTAAAACATAACAAACTTTACCGATACCCATAATTTTGATTTGAATTAATGATTAAGTATGTTGAAAATAGTACTCCTCCATCTTATGAATATTGTCCACTTTCACACTTTTTTCCATATCGATAAGTCATAACTTCTCTCATTTGATCAACTTTTACATACATTGTCCGAAGTATATACAATTTAAATACTCATATTTTAAAAAAAAATTCTAAGTAAAAAGGATCAAAACCGATAACCAAGTATAGACTACTCCCTCTCTATCAATGTAACTTATTGATTAGACAGCACATTTATCTTAAAAAATACCCCCTGCATTCTTTCATTTTTGTTTTTTTAGTTGACGTTTTACAATTTCAATTTACTTTTTGTTACATTTTTCTATGAAATTATAGTAACAAATTAATTGACATTTTCAATTTTCAATATACCTTTTAACTACTTATACTTTATCTTAATCTATGTGAAAATGCCTTCCTATATTATTTAATAAGATATTTTTAATCTGTACAATCAATTATATTGATAGCGAGATAATTGAAAGATATGTGAGCTTAAAATTCAATAAATTCGACCATCAAAATTGGAAACTTTGACAATATTTTTCAAAATAGAGAGAGCATTATAATTTCTACACAAATACACATTTCACAACTAAGAAGCCTAAACAATCCTGGATTGGTTCCATATTATTTGATGATATAGCAAAAATTCAACTTTTTCATAATAATTGGCCGTCGGCAACTCCAGTATACTTTTGATCATATTATTTTATTTTATTTTTGAATCTCAACATTTAGTTTTCTCTGATTGTTTTTGATATTAATAGTATAATACATAGTATTATGATTATTTTTAAAATATAATAATAATTTTACTAACTCTTTATAATACTCCTAATATGAAGTATTTTCGTAGATGATTAAATAATCCAGCATGGAAGTAGTATTGGATTTACCTCGTAATCCTCGACATAGTCTCCACATAGTAAGAGGACCCTTTTTTGAACCATTTTCGGATTTTCGAAGACTCAGAATATGAGTGTGAAGTAAAAATGGAAGCTTGAAATCCTCGATACTTGTGGACTCGTGTATTTGTCCATTTTCATTATATTTGTCCATTTTCTATCTGGATGAGTGGTGTAAACGTGTCACGTGGAGACGTACAATCTAATACTCTCTCCATTTCACAATATAAATCTTTTTCGGTTTTTTCGTGTCTAACTTTGATTAACAATAATTACTCCCTCCATACCTAAAATGATGGAGTCATTTGTTTTTTCACGGTCTATGAGACACGACTTAAAACGTAAATATTTTTAATTTTATATGTGTAAAAATTATAAGAACTTGATATTTTAAAAATACATATCGAGACGAATCTAACAAGATCCAATATGACTATATTATTTGTTAGCGGCTAACGAGAATTTATGGTCAAAATATCCGAAATTTGACTCAAAAAGTCAAAATGCCTCCATCATTTAGGGATGGAGGGAGTAATTAATTACAATATAGAAAATTATAAAAAGTTATTTTTATGAAAATACTCTTCAATATAAATTGATCGATATAAATTTTATATTTTCTGAACTAAAGAATAAAAAGTAATTTACGTTCAAAATTTGACACGCAAAAACGAAAACGTCAATTAAAAATAAATGGAGGGAGTACTATCTCTATCCTAAATGATTGGTACATTTTGATTTTTATTGATCAAATTTTATAAAATTTGATCATGAATACCCATTAAACGCCAAATAACATGGTCTTATAAAATTTTATTAGATTAGTCTTAATATATATTTTTGAAATATCATCTTCTCGTAACTTACAAACACCAAAATATGATTGAATGGAGATAGAGAATATTATTTATTACATGCAATTTCCACAAAATCATTATCATTATATCATAGCAATCGAAATTTTGTGGCCTGCGAAATGATTATCATAATCTTGTTACAATTATAAATGTAGATATTTTTTCGCACGTACGTGTAAGCCAAAGGGTACTACTATGAGATGTTGCAAATAATTAAGAAATTGAAGGTAGATATGTCAAGACATTATAAAATGATCATGTAACGTTATCTGAAATATAATAATATCGTTTACAATATTTCATTTTTTGCATTGCATTTACTGGGAATGCAGAAACAACAAATTAAAGTGTGAATATATTCGATTAAGATTTCTCTTAATGCATAAGTTACACAACTAATTTTTAGGTGGAGCGGAATTTGTATGCTTGGGTGGAAAATTGCGACATTGAGATTGGCGTGGACAACCTCTATTATATGGGTTTGCTGGTGCGTCTGGTCTGCATAAATTAGGGTCCTTGCTACAGTCGATACGTCCTTTTCCTAAAGCAGGATTTCCGATTTCCTTTGCTTGGACATCATTCAAAAATATACAAACAATAGTAATTAGTGCAACACAAACAATTAACAGTTTCCTACACACATCCATGTTTTTTCTATCTCAAAACAAACTAATTAGACAATAATTGTAAGAATATTGTGGAATGGATGGTTGTATTATTGAATAATGATACATATTTATACATGAAGATTCATACCACTACGGACTAATACAGTCAACTAATGAGTAATGACCATTAATGCTAATAATGACCATTAATGCTAATAATGATCACTAGTACTATATGGTCAATGGTCAAATATACAACTAATGGTGTCAATGGTCAAATATACAATTAAGGCTTTTTTTCATCTGGGCACCTGAACTTCTGGAATAATCTCAAATAAGCACCTGGTAAACTTTTTATAACAAGTAGGCATCTGTGACGAAAAATTGGCACCTGAACTTTCATTTTTTACATTTTCCTGAATTTCTTAGATTTTAAAATTTTAGATGGAGGGCAAAATAGTCAAATTACACCTAAATTTAACTATAGCTAATATTAACCTAATCCAACATCAACCCAACCCCCATTTAACTCCACCCCATCTAACCACATCCCTCATTAATATCTAATTGTCCATAATCCACCCACAATCATCTTTCACAATCCGCTGCGAAAAACCAGAAAACCTCACAATATTAACCAACCATCTTTATCATTCTTCAACCTTTTCACATTTTGACTCCGTTTCAGACTTTTTGAAGGGATATTGTTTTATGGGTGTTGTTGCAATTGGATTCTTAAGGAGACCCATCACCCAAGTGAGAAAAAGCAATGCAGACAAGATTAATGGGAATGCATAAGGTTGCTTCAGGAATTGCTTCACTGAGTTTAGGAGTTTTTGAGTTCGGGTTTGATAGGGAGTGAAGGCGGGGTAGGGTCGGAGGTTGGTACCTGGTGGTAGTGGTTTCCGGTGGTGGCGCCGGAAAAGGGAAACCTCCTGTATTTGCCATTTTTTGTAGTGTGAGAACTGAGAAGAGGACGAGTTGATTGAGATTGTAATGTGTCCAAATAGAGTGTTCTTTGTGAATTGGGAGTCTGATTATTCTTATGATTGAGATTGTAATTTGTCTGTTTTTTTTGTTATGTTATGACTATTAATATTAATACTCTGCCGGTGTATTGATATGAAGAAAGATTTTTCGAAGTGGTACTGAACTTTATCTTAAAAATTTGGCGCCTAAAATCTTTTTTCGGATTGGTACCTGAACTTTTCTGTATATTTTCCCTTTAAGATGTCATATTTTTAATATGACTAACTTGCCCTTGGGTTAAGGATTTTAAAATCTGAAAAATGAGAAAAGTAAAAGTTCAGGTGCCAATTTTTCATCCCAGGTGCCTACTTGTTATAAAAAGTTCACCAGGTGCCTATTTGGGATTATTTCAGAAGTTTAGGTGCCCAGATGAAAAAAAGCCTACAATTAATGATGTAATAATTCTAATACACCCCCTCAGTCGGAGCGGGAGGAGGACGGACGCTCAGACTGTCTCGAAAATCGGTGAATAACACTTGGGGAAGCCCTTTGGTGAAGATGTCTGCGATTTGGTATCTTGATGGTGAAGAGATTGCTACACTTCTTTAATCGATTTCAGAACAAGCAAGAAACAATGCAAGAATATATATGAAAGACAAGTTTTACTCAGGATAGAAAGGTCGAAAAGCTGTGATTCATTCAAGGATGCTTGTGCTATATATAGCCAGCAGAGTACATAACAAGACTAACAATAACTCCTACTAATAAGCCCTAACTATCTGATGCATAACGGGCAGTAAAACCAAATCAAAACAAATCAAACAACTATTCCCTAGAATCTGGGAACTGCTCCAATAATCTTGGAATTTATTAACAACTAGCAGACTAAGTCAAATAACAGTAAACTAGGTCCACGTGTACTCTTCAATCCTTCCCCTAAGCTAGAAATGTTTGGACAAACATCTAGCTTATCTGTGCAACATCAAACATCCCCAATGCAACCCTCTGCTTCAAGAAAGCTTCAGTCTTGATTGGCTTGGTCATAATATCTGCAACCTGATCAGCAGTCCCACAGAACACCAAAGATACAACACCATTCCTTGTAAGATCCATAAGGAAATGAAACCTGACATCTATATGCTTGCTTCGACCATGCATAACTGGATTTTTGGATAGCTCTATAGTAGAACTGTTGTCACAGTGGATCAAGGAACACTCACTCTGCTTGTGTCCTATCTGTGCTAGTATCCTCTTCATTCATATTGCCTGACACACACACAGCTGCTGCTATAAATTCTGCTTCAGTACTTGACAAAGTGACAATTGGCTGCTTCCTTGAACACCATGCTACTGCTCCTTTGCTTAATAAGAAAACATATCCACTAGTGCTCCTCCTATCACTTAGATCCCCAGCATAATCACTGTCAGTGTATGCTTGCAATTTATTGCCTCCTTCTCCCTTCTCATAGTGAATTCCCAGGCCAGTAGTTCCCTTTAAGTACCTCATGATTCTCTTTCCAAGCTGCATATGCACCTGTGTTGGCTTGGCTGCATATCTACTCATCAAACTGACTCTATACAATCAATTATATTGATAGCGAGATAATTGAAAGATGTGTGAGCTTAAAATTTAATAAATTCGACCATCAAAATTGGAAACTTTGACAATATTTTTTAAAATAGAGAGAGCATTATAATTTCTACACAAATACACATTTCACAACTAAGAAGCCTAAACAATCCTGGATTGGTTCCATATTATTTGATGATCTAGCAAAAATTCAACTTTTTCATAATAATTGGCCGTCGGAAACTTCAGTATACTTTTGATCATATTATTTTATTTTATTTTTGAATCTCAACATTTAGTTTTCTCTGATTGTTTTTGATATTAATAGTATAATACATAGTATTATGATTATTTTTAAAATATAATAATAATTTTACTAACTCTTTATAATACTCCTAATATATATTTTCAGTAGATGATTAAATAATCCAGCATGGAAGTAGTATTGGATTTACCTCGTAATCCTCGACATAGTTTCCACATAGTAAGAGGACCCTTTTTTGAACCATTTTCGGATTTTCGAAAACTCAGAATATGAGTGTGAAGTAAAAATGGAAAAATCCTCGATACTTGTGGACTCGTGTATTTGTCCATTTTCATTATATTTGTCCACTTTCTTTCTGGATGAGTGGTGTAAACGTGTCACGTGGAGACGTACAATCTAATACTCTCTCCATTTCACAATATAAATCTTTTTCGATTTTTCCGTGTCTAACTTTGATTAACAATAATTACTCCCTCCATCCCTAAAATAATGGAGTCATTTGCTTTTTTACGGTCTATGAGACACGACTTAAAACGTAAATATTTTTAATTTTATATGTGTAAAAATTATAACAACTTGATATTTTAGAAATACATATCGAGACGAATCTAACAAGATCCAATATGACTATATTATTTGTTAGCGGCTAACGAGAATTTACGGTCAAAATATCCGAAATTTGACTCAAAAAGTCAAAATGCCTCCATCATTTAGGGATGAAGGGAGTAATTAATTACAATATAGAAAATTATAAAAAATTATTTTTATGAAAATACTCTTCAATATAAATTGATCGATATAAATTTTATATTTTTTGAACTAAAGAATAAAAAGTAATTTGCCGATGGCTCAATAGCCTAGTGGCATCCGGCCCAACCTTTCATGTAAGAGGTCATGGGTTCGAACCTTGTTGGAGACATATTTGTCTCATATTATACTCTAACTTTCTATTAGCTAGCAATTTCTGTATTCATGTTTGTAATATCATTGTAATCACAATTCATCGCTAATTATAAAAAAAAAAAAGAATAAAAAGTAATTTACGTTCAAAATTTGACACGCAAAAACGAAAACGTCAATTAAAAATAAATGGAGGGAGTACTATCTCTATCCTAAATGATTGGTACATTTTAGTTTTTATTGATCAAATTTTATAAAATTTGATCATGAATACCCATTCAACGACAAATAACATGGTCCTATAAAATTTTATTAAATTAGTCTTCATATATATTTTTAAAATATCATCTTCTCATAACTTACAAACACCAAAATATGATTGAATGGAGATAGAGAATATTATTTATTACATGCAATTTTCACAAAATCATTATCATTATATCATAGCAATCGAAATTTTGTGGCCTGCGAAATGATTATCATAATCTTGTTACAATTATAAATGTAGATATTTTTTCGCACGTACGTGTAAGCCAAAGGGTACTATGAGATGTTGCAAATAATTAAGAAATTGAAGGTAGATATGTCAAGACATTATAAAATGATCATGTAACGTTATCTGAAATATAATAATATCATTTAGAACGAATATTTCATTTTTTTGCATTGCATTTACTGGGAATGCAGAAACAACAAATTAAAGTGTAAATATATTCGATTAAGATTTCTCTTAATGCATAAGTTACACAACTAATTTTTAGGTGGAGCGGGATTTGTATGCTTGGGTGGCAAATTGCGACATTGAGATTGGCGTGGACAACCTCTATTGTATGGGTTTGCTGGTGCGTCTGGTCTGCATAAATTAGGGTCCTTGCTGCAGTCGATACGTCCTTTTCCTAAAGCAGGATTTCCGATTTCCTTTGCTTGGACATCATTCAAAAATATACAAACAATAGTAATTAGTGCAACACAAACAATTAACAGTTTCCTACACACATCCATGTTTTTTCTATCTCAAAACAAACTAATTAGACAATAATAAAGATATTGTTTCCAGTGAATTTATAGTCAATTCAGAATGAAATAATTAAGGAAAAAAATCAAAGATAAAACGCCATGTATTAGGCTAATGGGCTAGGGTTACTTGTAATTCTAACACTGCAGCTTATGGGCTAGGGTTATTTGCCTATTAGCCTAACATCATGCATAGTTACGGAAAAAATCAATATATATAGCAATAACATTAGTTAGTTATCTTCAAACGTATTAATTTGTCAAATAATTTTCTTTGTATGTTTATTTGTTTCTAAACTTATTTGAAAATAAAATTCTTCCTTTCCAACGCTTATTTTGTTTCAACGGCTTCAAAATTCGGTTCGTGCATCATTTATGAAATTTTATTTAGGAATTATCTCGATTGCAATTGATATACTCCCTCCTCCCTAAATGATTGTTACGTTTTGATTTTCATGGTCAACAAAACATAATTTAAAACGTAAATATCTTTTATTTCAACATGAAAAAATATAAAAAGTTGATATTTCAAAAATATATATTGAGACGAATCTAGCAAGATCTCACATGACTAAATACTTAACACTCTTTTTGACTAAATAGGATATGATTTGAAAGTCTAATTAAAAATTTACAATCATTATATTCCAATAAAATAAGCGCTGAAAAGAAAGAAGTTTACACATTATTTCCTTCAAGTTTTTTAACATGTTAGTGATGATTACATAATATGGTGTTTGATTCATTGCATCGTTGCTACACTTAAAATAACCAAGGAAATTTATTTGAATAATTCCTGTTTCTCTTTTTTTAGTTAGTCGGATTTTTTTCGTTTTAAAATAGTCATCATTTTGACATAATAAATTGATAATTCTACATTTCCACCAATGTACATTTTGCACAACTGTAGTATTTGTAAATGGTAGTATATGTTTTGAAGTTTTTAATATGTTGTAATCCCTCCTCCGCTAAAAATGTGAAATTTTGGATGTGCATAAGGTGACTTTTTATTTTTTATTTTTTTGTAAACTAGTAATAAGGTTCGAACCAGAACCTTTTGATCACTGATATGAGCTTTTTCTACTAGGCTATTCGATTAGGCTGGCGATATTGCCAGAGCAATTTTGATTCCGCCAGAGCAAAGTAGGAGCATATTCCTATTTTAACCTTTCAAGTCAACTATTTAATTTTATCATTAGTTATTACTACTATTTAATATTTTCTTGCAATTAGAGCTAATTTTGAAAATCAACAATAAATAAACACATTCCATATAGTAAATACATGCATCCTTAATATTAGTAAATCATCAGTATTGCACGCTTGGTCAACTATAAATTAATTATTATTGAAGGAAATAATTTGCAAAATATTTTTTAATTGAATTGAAAATAAAAGGCAGTAGATATTAATATGTAAGATTTTTCAATATCGATTGAAGATAAAGGGGTGTACACAGTAATTTGTAACTTTTTTATGGACGAAAGTTAGCAATGAAAGAAGAAAAGGTAATCTTAGAATATATTTGTTCAATATACATGTTAAATAGTTGTAGTAACAATGCCTATTAAGGATATTCTTGATTTTCAAAATTAATTCTAATTGAAAGAAAATATTAAATAGTAGCTACTTATGCTAAAATGGAATAGTTGATTTGAAATGTTGTAATGGGACATTCTCAAATTTTGCTTTGGCAGAATCAAAATTTCTCTAGCAATATCGCCAACGTTAATTTATAGTTGACCAAGAGAGCAATAATAATGATTTATTAACATTAAAGATGCATATATTTAAAATATGTAATGTATGTGTTCATTTATTGTCGATTTTCAAAATTATCTCTACTTGTAATAAATTATTAAATAGTAAATTCTAGTGATGAAATAGAATAGTTGACTTGAAAGGTTAAAATAGGTATATGCTCAAACTTTGCTCTGGCAGAATCAAAATTGCTCTGGCAATATCGCCAGCCATTCGATTAACTTAATTTTCATGAGGTGACTTTTGTAAAAATTTAAACTGTAATTATTTTAATTTCATGTATTGCTTGTGAAAGTGTACCAAAATACCTCTTTTTTAATTAACGGAACGATTTTGATTCAAATCAAAGTTGTGTATATCAATTAAGACTACAATCTTTTTTTCAATATTGGTCAATTGAAGTATTGAAACATATAAGTATGAAAGTAGTATAAAATATATACCAAAATTTGTTAAAAGTGAATACATGTCACTATTAAATTTATAATATAAGAATTCTATTAATTCAAATTAATGTTTGTGTGTACCAATTTACACTGTGCACTTTTTATTTTGATATGAAAAAAGAAAATTAAATGAGTTTTGGAATATATGTTAGTATTAAATAATATCATATGATAATTTTTCATACAATAGAAATTCCAAAAATGATTTTCATTTAGTTTAATTTTGTAAAGGGAAAAGTGACGTAACCTGAGGTAAGTTTAAATAATCCTAAAACTTTGTGCAAAATTAAAATGGTCGAACAAATTGGAATAAATGCATTATTTCAATTAAATTCCTCTCTTTCTCACACACCTTAATGTACACCACGTCAATTTGAGAATCAACTCAAGAGAGAATCGAAACCACACCAAACAAAGAGGCAAGGGGGCCACCACAACACCAAGGATCTTTATCATTGAGCTATGCTCCGGGGCACGTCACCTTTCTATTCTAGAGTATTACACAACAAGAACACATTGGTTCTTCAGCTGCATTTGACTTTGGTCTATTAGTTCCATGTTTTACTAATAAGCATTCCCATGGATCATTTTGGCCATAAGAATCATTTGGCCTTGCTCTAGAGAGACTTGAGTTGCTGCAAGAAAGCAATTTATTAGCACATTCAATTCGTTACGTCGTAATTTGGTGATAATAGCTACATTGTTGCAGTATGCCCTCGAAAGTGACAAATGTTGGATGTTTGCTAATACTTTAGATGTTAAAAAAGTGAATCAAGGTGCAACATTTATTATACGTATTTAGGAATAATATTTGTGTTATGCTTTTGAAACAGGCCTGCAACAATATAACTATTTGACACTAAACTACAACTTACCACAACTATCTCATTCTAACAAGTACTTCTCAGTGCTCAAACATTTTACAAACCTGGTAGATGTTTGAGTGACTGTTGACGCTTCAATTGTAGCTCTAGTTGCAGCTGGTTGTCTCCTGAAGTGCTCTCTTGCATCGTCCCCACGAGAAATTACAGTTTTACCAATAATGTTGGTATCAGTTGGGCGTGTTTTAGGGGGAACAAGGTTTCTACAGGAACAATTTATTGCTTCATGTTGTGAGAAGTCAAGCTATGTGATCTAAACGAAAATCAAAAAAGGAAATACTAAACCGTATAATAATAGTACTGATAACATTTTTACAAACCTTTGGACTGATTGGGAAGTAGTTGACGCTTCACCTATAAGTTTCCTTGCAGCTACTTGATTCGTTATGGACTCTCTTGTATCATCATGATGCGCAAAGGGAGTTTTACGCGTAACACTTGCATCAGCTGGCAATGTTTTGGGAAGAACCAAATTTCTGCAGAAAATCGATTGATCTCTTCAATTTTATTAACATGTTGCTATGTAAAAGTTTCTTATTATTTTTGTGACGAGCCATGGTATGCCATTCAAATAAACTCAGAGGAAGTAGAACTAACAATCTAAGGAGTACATGGCTATGTATAACATATTACAAACCTTTGAACTGTTCGGGGAGTTGGTGAAGCTTCACCTGTAACTCTGGTTGCAACTAAAGGATGACTCGTTTTACCAGTAATGTTTTCTTTAGCTGGCTGTGTTTTAGAATGAACCAAGTTTCTGCAACAAATCAATTTATTACTTCATTTTGTTAGTTGAATGCGCTATTTTGTAAAATAGTTTAACCAATACTCCACTATGTTATAACAATTGACACACCTGTGAACTATTTGGGAGGTTGTTGAAGCTTCAGTTGTAAGTCCGATTGCAGCTCCTTGACTCGTCGTGCATTCTCTTGCGCCATCGTTATTTGCAAAAATAGATTTACAAGAAATCGCAGTTACTTCAATTGGCCATGTTTTAGGAACGACTAAGTTTCTGCAGCAAAACAGTTAATAAGCAACTTCAAATTAATCTGTTCATGTAGATCAGATTCACATGTTCAAGATTTTCTCCAACTTCGAACAACATCTCAAGTAAATACTAATTTGCATACCCTTCAATTTGTTTATCTTTGCACCGTGCTATTGAATTTTTTGTGTACTTCTCCAACAACATATCAAGACGTCTCGACAAATTAGGAATCTTGTGACTTGGCATGACATCCCAAATTTTTATGACCTGAATGTAATTTGGATTTACTTTGAGAATATCTGTAGTCCAAATTAATTTTAGGGTCCCCTCGACGTGGTGTATCTCCATTAATTGAGAAGAAATCCCATGCATATCCTTAGAAGAACTTCCCTGGTGGGGAATTCGCCAGCCACTTGTAAGTTTCTGCAGAATAGATATTACCTGCTCGTGGATTTCATCACTCTTTATACCAGTCATGGAATTCACGAATTCGTCACTAAAGCAAACCTGTTATAGATGCATTGCAATATATATCAAGTTTCATACCATATTATTACCATAAGCTAAAAATGAGTTTCAGAAAGACATACATTCCATACTATCGTGCAATGGACATGGATAAAATGCATCAGTTGACCAGAATCATTATGTAATGCTTGAATGAGTAGAGTATTTTTCTTCCACAAAAATTGGTAAGACACACAAAGATAATAGAGACTGATTACAGAAATTTTACCTTCCACTTAGCGGCCTTAAACAAAGGAGAATCTGTCCTGAATACTGTCTCGAGTTTGCCACGCTGACCGACTGCCTCATTTATTGCTTGATTCAAATTCTCATCTTCTGAAGCATAATGGAAACATCCCCGAGATTTTGCATCAATAACTAATTTTTTCCAAATGGAACCGCTATCTATCAAGGTTGAACTACTTCCCAGAATCCAGAGACAGTGCCTGAATAAAGAAGAAATAATTCCCTTTTATAAATCATTAGTTTGTCTTAGTTGAATGGCATTTTATTTGAACGACTCCACCAGTTACCCTTTTCGCCACTTCAAATGACAAAATACCAATGTACCTTGCACGAGTTATAGACACATTAGCTCTTTGATGGTTATGGAGGAACCCTATGGATCCGTTGGTGTTGCATCGTACCGTTGAGATGATTATTACATCTTCTTCTCTTCCTTGAAAGCCATCGACAGTCTGAACATTGACAGAAAAGGTACTGTCGACATCTGCAAACCTGTTACCAAGTTTTTCTTGTATTGCGAAAACTTGAGCTTTGTATGGTGATATGCAACCAACACTGATTTTTTGCTTTGTAGTAACAGATACTGAAGACATAACCAGTAAAAGCATTTTCAAAACTTGTCTGATTGAAGATATTCTATAAGCAAAAAGTTCTTTCCTGGAAGTACCTTTATGCAGCCTATCAACAATTTCAGCAACTACGAATACTTCAACCATATTTTTTGTGCTGCCTTCATCATTAGTGGCCTCTTTTCCTTTGGAAACATCAATGAACGAATATGAACCAAATATATTTCCTCTTAGGAAGCGCATATCATGAGATGGTCCTTGCACATTTGGACCATCTATAATCCTATTATAATAAAAGTGCCGTTTCGGAAAAGAACTTATTGAAGGATGCATTCTGTATTGAACCTTGAGAAGGTGCCTGGGATGTCCTAATTTAACCAACCTGTCAAATAAGCTCCTCCCAAATCCAGCATTATAGCACATCTAAATATTTTGATCTTACTTACATTAGGTATACAAATCAGTGAATTATTTAGTGGAAGTTAATAAACAGCAGATCATACCTTGCTCTGTACCATTGCAGGAAGTTGTTTCTCATCTCCAATAAGTACTGCATGGCGAAGGCCGGGGAGTTGTAGTGGGATACATGATTCACATTCTTTAAGTTGAGCAGCTTCATCAATTATCACCATTTCGATTGGCGCCATGTCTTTGAACTTGGCTGAGCTTGAAGCAGTACAAAAAATCAACCGTGAATTTTTCAAACAGAAGTTCCTGATTTCATAAGATTCAGTAAAACTTGGAAGGGATGTTCCACTAAGAAGTTTTAGCATGCTGAGGCATTCCTCTTTGACCAGGAATAACTTTGCAGCATTTCTATTTCCATCAAGAGCATTTCGCCCACCTTGTAGGGAAGCAAGAACATCGTTAAGCAGTTTTTTAGGATTTTTGAGGATATCAAGGATTTGCATCATGACTTCAACTGTTTCGACAGGAAGAAAACTAGTAGGTAGGTGAGTATAGAGAATTGTGATAGAAGAAATTAGCTGCAGAGCGTATATGCTAAATTTCTTCCTGGTAAATTCTTCAGATGTCATAATGTAATTATGCCCTTCGTTGGTAACAACTACCCTTTCACCCTTCTTTGGCCTTCCTTTTTTCTCCTTCAATAATTCAACAAGGTCTTTTCTCCAGGTTCTCTTCTTTTCAGTTCCTTTGTCATCATTATCGTTACTGCTAATGCCATCACTCCCACTAACCGTTTTTACAACAAAACTGTTGTATTGACTACCCACATAACTATTGTATTGCCGTAGAGGGTCTTCAAGAAGAGAGATCATAAGTTCCAGATTACTTCTCCATCCACAGGATTCTTTAAGGCAAGGTTCCAGCTCAGAAACTCGATAATCAAGAAATACCTCATAGAGATCCTCATGATCATCAATCTTCATCCTTTCTCCATTCCCTAAGAGCAGAATATCGCCTAGTCCATAAGTATCATGAGAACGAGTCTTCATAAACAAACTCATCAGTCGTTTTGTCACTCCTATCACTGCAATATTAGTTGGAGCACAAGTCAATGTTCTGCCATGCATCCTCAAAAGAGAAAATAACAAGGAAGCAACTATTTCTGTCTTTCCAGTTCCAGGGGGTCCCCATATAAGTTTGATGGTATTTCTATGATGACACTTTCTCGCAGCTATGCAACTTAAGATAGATTCTTCCTGAGAATCATCAAGCTCAAAAGGGGCGATAAGTTTCTTGGAACTCGATTGAATATCAGAAATAGTAGGGTCTGTTGAGCAATCATTGCATGTTTCTTGAACCTGTAAAAATTCCGAGGTGCATTACTTACATTTGGAATGTATGTTAGCAACTGAGAATAACTATTATGTATTTAGGTTTTTACTAAACTAACAATGACCTTTAAAAAAGTTCTTACCCTTGGATTCTTCTGCAAAACTTCTTTTATAATGTTAAGCACTCCAGAGGCTGCATCAGGCTTAAGTGCATCCCAAATTCGGATATTAGTAGTCAAGTTGGTAATGAAAAGTGCAAACAAGGTCTCGTTCCTTCTACTACCCTTGTCAGTGATTCCATCTTTGCAAAATTCAATAGGCTTCGATGAGATGATTTTCCATCTGTTATTATAATCTAGCTCACGAATGATATAAGCAAGAGTATATGGTCTCGATGGTCTATCTAAATCGGATACACATCTTGCTTTTTCATCTATCAATGCAAATAGATCTCCAACTTGAGGTTCAAACTTATGTTGACTACTCAAAACAATATTATACAACAAATATTTAGGAGGCTCAAAATCTTTTGATCTTTTCATATCCAGTATCTGGCATGAACCAATGTTTCCATGTTAGACAACATATCAGCTCGGGTTTCTTCGAGGAGGGGTGTAATGAAGGTCTTGAAGTAATGATCAGTGGACAAGAATGTCATCGGAATTTGATTTACCTGTACTTTTATCACAATCAGAAGAATTCATCACATAACTTAGAAAATCTAAAGGCAGAACATCAACAAAAAGAACATGATGAAATTGAGGACTAAAAAGATACCAAAAACCTCTTAGATCATAGAAGTCGCCTCTACTACAAAAGCTTAAGAAACCTTTCATCTTACACCAACACCACCAACAACAACGTATGCCTCAATACCTACGAAGAAGCTCCCACTTAAACGGGTGGGGAACGCGCGTAGTACCCAACACTAGCGAGAAATTTAGCAGATTAGCACTATTTGGAGGTCTTTTTTAATTTAGAGCACACGCCTCTTTTTTTTGCAAAGCACTAGCACCTTCTCTCATAAAAAGACTATTTTGCCCTTAAATTAAATACAAACTACATCTATACCATTTTTTTTCTCCTCAACACTCCATCTTCTTCCCATCATCTTTCTTTTTCTTTTTCTTCACCACCATAACCACCACCTTCACAAACTCATCACCACCAACAATCTCAATTTCGAAACCACCACCATTATTATATCTTTCTTCCGATCTCTTCTTTTTCACAAACCCAACACCACCAACAACCTCACACCCACAAATTTCGAAACTCCACCCCCACCCCATCATAATTTCGGAACCTCACAAGATTTTGGGGGATAAACGCGACTTCACATGGGGTTTAGGGGGAGGGGCCGATTTCATAAGGGCTTGGGGGGAGGGGGGCGATTTCACAGCGGGTTTTGGGGGGGGGGGTGACTTCAGCGGGTTTGGGGAGGGGGGAGGCGCGATTTGTTGTGGGTAGGGTGGTTATGGGTGGGGGTGGTTGGTGGTGATGTTGTTGGTGAGGTAGGTGGAGGTGGTGGAAATGATGTGATAGTTGGTGGGTTTGTGAAGAAGAAGAAGAAGAAGAAGATAGTAGGTTTGTGAAGAAGGAGGAAGAAAAGGTTTCGAATTTGATATTGTTGGTGATGGTGAGCTTGTAAAGGTGGTGATGGTGGTGGTGGTTGGTAAAGAAAAAGTTTGGTGGTTGTGGAATGGTGAAGAAGAAGATGTTGAAAAAGTTTGGTGGTGGTGGAATGGTGAAGAAGAAGATGTTGATTTATGAAGTAAGGGCAAAATAGTATTTTCATAAGGGATGGTGCTAGTGATTTGCAAAAAAGAAGTATGGGTGCTCTAAGTTAAAAAAGACTTCTTAATAGTGCTAATCTGCCAAATTTCCCCAACACTAGCCCTGTGATAATGGACTTTTTCGCTAATTACCTAAACAGTTAAGTGCAAATACTATCTACAACTCATGTAAGTAGTGTAATGAGTCGGTTTGATTTATATCGTACATACAACAATCACACAATATATAAAATCTTTAACTCGATTGGGCATACAAAAAGAACTAGTAATCTTAGTGTACCACAAAATGTAAGAAGAAAAAAAGTCCACTTTGATCATACATGAGCATACCTTGTTTTTGAAAAGATCCCTGTTTTGCACATCAGCAAGAGACCAAGAGAAAACAGAATCAACCAATCCACAAAGGTTATTGACTTTCTCCTTTCTCTTTGGTGTTGCCATGATTCTTCACCAAACTCTGCAGTTATATTAAAAATGAAGAGTTGTTAAGGTTCATGATATTCATTAAAATCAAGTAGTAGTAACATTTAACAGTAGGAAAAAGGAGAAGATTACTTAAGTGTGAAGAGAACAAATTTGTAAAAGGTAAGATGATCAAATTAAAAAATCATGAGACATGCAAAAGAAGCTTTTTGAGCTTGTAAGGACTAGTAGCAGTATTTCCTCCAATCATATAGTACGATTGTGATGTACATAAACTTTCATGTAAAACTTTCTTAATTAAATTCTTTACCTTCATTTATAATTTATTCATTAGTCAAAAACTCAAAATAAATGAGTTTTTTAATATTTCTATTGTGGAAAAAAGAAGCCAAGAGTAAGTGTAAAATTGCCTATTTTTTGGAATATTAAGAATCTTTTATGAGTAAGTAAAGAAATATGGTTTGATCTGATTATTGGAAGCCTACGTCATAGTCCACCGTCATCACCTATCTCATCATAATTCATAGGTCTCTCTGGAGTCCTATTGGTATATTTGGAGACTTTTAAGTCTAACCAAAAGACACTTCACCTACCAATCAACCATATAAACCCAAATTTTAAAACGGAATGGATAAAGCCATAAAGGATTAAAACTTAGCCATCATTAACACAATGAATAAAAAGGCTAAGATTGTTGCTAAAATGAGCCTCCATCACTCTAAAGTTGCATCAAAAAATTGTACTTTGTGCTTCATTTGGGGTACCTTGAGCGGGTCAAACAGTGAAATGGGCGCCCGTGCGCCGCCGCGGGTCGACCCGGTTAACTGTTCAATCTATTGCCAACCGTCCATTTTTTCTTGATTAATTCACAGTCATTGATTTCTTCAATTTAATTCTTACCAAGGGACAAGAAATTAATGCATTTAATGCTACATCCTTACAAAAGGACAACAAATAAAAATAAAATAGTAGATGCAATCAATGACAATTTTTAAGGATCCCTTAAATTCATGGATGAGCTTTAAGTGTGTGGCTGAGATGGTTTCTCATTTCAACTTGAGGTTCTTCTTTTTCCTATAAATTGTGTTAATTTCATTGCAAAACATTAGTATCAATTATTGTATAATTTTCACCTCCTGCAATTCTGACACTAATTTGTTTTGCTGATTTTTTCAATGTGATGCAGGGAAGGTGTAGATTGTTGTTGAAATTGCATATGACTTACTGTACTTTGATGAAAGTATAAATTGTTGTTGATGTAGGTAAGGTGTTTGATAATATGTTTGTTTTACTTTTGAGTTTTCTATTCAAATGTGGTGAGAATTCTATATTCGTCCGATTAATTCATTCAATTTGATGTTCATACTACTTTGTTTTTGCTTCCTATGCGTTTCCTTGAAATGAATGCTCCAATAAGGAACTAATAGGTAAGTCTGGTGCATTGAAGCCCCTTATCGACCTGTTGGATGAGGGGCACTCTTCGGCGATGAAGGATGTTGCTTCGGCTATCTTTACACTCTGCATTTTGCATGAAAATAGAGCTAGAGCTGTTAGAGATGGTGCAGTGCAAGTAATCTTGAGAAAGATTGCCAACAAGATGTACGTGGACGAGTTACTATCTATCCTTGCTATGTTGTAATAATCAAAGGGCCGTTGAGGAACTCGGGGACCTTGGAGGCGTCTCTTGTTTGCTTAGTATCATGGTTTGATTCAGAATCTACCGGTTCAAGGTAGTCTTCCTACGGGTCAAGGTGGTTCTCCGAGGGTTCAGGGTAGTTCTCCAAGAATTCAAGGTAGTTATCTGATGGTTATGCCGAAGGAGGAAGTGCAAAATGGAACAAATCATCAGGCGGAGATGGCAGTCTGTCTTTCAAGGAAGCTTCAGAATGAACTGCAAGCAATGAATCTTAAAGTGAATCAACACGAAGATAATTATGAGTTTTTAAAAGGTGAAATGAATAAGTTGGATGAAACTATTTTGGACATGCATGTTGCTCTTGGCAAATATCACATGTCAAATGTTTTGATGGATGGTAATGAGGATTTATCTCATGATCGATCTGAGGATGAGGTTGTGGAACATGTTATGACTCACGAGAAGTCTGCCGCTGCCATATTCCACCAGCTCTTGGCACATCTTGGAACTCAGGTTTCCAACCTTCCAGTTACTAAGGATGTGCTTGGAACTGTTGCTACACTTTGTAGTGTAGATGATGAACTTAGTTGGGTTCTGGCCGAGTTCTTGGGTCTAGAAACATATGATAAAGACGGATTGATTATAAAAAGTAGTGGTTTACATGGAGTTGGAGCATCAATTGGGAGGCAGTTGGATAATCGATATCTTCTTATTTGCCTTGAACATTTACGTCCATTTAGAGGGAATATTATAGCAGATGATCCTTAGAGAAGGCTTGATCTAAGAATCCAGAAATTGAATTGAATCATTGATTATACAAATGTTTGTAAGAGTTGATTTATGTTGTATTTGTAGGTACTTTCATAATTTAAATAATTAGAGTTGTTAGTAATCGATGATAGATGAAGTTTGTGTTGGTGTTGACAATTTAGATGATAGATGAAGTTTGTGTTGATGTTGACAATTTAGTTTATACTTGAGTACTCTATTTTATAATAAATGTTATGAAGATATTTTGACTCCACCAATATATATTATCATTTCCATTTATTTGAATGTACTATTGGATCTTGTAAGAAGCTTACGAATGAAAAAATTTGTTACATATTAATTGATGCATCGATGATGGAATAATTACATTTTGAGACTAATCATTTTAGAACTTCAATCATATAAATCAAATAGAGTGCCCAACAAATTCAACGAACAACAAACAAGCTTCTCAAACAACACTCCTTGGACCTAGGCCCGCCTACCGGATTAGGCTTTCCAGCCCGTCTTTAGACGGGCTTACCCACTAGTAATTCATAAAACATCGACTCAGGACTCGAATGATTCGCAAGCGGAGCTAAAATTTTTACATCTTTATCGACTTGGCTAATAACAACTTTAAGCACATCGTCCACAAGAATCAAGACCCAATCCATACTTCGGCCACTTTTCTAACGGACCGGGCCCCTTAGGCCCAATAATCCCTTAACGGACGGGGCCATCGAATGTGATACATGGATCGGCTCATTTCAACCATGATGAGTTGGGCCGGTCGGTTCATTAGACACCCAGCTGAAGAACTGGTGAAAAATAAAAGTATATTCGACCTAATCAAACTCGCCTGATTCGACAACCATGTCTAGGCCTGTGAACGAGCCGAATCGAGTCGAATATCTGAAGGCTTGATTCGGCTCAGTCGTTTTGAAATTTGAGCCGAATCGAACCGAATATCTAGCGAATACCGAAAATGAATGTTCGGCTCTACGTTTATTTTCCCGAATACGAATCAAGCTTTTTTGAGGCGCATAGCTCGACCCGTCGAGCTTTTGAGTACCTAATTAAACAAAAAAATTAATTAAATACATAAGTTTGATTCGGCTCAACTGCATTTTGTTGGAAAACTTGGACAATGGGTCGTTTTGAAAGATTTTTGGTGCATTTCATAAGTTTTTAACGAGGGCAATTTTGTCCGTTCACATTTATAGACATTGAATCATCGTTTTAAAAAAAAATTAAAAATTAACTTTTTTTTAAATTTTCTTTTTCGTTTTCTTAAAAATTAACTTTTTAATTCTTTTTTCGTTTTTAGTTTAAAATAAAATTTTCAATTTTTTATATAAAAAACGGTGATTAAATGTCTATAAATATGAATGGACAAAATTGCCCTCCACTTACAAAATACACCCAAAATCTTTTAAAACGGCTCAGTGACCAAGTTTTCCCAAAAAAAAATACACTTGAGTGATCTAACATGGTCCATTTAAAATGAGGGTAATCGAAATAGTAATTTGGATACTTTCAGTGACCCCGAAACCATAGGGCTACTAACCATTTTTATATATTGATAAGCGTAAATTATTAGTAAAATTCAAAGTGGTTGCATCTTAAATTTTTATTTCGTCCGTGTTTCATAATATCAATACCAACCCTGAGTGCACCATTCTATATATCCATCTAGAACTCGAAATTGAAATTGAAATTGAAATCGAAATGGAAATCGAAGTCGAAGGTGCATAATTACCAAGCGGATGTGCATCCTTAGGAAACTAGTTGTAAGTCGTATATTAAGATGTCATATGTTCCCACCTTTGTGAATGGCGAGTCAACTAGCAATCCAAGAATATGTGATTTTAGTCTTACAACATACAAATGATTCTAGAATAAGTAGGAATTCTTGAATGAGAATCCAAAATTACAAGGGTATATTTAGACACTTCTCATCAAAGAGCCCCTTTTGCGTCTCACCCACCCACTAAAATACTATATTATTTTCTCAAGTTAACACGTACATAGAAGTGCCTTCCAAGGAGGTGGTCATAATAGTTAAATATGACTTTAGGGGTATAAGATGCAAATATACTTGAGTTATGGAAGTCTTGTGGTAGTTGTGATGACTTGTGAAAACTAAAAAAAGTTAAATTAATAAAGTACGTGTGGTATTTATGAACGAAATGATACCTACCCTGTGGCTACCCATTAAGACGAAATCATGTGGTTTTATATAAATCTTGTAATCATGTTCAATCAGAACTAATCCATGTGTTAAAAGTGGTGATATACATGTGATTAATACTCATGTAATATTCAAGGATTAAATCATTAACTGATATGCAACACCTTGATACATGCATGTATCGTAATTTATGTGGGTCGAATATGACCCTTACCCATGTAAGGCCTTTCGGCCTATTTTATTTTCGTATATATATCATCGTTCATTAGTAAAAAAAATTAATTTTATGAGATAACTAATCAAAAAGTATATTTGAAATGTAACTGTACAATAATTAATATAATTATGCTAGAAAAACAACTGCTCTCTCCAATTTAAAGTGATTGTATTTCTTACACATCGGGATAAATCTTTGACATTCATTTACTCTTTAATTATATTATTACAAAACATTTAAAAATTAATATTATGAAAGTATATTTAAAGATGAATCTAACTACATATATTTTATATTTCTTAGAATAAGTAATAATTAATAATTGATGGTCAAAGTTTAATTTAAAAAAAAAATTATTTTGAATTGAAGATACTCAGATAGTATTTAGGAAAAAAAGATTAGTCTAAAAGACAATCAAATAAAAAAGAACAGAGAAAATAATAAAGTTAAGCCAAACAAAATGTGATGGATCCACTACTACAAAAAATTCATTTAGAGAGCACCTACTAAACATCACTTCAACAAAAACGCCTCTCAAGAGGCACTTGAACAACACACTCATGAAGTATCCTCTAAATTCCACTTAAAAGATGCTTGTTTGAGTACCCTATAAATTATTTACTTAAAGAATGCTTCACGGAATTGTCCCCCAAATAAATAACTTGGAGGCAGTGCCGGACCCATGGCAGGGGGCGAGGTCGCACTAGGCTCCCGTTTTGGGGGGGCCCCAAATTAAAAAAAAAAAATTATATACATATTATTTTACTGATTTAATAAGGAATTAAATTATATATTTAAAAATTATATCTATTAATAAATAAGTGTTAAGTTTATAATTTTAGAGTTGAAAAGTGATGAACTAATATCGATATAAAAACGTTAGCATTAAAACTATATATGAACTCGGTTAACTATTAATATTATAATGTTGTTATTGTAATGTTTAATAATCAAAGTAAGTAAAGCTAACATGAAACATTATCTAATGAGATTATGATAACTAAGAGTCAGAACACAGAACTACTGTGTACTTAGCTTGTTGGTACTTTTTTAGTCTTTCGATTTTTCATATATAATATATTAGTCGTATAAGTTGAAGTACATAACAAATTTACTCATAATCTGAGATCAGGATCAATGTAATACTATTATTTTAATAAAATAAATCAGTTGATCCATTCGTTAAATTGATATCCGGTGAGGCACAATGCTTTGTCAATTTGAAGAATTAGAATTTTCATTAAATTTTAGGTGATATAATTCCTTTTTCTCTTGTTAATTTATTTATTTTAATTAATTTCATACTCTATTTATGTTCATTACTTAATTTTATAATTTTGTTATTTTCTATTCTATTGTTTACTTGTTTATTAATAATTGTTTGTCTATTTTATAATATGTTGTCTCGCAAATATTTATCCGGAAACGATAAAAGAAAAAAGAAAACGTGAAAATGAATTGGTTATATCACAAAAAAGGAGCTCTTGAAAAATTCTTTTCTAAAAGTATTTCTATAGGTAGTGATCAATTAAATGAAAATTTTGCATCAAACAATGCTGGAAGATATCGTTTTGTGTAATCTTGTAATTTTTATGTTTTGTTTCAATGAATTAAGATGACTTAATCGAATAACCTAGTGGAAAAAACTCTTTCTAGTGACCACAAGGTCTTGAGTTTGAAACTCGCTTCATCACTAATTTACAAAAAAAAAAAGTTTTATTGTATAAGGACCCCATTTTTTATTTTCACCCTTATAAACCTTGAAAATTTATGGATAGGCCTTGCTTGGAGGGCACTCAAACTAGTGAAAGGGACACCATCCTTAGAAATTTATGGATAGGCCCTGCTTGGAGGGCACTCAAACTAGTGAAAGGGACACCATATCCTTACATTATTCAAATGAATCTCCATCATGACTCATGAGTATTATATAAACAGTACAAATCACAATTAATGTTAACTGATTTAACTAACTTTGAATCATTGTAAGACTATTCATAATAAAAGATAATTCAGAAACAAATTATTTTTTGTCATATCATTAAATATCTCCATTATCTTATACATCTTACTAAAGTTAAATATATAACTATCCATTTTAAAAGTGGTCACATGCATCCTTAGACCATGTGAGACATTCAACTTTTATAATTTGGCGTGGTTTCATGCATATTTTTGGACTACTCGTTGGATCCGCCCATCTATACATAATAAAATAAAATAAAATAAAATAAAATTTAAAAAGTATATTTGATTATGCATACTTCAGTGATATCAATATGTTTAAATGCCTCTAAAGAGACTCCCTTACATCTTATTATTTGAATGGACCCATAAGTCAAGTAAAAACACTATCTACTATCTCAAAATTTATAAGAAACATAACTAGTTCCTCTAAATTGTAACACATCAGTCAATTCTTGGATCGAGTCATAGTTTTCGTTCAATCTTAAAATCTAATTTAAAATTTAAAATTTTCGAGAACTAAATGACAACCTTAACCCAATTTTTCGATCATTTAACATTTTGTGGCTGCTAAATAGCAAAACCACAATCTTGTTCGACCTCTGACACAAAGCTATCATCATACCAATTACCAACTATATTATTGTTGCTACGATTTTTGTGGTTTAAATGAACCACTTTCAAGGGTCCTCAACTATATTGTGGGCGGCAAGTACATAAGGGTGGTGTTGATAGTGATAGTGCAAGATGAAAGTTTATCATATTTGCATGTTATGTGATTGGCTTCGGATCTTAAGAAACGGCCTTTATCTCATCCCTCATGTGCTAAAAGAACAAAGCAAAGCATTTTCATGTTGTTGATATTACTTGTTTAATTAGAGTAATAAGCCCGACAAATTATATCAAGAAAAATTAATTGCATCATCCTCGCATACATTGCGATTACGCAACTACCACCTTAGTGAAGAATGGACTAATCAAGCATTGCTCTCCATGCAAGTAGTGATCAGGGACGAAATCGGTAGGGACATGTGCCAACCTTAAATTTTGAGTATTCGAAATATATAATAATGGTTTCATGGGAAAAAATAAAAGAACTTGTAGCCTGAATTTAGTAAAAATCCTAAGGCTGTTAGCCCCTATACATGGCAACATAGAGATATTTCGTTTGATTTGTTTTTTTATTAGTATGATAAAGATGCATGATTAACTTATTCGATCTTAACTAAAAGAGAAAATCAACTGGCTTGTTTATTTTTATTTATCATTGCAATTATATATATATAGATTAATTAATTAAGAGATATAACAACTAATTTCACAAAAAAACTTCAATCTAATTCTACATCAAATTAAAGGCATTATATTTTCAAGATGGCTTAACTTTTCTTTCTTGAGAACATATCATCATGGCGTCCAGTGACTAGTCGTTAGAAAGTTAAAAGTCATGAAAACTGCATATATTTGTTGGGAGATTCACTTTAAAAAATGTAAGATCATTGTCATGTGTGTTGTCAAAAGAACAATAATGGATGGGAAATTTAAACAAAATTATGTACTGTTTCGTCCCACATTAGTATAATACAAAAACGGCCAAATATGGATGTTATTAGTTATTACCGTTAGTTTTATTACTTTACAAATTTGGCTAAGATAGGAGTGAATTGATAAAATGATCCTTAATAGTATTATCAAGTTGCAGATATAGTTTAGTCTTCGATAGTAACAAGAAAGTTGCGCATTCGTCCCCAACTTAACTTTTTCATTACTTTTTAATACGAACATGCGATTAAATAATGTTAAAGTTGGACAAAATTTTTTTTTGAAGGCTTCAACTTAGTTTTGATGCCTAATGATGAAACTTCCAAGATGAGATAAACCCATACTCTAAATAATTTATAACAAATTTCATTGGCCACCAAAACTAAGTTTAAGTCTTAATTTTTTTTTTTTACCCCAACTTTAACCTCTAATCGTGCGTTAGTGTTACAAATTAACGCAAAGTTAAGTTATGGACCCATCCGCAACTTGTTTGCCACCATCGAGGTCTAAACTGAAAATGTGCAACTAATATAATGGGGCAATTTCAACAATTCGCTCGCGTAGGTATTATCCCAAAATTTCAAGTTTATAGAAATGAATGTTAGGAATTATGACATCAGATATAATTACGCAACCCAAGAATTCCAATGGCAACGAAAGAATAAAGTGCAGAACATGTTGTTGCTACTGCGGATGAAACGAGAAATTTGGTAAAATGACACATTAGGGCAACAAATATGAATTTAGAGCATCCACGACCAGTTCTTTAAGTTAATTAGAACCTTGACCGTTTGAATGACTATTTGTCCCTCCTCTGGTCTTCTTCAAGGCACATCAACCTTCAACCACAAACATCAACCACCACCCTCCCCCCTTCTTCTTCTTCTTCTTCTTCTTCTTCTTCTTCTTCTTCTTCCTCACAACACCACTACCAACAACAACGACAACCCACCCTCATTCCCAATTTCACCTAAATAGAAAGGATGAGGGGCGGGAGGTGGCTGGTTTTACAGGAAGGACTTTTTGCACCCGACACAAGTCTCGACCTGCCTCTGGACCTAATCAGTCGATCGTCAGAGAGTTCACCCTGCGTCCTTTTTACGTTGGATAATGGATCGGGACTTGTTATCATCCGACCACCCGTTCGGGCAGCTCTTCTTGTATGTAATTTGGCTTCATTACCGATTTTTAATAATACTCCATACAATATTTTTCCTTACAATATTTTTGCATCTAACTTAAGATCAAAATTTGTATTCAATTTGGTCATTTTATATTTTAAAGATCATAATTTTTCAATATAGGATGAGACTAATAAAATATAATTTTATTACTTCTAACACTTAATGACTCATATTCCAAAATATGTAAGTTAATCACTCAAATAAAACGAATCCATGTTCACCCTTCATAAGTATTTCACTAAGTAGGTAATCCGGATTCTCCATGTGTGTTTTCACATGACTATTGTTTGGTAATTTTGTTCAAGTCCACCGCCAAAACACCATTGATTGAATGAGAGTAATTTTTGTTAAGAACTAAGAGCACTCGCATCAGTTGCCTTAAAAGTTATTTTAGGGAGTGAAAAAATTAATAACATCAAAAAATGTACTTTATCAGCTCACCTATAATGCATTAACTCCCAAAAATATTATTCACACAATGCAAAATGGTGAATATATTCACACGGTGTATAGAGCGGTTATTTAACATTTCCATCCTTTTCCCTCCAACATGTATTGTCTTTATAATATTTTTTGCCTCTATTCTTTGCGTCTTATCTATTATTAATAATTAATTTATGCTTAAAAAATTAATGTTATAAAACTTACGTAATTTGATAGTGATTTTTTTTTATTCATCTAATTTTTTTTTTAAAAAAAAGAGATAATGAAATTTAACCATAATTTATTTAAATCAGTATGCACTTTTAAAAAAATATAATTGTTGAAAACTTAAAAATTATTGATATATTTGAAAATTTAATTTTCGAAGATTGGGTGAATAATAGGAAAGTTGATAAAGTAGATGTATGAAAAGCTGCCAAAAATAGAACATTAACGGTTACAGGTGTATTATAGGGAAATTATTGGGAAACTGATGTGAGTGCTCTAAGATGGATGGTCAAATGAAACTGACGTAATTTAGAGATGTATTCCACATCATCAATTTGACATCATTTCAAATGTGTTTCGTCATAGTTCAATTGGTAAAGAATTAGAGTATAAATTTTCTACAGACTCTCTTAAAAGGAGCGAACTTTGTGTTGATGAAGTGATGACAATCTCTAATCCTTGATCGGTTGAAACACATTCCATCATTTACATACTTGTATATCCGTTAGTATAACAGTTTCACGCTTGATACTTGTATACTTGTATGAGTCCTTTCCCGTATTAATTAATTATCAGTTAATTTATTATAAGTACACATAAATTCTTTAACAGACACAAACTTAGTGCAATAGTGGATAGAGGACTGTGTGAAATGCATAAATATAAATATATATAATTAGACGCACTAAGCCCCTGAGGAAGAAGTAAGCTTAAAGTTGTTGCGAAATTGATTGACTACATGTGTCCACTAACTTCTTTGCAGCGTTAGCATTACACCAACGTCAAACTTCACAATCCAACCAAATCCTTGTATGTTAATTCATTGACTTACTCCATTTCATATTATATAAATATACTATATTTTCTATTTAAGATTAGTTCTTGCCTTAAAATAATCTGCCTAAAAATTAGTATTATTTCTAAATCCACCAATCTCTACCTAACACCACTCTACAAATCTCAAACTTCTTGTATTTAAACTTGACTTCCCCCTACTATTTTACTCACATTTCCAACAAAAACAAACATATCCATCCATAATCTTGGAAAATCTTCAACCCCTCTTATTACTCATAACATTTTCAACAAATCTTCAACCCCCCTCTTTTTAGTCATATTTTCAAGAAAGCTATAACTTCTTTTATTTCCATATTTTCAATCAAACAAAGACTTTGCATAATCTTGTAAATCTTCATCAACTTCTACTCTAGTTTTCAAGAAAACAAAGTCAAAAAATAAAATCACCCACAATTTATTACAATAATTTCTCATGGATCAACTAAAACCAAGTATAGCAAATTCATGTCCTCTTACACCTCTATCTTTTTTGGAGAGAGCAGCTATTGTATATGGAGATTGCCCATCAATCATATATAATAACACAACATATACATGGTCTCAAACGTTTGATAGATGCCTAAGAGTAGCATCTTCAATTTCATCATTGGGTATTCAACAAGGCCAAGTTGTGTCTGTTATAGCACCAAATGTTCCAGCAATGTATGAGCTTCACTATGCCATACCTATGGCTGGAGCGGTAATTAACACGGTAAATACCCGACTCGATTCCCGAACCATCTCGGTTCTCCTACAGCATGCTGAGTCCAGGCTGGTTTTTGTGGATTACCAGTCATGTTCCTTAGTCCTGGAGGCTCTGTCCATGTTTCGGCCAGAGTCTCCAAGACCGATTTTGATTCTCATCAAGGAAGAATCGTCGACTGGTTTTAGGATGGAACCCCAAGAATTCTTAATGGTGCCTGAAACAGAACATGATTTCTATACTTACCAAGAAATGGTCCAGCTTGGAAACCCGAACTTCAAATGGATCCAACCTGAAAGTGAATATACTCCTCTTACATTAAACTACACCTCAGGAACAACCTCAGCTCCAAAGGGTGTTGTTCATAGTCATAGAGGGACATTTATTGTGGCTCTTGATTCATTAATTGAATGGTCTGTACCAAAAGAGCCTGTTTATTTGTGGACACTCCCAATGTTTCATGGCAATGGTTGGAGCTTCATTTGGGGAATGGCTGCAGTTGGAGGAACCAACATTTGCTTAAGGAAATTCAATGCTGAAGTTATATATTCTATGATTAATCGCCACAACGTGACGCACATGTGTGCCGCCCCAGTTGTGTTGAACATGTTATGTAACTCTCCGGATGCAAATAAGCTGAGCCACCAGGTTGCTGTTTCGACTGCTGGGGCACCCCCACCAGCCGCGGTGCTGCATAAAACCGAGGCGCTCGGGTTCCTTGTGAGTCATGGTTATGGAATGACGGAGACAGGGGGGCATGTTATATCCTGTACATGGAAGAAAAAGTGGGAGAAGTTTCCAGCTTCGGAGAAGGCGAGGATGAAAGCTAGACAGGGGGTTAGGACAGTTGGAATGGCTCAAGTTGACGTTGTGGAGCCTGAATCAGGGCTCAGCGTGAAGCGAGATGGGTCGAGTTTGGGCGAAGTTGTACTCAGGGGTGCGTGTATTATGTTGGGGTACTTTAAGGACCCTGAGGCAACCTCGAAATGCATGAAAAATGGATGGTTTTATACGGGAGACGTCGCGGTAATGCACCCGGACGGGTACCTCGAAATTAAGGATAGGTCAAAGGATGTGATCATCAGTGGAGGTGAGAATTTGAGTAGTGTCGAGGTTGAATCCGTGTTGTATATGCATCCGACGATTAACGAGGCCGCGGTGGTGGCGAAGCCGGATGAGTTTTGGGGGGAGACGCCTTGTGCTTTTGTGAGTTTGAAGGAAAGTAGTGATGGAATGACAGAAGAGAAGGAGATAATAGAGTTTTGCAGGGCAAGGTTGCCTCATTATATGGTGCCCAAAAAAGTGGTGATTAAAGAAGAGTTGCCCAAGACTTCAACTGGAAAAATTCAGAAATTTGTGCTAAGGGAATTGGCTAAAGCTATGGATGCATCAAGAGTCAGTAGGATGTAAATTATTAAAAGAATAATTAGGCAAGTCTAAGTTGAGTTGCCATTTAGGATTAAATTATATTGTTTCTTTGGCAAGTTTGGATTTAATTTCTTTTGTTTGTAGCCAGTAATGATTCGTATGTATCTTGTGCTTCGGCATATATTTTGTAATAGAAGATGATATTGTGACTTAAATTAAAAGATTGTAATAAGATGTAGCTTAATTTATTATATTCTTATAGTATGTACACCCTTTTGAATAAGGAATTGAATATTTTTCGATTTAAAGACTAAAATATTATATTTTTGAGATGCATTACCATATTATGATGTAAACATTAAAAATTTATTAATATAAAATACTCGGAGTAGTAAATATCGTTAACATATCAATATTGATCACTGTAATACGAGATGAAAGATTTAGTACGAATTGCTTAACTATATTAAATCTTTATAAATGGTTCATTCATATTTTAATGTTACCTAACTATCAATTTTATGCTAGAAGTTTGAAAAAAAAAGTTTATTGTTTTATTAGTAAGTCATTATGTACTCAAATACTCTTTAAATCATGAAATGTTATTAGCAAAAGCTCGATAAAAAACAATTTAGTATAATATGTTGTTCTTTAAAAAATAAAAGTTATTTAGTATCAATAAGAAATATAGAAAAGAGAAACACTTATTATTATACTACTACCAAACCCTTGAAAAAAATTATAATTCTCAAATAAATTTCATGTCATTAACTAATTTCAAGGCTGGGCCTAAGTAACGAACGGAGGCTGGATTAGACCCAATAATATGAACCGATGCTTAAAACTCCTGGGCCTAGCTGAACCTAGACCTCAGTCGAATTAGTGGACTGTCCAAGTAGGCCTTTCCCGTTTAACTCGTCAAGTGGCAGACACAGAAATTGGCCTCTCACTTAGACCACCTCTAAAAAGATTGAGACTCTCAAACTAAGGGTCCTGACTGCTCCCTGCCCTAGGTATGATGTCAGAGGTTAACGCGAGATGTGCTTCGCCTGATCAGGGACAGTTACTTGCCCGTTAACCACTTCGAAACACAAGGTTCGCTCCCAGTAGAAATCAAACCTAAGTTGTATGAAGAGACCAGACAAGTTTACATTTTGCACTCCAGTCCTTTACCAGTCTATCTTTGAAATATGGAGTAATTTTGTAGTCTACTCATCAATTTTCTTTTTCTTTTTCTTTTGAACTTTCGTAATCCAAAAGCTTAGGTTTGCATTAAGAATCTAATGTACAATTAATATTAATTGACTCTTAATCTAATGGTACCATACATGAATATATTTTTAATTTCTCGCAGGCAGCATTTTAGCACCTATTGATTTCGCGTGTTTCATCAACTGATCAGGTATTAAAGCTTATATCAATTCAAAACTCAATTCGCTCCAAAACAATATCATAACCTACATTGCATAAAAAGCCAAAACTTGTGATATTTAACATTCCATTCTCTTAGTAAAACGTGTGTTTGTAGAAAATATATATTTCACTACTACTCCACCTTACTACTCCATGATGTTAATGTGTCGATCATATATCACTATATAAATCCATATAAAGGATCCATGATGCGAGCAGACAAGTAGGAGAAAAGTTGATCACTAAATGGCCACAACATATACCGATTTCAAACGTGAAGCAGCCTCAGGCTTAAAAATGATTTAGGGTTTCCCTTTAATAAAGTTAAATTCATATCTGATCTACATTTTCAATCTTCTACCTTTTTAGAATTTAATAACCACTTACCAGCAACAATTAAAATGTGTCTCAAATTTCAAATTGATAATTATCACACTAAATATATGGGTTATTATTGTTTATGATGATAAAGCTAAAGATCAATAATGGATTATACAAAAGTTCACTGATGAGTTTGTGTCATTTCATTTTCATCATTATTACATGTTGAAGGAATATAATGCATGCATCTGAGATGAGTGGGGTTTCAGAGATAATCAATCAACGTGGTTTGGATTAATTATTAGATAATCTATTGTCTAATTACTAAGTGGGATTTGGATTAATGAAATCAAAGAGCTCTTTACCGACTTGAAAATAAGTTGGATCTCAACAAGTCAACAACTATTATACCTCTCTATTATGGACTATGGTTGGATTAAAAAGCCAGTGCTAAAGATCTTGTACATGCATGCATAACTCCCCAACGAGAAATATATATAGTGATATATGAGTATATGACAATTAACTTTAATCTAAAAATTATTTTACTTTTCAAAAGTATGAATTAAACCGTCACACTAACGTCCTTATACTCTTGTCAATTGCTATGAAGTGATATACGAAGTGGTTAAATTGCGAGATGTGCCTCATCAGTAGTAGCTCAGTTGATGATCAGGGTTCATGCTTTCCTTTTAACTACTTCAACACAAGATTTTTTTTTATGAAAATATAATAGAAAATATCTTTAACAAAACCAAAACACAAGTCTTTCAAGTTAAAAGTTTGAGTCAAATGTTATTAATTATCGTACCTAAGGATTCAAAAACTATTGTTGAAGTGTGGAGAAAATTACTGAAATAGTCCCCGATAGTATCGCTAGATTGTAATTTGCTCTCTAATAGTGGCGCAATTGTAGTTCAGTCCCCGAAATTGCAAAAAACGTGGAAGATTAGTCCATGCATTAACTTTTCCATTAACTTGTAACACCAACACTCGATTAGATGTTAAATTTGAGGCAAAAACCAATTTTTAAGACTTAAACTTTAGAACATAAGTTGAAGTGTTGAGCTTAAGTGTTATGTGAAGTTGTGAACATAGCTAATTCGCTCACTTTTACATGTGAACATAAGTTAAAGTGTTGAGCCAAGTCTTAAAAGTTATTTTTTTGCCTCAATTTAAACCTCTAATCGCATGTTGGTGCTAAAACGTTAGTTCGGGAGGCTAATCTGTAACTTTTTTGTCATTTTCGAGGACTAAACTGCAACGTGCCACTATTAGAAACCAAACTACAATCTGATGATACTAACGAGGATTATTTTAAAAAAATTATCTTGAAATGTGCAAAATCAAAAAGCATGGCGGCGACCGCTTAGGTAAGGTAATTAGTGGTTTAAGCATATTCGAAATCTTGAAATGGAAATATTACATATCATTAGGAGCTAAAAAAGATTTGTATGAGCAACTTCCTTTTGCTTCCACCAAATTATTGAAAATGATTAACCAATCACACAAGAGTCAAGACATGCATCACTATTTCACCTTAATCTATTTTAAAAATGCTCAAAATTAGACAAGTGGTAAGATAATAATGAGATAAGTAACACCAACTAAATGAGTTGGATACCATTTTAATTTGGGATTAGGCACTTAATTTAGCTATTGACGCATGCAATTGGAACCCACTATCATCCAACTTGAAAATGTAATGTGAGTGTGTGACCATCATCATCATGCATGAATGCTTTATTTTCTCCTCGTTCTTCTTATCTTCAACCTAATCTTTATAAAGTAATAAGAAATATTCATTGGTCAATTATCTCAACGACTTAGGTTGAAGAATGATTACCCCTATAATGGGACATGTGAGCTTCTGAGGGTTGGTTACGTTTGAAGAAAATATGCATATCTACTTATTCAATTTTTTGACTCTCAACTAAGGAAGGAAACAACTGTTCCTGTTATCGAATGGGTTGGCTTTCAAATCGGCTTCTTAAAATCGATTTGTTTGATAGTTAGGTTTGAATTTCAAATCAGTTACGTTTCAGTTCTATGAATCGAATTTGTTCGTTAATTGCTCGTTAAAACTGTTTATAAAGTTCATTTTTTTTGAAAATATATAGTTCTAATTCGAACGGTTACAATTCGTTCGTAATTCGTTGCAAATCGCTTGTTAACCGTTAGTTGAATTATTCAAGGCTTCTAGCCTAGTGGTACCGGACTCGAGCCTCTTTCCAAGAGGTCTCGGGTTCGAATCTCGCAGAGGAGTATATTTAAACATACTTCATCTGCTGCAGCGTTTTCGGGGCTGCTTGTGCAACATTTCAGCACCACTCTGTGGGATTTCAGGCGTTTCGACGATTTCCAGCACCCACTCTGTGGGATTTCCGGGCGTTTCATGACAACTTCGGGGATCAGACTTACATCCAGGAAGAAAAGTTCAAGGATTACGTGGATTCAGCAGTCGAGAAGACGAAACTGTTTATTTGGAGCTTAGACTCCCATTTACTAAGTTAGAAATGTAATGTAGTTGATATCGCATAACTATTTGTAACTTCTATCGTTTGAATGAAAACCGTTAGTTGAAGCTGTTTATAATATTCATTTTTATTTAAAAAATATACCAAACATAACTAGCTTGTAAGTGGAAAACGAATTACGATCGAAACGATTAAGGATTACGAGCCAAATTTTTTATTGATTTTATACAAATCGATGAACGAACACGTTTTACACGATTGTATTTAATTTTGATGGAATTACTATTTGAAGATCCAATACGGTTTATTAACGAATTGGTTTGTGAATGAAACCGATTTAATTAACGGTTTGAACTCGTGAACAACTCTAGAAACAACCAGTTTTCCTTATTTATATTTATACTTCTTTTAATGTTATGCAATGTTGTATATAATTCCTTATTTATTTTTATAACTTATTGTATTAAAATGATAGTGGATATCTATCTATTAAGAATAGATTTGGTATTAAATACTCTCTTTATTTAAATGATTGTCACATTTTGATTTTTGGTGGTCAACAAAACATGATTTAAAAAGTAAATATATATTATTCTATATGTAAAAAAATTATAAAAAGTTGATATTTCAAAATTATATATTGAGACGAATCTAACAAGGTCTCAAAAGACTATATTATTTCTTATCATTTATTGAGAGTTCATGATCAAACTTTGTTATGTTTGATCAACAAAAGTTAAAATATGACAATTTTTTAGGGACGGAGTTAATATAAATTTTGAAGAAGAACGTGTTCAAAACAGTTTAGGTGACAAATAAAAAAAAAAATCAAACTCTCCTAAATGACTTGCAAATAAAATTTGGAGGAAGTAATACCATTTAACTAGAATATTTTGATGAATGAAGTAGTTTCCCAAGAAAGGCAACTCTTTTACACAAACATAATTTCACATCAAACATGAGCACATAAACATCAATGCTCTAATAATTCAAAACAAAAAAAACATAAAAGAAGTGAAGCTTCCCTCCACAATCAAATATCTTGATAGAACACTTTCTTGAAAACCTCCATATGAGGAGTTTGCAAACACCCTCTCAAAATCAAGCCTCCTTCTTCATCATGATCAGGAAATAGTATGAAATCCCCATCAAAATCATGAGTAATTGGACCCATATAAATCTCTTTCCCCCATCCAAAATCCAAACCATGAAATGCCAATGTCAACCAACTTGTCACACCTAGATTTGGATTCCCATAAAATGGTGCTTCTTCTTCACCCTTCAAAGCTTCCAAATCTTGAAACATTTTCAAATCCTCCTGATTTTTCCAGCAGTCAATTGTCATGTTTATATACTCATTCGTTACCTTATCAATCGCTTCACGCACTCTGCTACATGCGTAGCTTAAAGATTTCGAAACTAGCTCACCGGAGCATCCCTCTGCAACCACATCAATTGTCCCTTTCCCAAAATAGTTGTCCGGTATTTGAGGTTTCATGCGCCTCCTGATATCAACTGAGATGCCAAGCCCTGTTTCTTGCTCGGGTTTATGCCCTCTAGCTTTGCTAGCACACTTCCATACATGCCCTGTAACACGCAATTAATTAAGCATTCTAAATTAAACATCATTCGTTAGCATATCCTTTAGAAAATATTATACCAATACACTAATTGCAAATTAACTAAAGCTTCCAATTCTCTAATTAAGCTGAGAATCTTCATAAATTGCTAGGACTCTGGAAATCATCAGTTATCCTAATTCTGAAACTATATAGTAATCTCGAATCAATTAAATCACGCGATTAACAAAGACATTAGTTGCTCAAATATAGTAATAAAACATGATATTATACTTGAAAGAATTTAAATTATCACCTGTAACAGTTTCATATCTTGAAAAAGGTCGAGAGTTCCCATCAAATTTCTCTTCATTTGCTCTTGTCTTGAGAATTTCAACTTGGGTTTTCGTTAACTTCAACATAGCCACACTTGTTTCCTTCCTCCTCTCCTCCTTATCGCTCGTTTCACCGATCAGGAGGGGGGGAGGAAGCAGAGGATTGAAATCCGCCGGAGTAGGATTAGAGGAGGGTGGCTCCCCCGCTTTCATCAACGTCCGATCAAGAATAGGGTGAACGTCCAGTTGCTCGCCACGAGCAGCTTTAGCCCATTCATGTAGGAAGAAGCTTGCCCCTCTTCCATCCACAACACCATGAGACATAGCAGGACATATTGCAACACTCCCACATTGGAATTTCGTAACTTGGACAAACAACAATGGGATTTCCTCAAAAGGGGTGTTCTTATAGTCAATCTCAGGAGACAGTTTGTGAATTTCTTGAAATGTTGAGAATTCACCTAGTTCTTCTAGTCTTGAATCAGTTTCAGCAACTGTGAACGCAACTCCGGTGGCATCACATCCTATCTCGAGGCGGCCTCGGGTTGTGTAATGTAAACGGCCAGCTACAGGGTAGAAGGGGACCAAGACTTTGCTTAATGAGTCTTTAAGAGTTTGAATAAGATTGGTTTGGGTGGTGTTTGGAGGCCGTTTGTAGATATGGACAGTTGGGATATGGCTGATATAGCCTATTTGATCCCATTCTGCTAGTGGGATTATGTTGTTTGGAGTTGGCTCAAATGGTTTGATTATTGAGGAAGATGTGATTGTTAGCTTCATTTTTTGGTTATTTAGGTGAGAATAATGAAGATTGAGGATGGTGTAATTTGGGGACAATTGTAATGGAATATAAATTGATAAAGTTTGTGGACGGATCATACAATATGGATTTAGCTAGGGTGTTGGGTAGGTAAAGATGATGATCCACCGTTCATATGTTCATACACTTTCTTCTTTTTGCTAAACAAATGAATATGCCCATACATAAGTTGTGCACTTGTGCCAACTCCAAATCTCTAAGTTTCACAACCAAACATGTCGTCTGCCCATAAGAATAGTGGCATTTAGGGAACCGGTCAGGATAGCAAAGTCGGTGGATTAGTTGAGTTTGTGTCTAGAAGTTTATGAGTGTTATTCATTTACCAATAATTTCTTGGTCAAACCTGTCATACAAGACTTGTCTAATGTGGTTTACCTGGTTACTGTGTTTGCAGGCTATTGAATAAGCCGAAACTCTACCCAATACGCACTCTATGGGTAGAGTTGTACATGAGCCGATCCCGAGCTCAAGAATTTTTGGCTCAGCTCGGCTCGGCGCGTCTCGGCTCATTTTGTTACGAGTGGAGCCGCTCCTTTAGTTCAGCTGACGCAAAGCTCTATCTATGTGTAGCGGTTGCGGAGTCTTCCGTTACACAGGTGGTATTTAGAGGCAGTAAAGAAGGTTAAATTAGTGAAGTAAGTGAGCTTGTGAGTTGTGATTGTAAAATTATGAGTTCGATTACCTTATAAATAATTTGTTTGTCAAGTTTGTTACACGGAACTTGTCTAGTACTTCATCCATTCTTTTTTATTTGTCTTTCTTGTCATTTTCACATAAATTAATGAAAATAAAAAGTAGGCAAGAAGTATATTGAAAATGTAAAATAACAATCAATTGCAGTTATATAATTGGTTGGTGTTATAAGAAAAAGTAATAGAAAAATATATTGAAAATACAAATTTATAATCAATTATGTTAGAAAGACAAGTACTTAAAAACAAAAAAAAAATTAGACAAAAAATAGATAAATAAAAATAAAGGGAATATAATTTACATGACTAGCATAATTAACGGTTATTACTTTAGTCCTAGATCTATTAATGCACACTTGATGATAGAAGCTGGGAATTTTGCCTCGGGAACTTGATATGGTATTGAACTCTTATGTCTAATGTATTCAAGTTTAGATTAACCTATTTCAAGTTAATTGAATAGCTTAGTGGAAAAGACTCTTGTTAGTGACCGCAAGGTCCTGGTTTTGAAACTCACCTGATTAATAATTTACAAAAAAAGGAAGAAAAAAAGTGTAGATTAACCTATTTAAATATTGAAAAAGTAATTATTAATGAAATATAAATGCTAGCTAGCTAGCCAAGTTTAATCACCGGTCGGTCTATAACTCGATATCCGTGACAACTCGTTAGATCTGTATGTCTTTGACATTAGGCCAAGGAGCCACCGGCCACTAAAATTCATGCAACTTGAACATGGCCGAAGTTCTCAACTTGTTTGCCATTATACTCAATTGTAGTAGAATATTTGATTTGAGTACTTTATTTTTCGAGATACAATAATATCAACAAATACAGTTTTATAAAACACTCGAACAAATGTAAGGTGAAATAAAGATCATATAAAAAATTATCAAAGAAAAGATTGATTCAACAACATAAATAACATATATTTAGAATCGATTTTTATTGATGATGTGAGCGCAATCGCCCTAAATCGAGCCATATACACCTTAGTCTATGTGATGTTGAAACCAAGTTGCGAGACAAAAATAAGGTAGGTCAACAACGCGACATCTAAGTCAATGGGGAAAATCGTTTTTTCCACGTTCATTTGTCTTTGTCAAATATCGTAGCCAACCACTGCAAGTCAACAATCTAGTTTGCCTTAACAAAATATTCTCACTCACCCAAGTCTTTAGTTCACATTTATATTTTCTTCACTAGTTTTGAGTTCATTACAAGTGTAATTGTGTAAATATGTCGTCACATTATCTTTTGATGAGGAAAATCGATTTATTAATTAGTTTGGCCCACAATTCAACTAACACCCCTGCTCTAAAGTCCAAACATTTTTGCTTATATTTCAAACAACAATTAAATACGATTATTTTCTGCAATAATCTATCGTTTCTTTTTAATTTCAAAATTTCTATTTTATCATTTAATATTTGACATCTATCTCCACTATAGACATTTTCAGGACATGCATATTGACTTTCACTAACCAACATTTTAATCCTTATGATAGTTGATCTTATTGTCATCTTAATAAATTGTGCAATTTTAAATTTTTAGAATTAATTTTTAAGTTTTGAATCCTATTATTTTTATATATATTGTGTAATATTTAATGAAAAATATATATAACGGTAGCATTTTAATCTGGTTGTCCTTATGGTTAGTTTGATTGGGAGTTCGCTACTCGTTCTTGATTAGAATCAGCATGAGAATGTATGGAGAGCACATCCACATGAGAATGAACAGAGCACGTCTGCTCCTCTATTTTGGTTAATTTGGTTCCTCAGGTCTCGTCTCGTTTGGATGGATGTTCGGAGGTTAGTTTCGTTGGTGCCGCCTTGGAAGGAGGTGTGGAGCTCCTGTCTTGATCTTGATTTTCCTTGATTTTTTTCTTGGAGCCATTAAACTTGAAAATATGATCGGTGTTCGATCACAAACACTCCAACGATCAAGTCAGTTCAGAGTATTTGAGAGTACAGGTATTAAGGGAGTAAAGATTACCTTGTCTGTTGAATAGAGTTGGGTATTTATATGTTACTTTCCCCGTAATCATGGGCGTAACTAGGGCGAGGGTGGGCCATCCCCCCCCCCCCCGAATTTTCGAATATTAAGGTAATATTGTGTAGAAATACTAAATAAGTTTATAAATCAGCTGGTGGAGAGAACCGGCTTTTCGTTTTATTTTTCTGTTCTTAACTCAATTGCTATATAATTTGGCTCTTGTTTTCTTAATTATATTTACTTTGCCCCCCTATATTTTTTAAAATTGATTCCATTTAAATTTCATCGTGATTTTGCCGCTGCTCGTAACTATCGTACATCATGAGACGGTGTCCCCTCTCATTTTGATGCTCCTTTAACCATGCTAAAAATGGGTTGTAGTCCGTGAATCAAGTCCACATGCATTTAAATTGGTAAAAACTAATTCCAAGGCCCTACTTTCCAAGGCCCAACGAACCAGTGAATCTAAGGTTGGATATTCATTCCAACCAATGAATTCAAGGTTGGAATGAATACTCAACCTCAGATTCATTGGTTCGGTTCTAAACAACAATTCAATTTTTCATTATTATATAGCGAACCAGTGAATCTAAGGTTGGATATTCATTCCAACCTTGAATTCATTGGTTGGAATGAATATCCAACCTTAGATTCACTGGTTCGTTGGGGCCTTGGAAAGTAGGGTCTTGGAATTATATTTAAATTTCTCTGGAGTTCCATAAGTAAGGTGCACATCAGTTTACTTGTGGAAAATGGACAAAAAGCAAACTGACAATGTATAGTGATGTGGGAACTTCAAATAAAGGGGGGCATATATTCTTTTGGGAATGAGAGATCCAGGAAAGTACCAACCCAGAAGGAATACTTAGTAATTAAACACCAAAAAACTTCACATGTGATGTGATGAATTAAGAACAAGATCTTACAAATTAAAAAGCAACTTGATATTTTCACCTTTTGACGAAAAAGCTAATAAATACAATATAATAAACCATATTCATGTATAAAATGAAAGTTATGAATGGAAATATTCAAAAGCATCCACTAATTCTTGACAATCATGCACTAATCAATAAAGCTTATCAAGTAGTAGAATTTATAGTACAATATATTAGTGCCACCATGCCGACGGTGGGGTGATTAGTCGTATTATATATAGTAAGTTCGGTTCAACTCTACGTAACTAATATCATGCATTATTTATCATAGAAAAAAGTTCGACTCGATTCATTATTATTTAGTCACCCTGAGCTTATTAAGCCTAACATATGTCAAATAATCGCCTAATGGCTTTAAACTCCAAATTTAACAAATTAAACTTCACTAATTTGAATTAACCATTATTATACTTTTGTATTCTTAAATTGACCATTATAGGATGAAGATAACATAAAAGTTGTATAATTCTACTGAATTAATCGAATAGCCTAGTGGTTATGGCTCTTGTTAGAGACTAGAAGGTCCTGGGTTCAAAATTCACCTCGTCGCTAATTTACAAAAAAAAAAAAAAAAAAAATTGTATAATTCTACTCAAATAGATCATATATGGATTTAATGAATTGAACCTAACTTTGATCTTTTCAAATATAGGTGACACATCTTGTTACTATCCCACTGGTCCACTGCATATTACCAACTCGCATTGAACCGATGTGATGGGGTGAAATGATCAATAACGCATACGAGTTTGGAGTTTCTTTGACAGGTTGATTAATTAATTATATAAATGAAACTATTATTATTTATACCTTTTATAAATTAGATATGATAGTATGAATACAATCATATTACAGACGAATATATAAATTCTTAATTAATGAACAGTTAGATGAAATATGAGACAAATTGTCTCTAACAAGGTTTGAACTCAAAACCTCTCGATTAAAAACTTGGGTCGAATAATATCAAATTACTGAGCCATCGACACTATCAGACACATTTAATCAATTATTATAGATGATGCAATTATTATTTATACCTTTGATAAATGCACGTTAATTTTCTTAATCTGAGGCTTATCCTTTTTCTCACAAAAAGTAACAAATTGATTTAAAGTTTAAACAAATCAAAACAAAAGTTTACACACGTTGTGAAGTATAACCTAATTGATGAAATAATAGTTGACATTTGAAAGATTAAATATTATGTGCATGTATAGACTATAGTACTCGTTTTCTTTACTAGCACTACTACTTGGTGGACTAAACAAGTGGTTTAACTAAACATGAATCTCAAACCTCCTCATTCTCTATAAATACCTCACTATATTAGAATTGTTAAAAGGCATCAAACAACCTCAAGTTCCCTCTCAAATATATATCCATTTCTCAACTTCATCATCAAAATCAATCAAAATGAAGGTTTCTTTCACAACTTCATCTTTGGTTAAACCTGCAAAGCCAACATTCAATGGGGTTATGCAACTAGCCGATTGGGATCAAATAGGATACATAAGCCATATTTCAACAGTCCATATTTACAAACCACCAAATAAACAAGAAAACTCCATTGCCTTCATCAACACCCTCAAAAACTCACTCAGTAGACTCCTTGTCCATTTCTATCCTATTGCCGGGCGCCTCCGTTGGATCAACGGGGGCCGCCTGGAGCTCGATTGCAATGCCATGGGCGTTCAGTTTATAGTAGCTGAAACCAAGGCCAGACTATCCGACCTCGGAGATTTCTCAATGTCTTCGGAGATGTTGTCTCTCGCCCCTAGCATCGACTACGAAAATACTTCCCTGGAAGAACATCCCTTGCTATATGTCCAGATTACTAAATTCCAATGTGGGAGTATTAGTATTTGTCCCGCCATGTCCCATGTGATCGTCGATGGACGATGTGCTAGTTACTTCTTAGCCGAATGGGCGAAATTTGCTAGGGGAGAGTGCCTCGACTTTTTACCTTTCCTCGATAAACGGGTCCTCAGGGCGGGTGAGGTTCTTACTAAACCTCCCCCACCTGATTTTGTCCCGTTTGTCAATCCCCCGATCCTGATAGGTCAAAAGAACACCAATGAGGAGCGGGAAAAGGAAACGATGGTGGGCATGCTAAAACTGACAAAGGCTCAGGTGGAGTTACTAAAACACACGGCTCACCAGACGAGGCCGGACTTGGATAAGTCCGGTCGACCTTACTCAAGATACGAGACAATCTCGGGACATATCTGGAGGTGTGCTAGCATGGCCCGTGGCCACAAAGCAGAGCAAAAAACAGGGCTGGGCATATCCGTGGACATACGCAAACGCATGCAACCGCCAATCCCACAGAATTTCTTCGGGAACTCGACTATCGACGTAGTGGCAGACGCCTCGTCAGGCGATCTAGTATCCAAACCATTAGGATACGCGGCGAGCAGAATCAGAGAAACCATCGACAAAACCGATGCAAAGTTCGTGCATCACACAATTGATTTCTGGAAAAACCAGGAGGATTTTACTCCATTCCAGGATGTTCATGGATGTGAGGATGGACCATTTTATGGAAACCCAAATCTTGGAGTTACAAGTTGGTTAACATTACCATTTCTTGGTCTGGATTTTGGGTGGGGGAAAGAAGTATACATGGGACCCGTAACGCATGATGTCGATGGTGACTTCATATTGTGTCCGGATAATAGTGGAGATGGATCGGTAATTGTGAGAGGTTGTCTACAAGTTCCTCACATGAAAGCTTTCAAGAAATTGTTTTATGATTTTAGTTAAGGGATACTAATAACTTAATGGTGTGGAAATAAGCTAATAATAAGAATATAATAAGACTTCCTTTTCCATGGAAGATATAAGTAAATGTTTCATGTTAACAATGATGATTATGTTATACTCTTGTAATAATGATCACTTTCAAGTGGTTGGAATTTAGTATGTTCAAGGCTAGTTTAACACTAATGGAAGCCTAGATTATTTAATTACATGGTTGTGATATAGTATAATATATTTCCCATGGAGGCTCATCAATATATGTTTTCTTAATCAAATATATTTAGATTTTGTTATTCTTGCAATGTTTCATTAATCATAAACATATGTCTGACTAAAATCTTGGTAAATAGAATTTGAACATGAACAACTGACATACTTGAGCTTCTTCATAACTGGAAATTCCAAGTCAGGTTGAGAGTGCACGCACAATGTATGCTCTGAAACTGCCTTAGAAACTCGCATACGTAGAGTTTTCTCGACCATTACCATTTGGACGGTGTCTTGAAAACATTTTGTTTTCTAAATCATTCATTTAGTGGATACTTTCACGACACTATTTCCACGGCCCTAGTACTACTCCCTACTCTCTACGTTGGGTTTTTTCATGAAAAAACATTGGGCGTTCGGTACCATTATCATACACACACTATGCACACATGAGCAGTGGAAGTAGCTTTTACCGAAAAGATGTAGCAGAGAAGTCACAACATCTAATGGGACATTGAGGGTAGGGCTGTAAACGAGCCGAACCCTACCGAATATCAAAGGGTTCAACCTCGACACGTAGGTAGCTGGCCGAGCCTAAAAACAAAAAGTTCGGCTCGATTCCGAGGCCTATTTTTCAGTTACTATTCGGCTCGGGATTCGGCTTGAACGACCGGACATTCGAATAGGTTTGGTTCAAAGGTGATGAAATTTTATTATCCCTAATTTGGAACTAATAGTTATTACCTCAAATTAGATAATTGAATTAATTAAGTAATAGAATTAAAATGTACTATTTCCGCCCCTAAAAAATTGTCACATTTTGACTTTTGTTGGTCAAACATAACAAAATTTGATCATGAATTCTCATTACACGATAAAAATAGTATAGCCTTGTGAGACCTTGTTAGATTCGTCTAAATATATATTTTTATAATATCAAGTTTTTATAATTTTTTCACATGTAGAATAATAGATATTTACGTTTTAAATCGTATTTTGTTGATCACTAGAAGTGAAAATGTGACAATCATTAAGGGATGGAGGGAGTATTATGCACTACCAAACCAATTAATTCAATCACATGTAATTTGATTTTATTATATTTAGTGGCAGACTCACTCTAGGTCGTGCCTATTCAATCGAACAGTCACTTTTTAAAAAAAAGAATTATATATTTTTAAAGAAAATGTAGAAATTGACATTTAAATATATTTACATACTTTGAACATTCAATTCAAATTTATATTAATATCAAACAATTACTTAAAATACCTAAATGGATAAATATGTCATGTCAACCGCACCCAAAGATTATTTCGGTTGTTATCATTTGTCCAATCACCCAATCTTATGTTTTTGTCCATTAACTGAAACTGTTCCTCCATTTCTTGATGAATGATGAGTTGAGGTATTAATATTATGCGGCGCTGAAATCAGCCCAATAGATTTTCTCTTTCTTCTAATGGGTTAATGATCAAAATATAAAAAGTACCGAACCTCCGAAAGAACTAAGAAGCATTCATGCAAAGCGGGCTGGACTTTGGCTAATCGACTACGAACAGTAGGGGATTGACTTGCGAGCTTAAATAATTAATTTTACCACCCTATTTAAGAAGGATAATAAAAATATTAACCCAGATAATTTAGTTAAAAGGAAAAATAGAGGGAGTAGCCCAAGATTTTATATATTAATCCGCGAGGACATCGACTTTCGATGTGGGAGGTGCATTTTAACACTACCCTCACGTGTAACACAATCATCGGCATCGCCGGTATTAACTGCCGAAAACAACATCGACGGGTTACACGTGCCTCAATAACTCGGGTCTGGCTCATGATACCATGATAAGAGTTTATGGGGTTCCACTCTAAAACCAATTGGCTAGTGGAACTAGGTATCGGGAAGGTCCATAAATCACTATGAATAATATCAAAAGGCATAGAAGTAGTAGATAAAGAGGGAGTAAATGGTTGTTTGATATGCTTTCCAAGGACACAAGATTGACAGAAACGAGAAGTGCAACATGTACATTTTATTAAATTATTCTTTTGGAGGGTAGTAAAAACAGGTGCTCCTGGATGACCTAAACGTTGATGCCATAAACTAGACGACAATGTGGAAAGATGACATTGAGAAGATGGGCTAGTCGCGGAAGGGAGAGCTGTTATAGTGAAAGGATAGAGGTCTCCCATGATGTTACATTTAAGAATCCTAGTACCCGTATTAATATCTTTCACAGAGAAACCAAATGGGTCGAATTCAATAGTTATAGAGTTGTCTGTTGTAAACTTACGAACATATATAAAATTCTTGATTATGTGAGGGACGTGGAGCACGTTATATAAGTGAAGGGGGGATGTGGTGCTGATAGAATGGTATGACCATGACCATGAACCGGAACCGAATGACCATTCCCAACGACGACATTATGATTGCTAGAATTAGAATAAGTGTGAACTATACTTATTATATGATGCGAAGTGTAAAATTATACTAATGAAATAATCTCATGCGTTTGGTAGCCAGGAACGGAATGAAACAAACATTAAGGGAATGAAAATTGATTGAATTATTTGGTTTAGTAATTAGGAATATTTATTATTTAAGATGAGATAATCGAATGAAGAAAAATAGAACACAGTTACTCATTTTGAATCATCAACCAGCAAGAAAAAAACCTGCTAACTACTCGCCCACCAATCCATCATCATAATTTACAAAAGGTCTTGGGTTCGAAACTCATATGATTGCTAATTTATAAAAAAAAAAAAAAAAAAACCTCAGCCCCACACCATCAATTATGTTACATATACTTCACGTAATCACGTGTTAATTGCCCATGAATTGGCTAGAAGTCTAGACTCTAGATCCATAACTTGTCCACACAATTTTGAAATCAAAAGATAGGGCAATTTAAATGAGTACGTAAATACTTAAAGTGGGACCTTTTTTACATGGATATTAATGTCTTGTAGTTCAAAAGATTATGGCCCTAAAGATTCTCAAGAAGCAATATGAAAACTAACCCTCTTTGGACACATTCTTATGTTTCTGACACCCAACAAACATGATAATTTCTCATGAGAAAATTGGAAGAATGCCCTTTCCCATTTTTTTTAAACTTTTACACCCTTTTTTTATTTTTTTTTATTTTAGTACTTTTCTTTTTTCAAATTATCTATTTTGCCATTAATGAAGAATGTTGCTAAAAATACCCTTGTTACTTATTTTTTAATTCTTTTTAAAATTATTTTTTTAAAACTACTTTTAACATTTGTTAAACTTTTTTTGTTTTGTTTTGTTTTGTTTATTTTCTTAATTATAGTTTGGTCATCCTTTCTTCTTCTTCCTCTTAATTATTTTTGTTCATCCCCTTCTTCCTCTATTTTTATTCCAACTTTGAGCTCCATATATTTTTTTTTTTGTTCACTTCTTATTTTCGATCTCGCCACCCCTAAAATCGCACGCCTTGATTTCCTCCGGTAACAACGAATTTTCACTTCGAAATTTTTTTCATTGTAACCTTAAGGCATGGTAGAGGACACGTTGAAAACGTGAGAAAATCATAGAAAACGTCAGCGTTCCCTCCATCATGCCCTTAGGTCAAGATGCACCACAATGAAGTTTTCATCGTGACCTAAATGCACGTTAATCTTATTAATCTTAGGCTTATCCTTGTTCTCACAAGAAGTAACAAATTGATTTAAAGTTTTATCCTTCTTTACAAAGTGTACTACTACTTTGTGGACTAAACAAGTGGTTAAACTACACATATTGAAACTCAAACCTCCTCGTTATCTATAAATACATCACTAGATTAGAATTGTTGAAAGGCATCAAACAACCTCAAGTTCCCTCTCAAATAAATATTATCCATTTCTCAACTTCAACATCAAAATTAATCAAAATGGAAGTTTCTTTCACAACTTCATCTTTGGTTAAACCTGCAAAGACAACGTTTAAGGGGGTTATGCAACTAGCCGATTGGGATCAAATAGGATACATACGCCATTTTTTAACACTCCATATTTATAAACCACCAAATAAACAAGAAAACTCCATTGCCTTCATCAACACCCTCAAAGCTTCCACTAGTACAAAAAAGCTCTTAGACAGCGCTCAAAAAAGCTCTTAGACAGCATATAAAAACGCTATTAAGAAAGCCGCTGTCTAAGTAAAAAACACTTAGACAGCGCGACACGGGAGCGCTGTCTAAGTCCTATTTAGACAGCGCTTCATTGAGCGCTGTCTAATTAGGACTTAAACAGCGCTTCATTGAGCGCTGTCTAAGTTAAAAAAAATATTAAAAAAAAATATTTTTTTCATTTTAGATCTATTAATACAAAATTGTTTAAAAATACATAAAAATTACAAAAAAACAAAAAAATTATCTTCAATTAGACAAATTACAAATACATTTTAAATCAAATTATTTGAATGTGATAAAAATTACATCAAATCATTACAAAATAACACTTTTCATTTACATCGACATCTTTTTCTTCACCCTGAAAAACAATAAAACCAACATCAACCACACATCGATGTTTGAGCTGGATAGGCTGGCCACCATAGAGTAGAGGCACATCTTTGCTTGTTTATCACAACCTCCAGAAAAAAGTAATTTCCTACTTTCCGAGCAGATTGAGGATCTATCGAGTTGTGCCTACAATTATTAAAACAAGATACAAACGGAAAGATTGAGGATGACATCAAGCTCTGGAGTGCGAACAGAAGTTATCAGAAAACTATTAAAGTTGTAGAAGCTAAAACCTGTCCATTGCAGATCCCATATCAAAAGTCACATTGTTGAATGACATACTAATCAGTGTATCATTATCTATGCAGTCTTACTAATGGAAAAGTTTCAAATTCACCACAAGCAACATTTTAATCAGTTAGGCACACCGGTAACGGACTAGTTGAATGACATTGATATTATCATACTTCCATAATTAATGCATGCACTGTAACAACTCAATAAGTGACTACAATATGTAAAAAAAAATACACGGAAGATTGTCATGCAAAATCAGAGTTAATGCAAAATCTGAGTTAATGAAATAATATGATACTTATATTTCACAATGTGATATGTGATTACTTACTGTTGTGTGGATGTGCATATCTGACTCTTGAGCATCACTCCCCATTGAATACCTGTACTGTACGTCAAAAACATTTGGGTAGATTTTACAGAGATCTCGATTTACCTGATATGTTGAGTGAATTACAAAAACATTTGGGTAGATTTTACAGAGATCGTGTTGTTCAAGCTTCGTATGAATATGCTGCACTATCAAGTCAATTGCCACATCATTGTCGGACCCTCTCGGGATAATGATATCAGCATACTTTTTAGATGGCAACACAAACTCCTCAAAACTAGGCTTCACAAACTTGGAATACTGCAAAGTTTACAGAGGCCATTAGAGATATGTTGTTTCAATATTATCACTAGCAAGTCGCGAAAACCATTGAAACATTTATATACTACACATATCTTCCAGATTTTGTCAAAATTCTATCGAGTTATGATATGTCACCTTTCCCATGAAATTTCAAGTCGAATACTTTCTCTTAGTATGCAAACTCACACGTACATATGTACTCTATAGACATCTCAGTGGCACCATGAACTCTTCTATCATCTACTGACCTGGTCAAGCACATATTCGATGTTCCTACCCCAGTCTTTAGTATCACGCTTTACCCTCCTCGCAAGCCGCACATCAGAATCTGCACTGATGAGAATCTGAATATGGTTATCGAGCAACAACAAAAATTCAGGCAATAAAGCTGTCATAGGTTCTTCTCCAAGTATAACAAGTATGCATGCTTTAGTTAAGTACGCTGCCTTTGATTGGGTATTTGGGATAAGATGATTAGATGCTACAAAATTTAAGTACCATCCAAATTGAACTTCAATAAATGTGAATGACTAAAGGCCACTGACAGGTAGCTTTATGGAAACTCAATAGAATATAACAGGAAATGTGAGATGAAACTACCCAAGAGTTATGCTAATCCCAAAATTATGATGTAGATGAACTTTGCCAATTAGTGTGAGCTACTTTTCAGTTTTTCTTTCTGTAACAACATATGCCTAATCAAGTCGAGTACACAAACTATGGTGCTACTCTGTTCCTGCACTGAACCAAATGGCAATGTAAATATCCGTACAAGATTATCAATAACTCAATCGAGATGCTTAGATCTGAGGTTATCCAATCCATCAGGCATTACTCATTCACTTCACCAATGATTGGAAGGAAAGAAGAGATGAATGCCTATAACTTCTATTAACAAAACTTATCAATTAATACTTCTATTTCAAAGAAAATTCATACTCCAGGAACCCTAAATTAATATACAAAAAAGTAAATAGTTACCTTGGTTGAGGAAGAAGACCAAGCAGTGTTTGAAGAACGCCTTGAAGAAGCAAAAGCAAAAGCAAATAATCAGCATCAGAAATTGAAAATTGGTACAATAAACACAAAATTTGAATATAAAAATCAATAAAATTGAACCAATATAATCAAAAATTGACCAAAAAACTCGAAACTTGAAATCTTAAACCCTATAATCGAACACCTTAACAAAAACCACCAAAGAAAAAGAAAAATGAATTACAGATCTAAATATCTACAGTTCGTAAACGCCAACTAATTTCTCACAATTATTTTCAAAACCTGCATCAACACAATACGCAACTTAAACACAATTATTTTCAGGAATTGTAAATTTCCAAAATCCCTATCTAAAATCACCAAAACTGAATAAAAATCGAAAAATAGACCATTTTGCATCTAGATTCACTTCAAAATATAGGTAAACACAATAATTAGAATTTTTCTATTCTCCAAAACTCCAATAACCACGAAATGAACAAAAATCGAAAAAGTGGAATGTTGCTATGACGCGATTTAGACTTGGTTCCTTGTCGAAGTCCTGCGAGATGGAGAAGGGTGGTTTCTTTTTCAGAGAAATGAGATGAGGAGATGAAGAAGTTTTTGACAGAGTGAGAGAGAGACGTCGAGGTGGGGGGGCGATTCAGAGATGAGGGAATTAGTTTTGTTTGATGGAGGCGCTCAAATTAGGGGTAAGGGCTATTTTTCGATGCACTAACATAGACAGCGTTCAAAAGCGTTTTTCAAGTTGTTACTTAGACAGCGCCACACGGGAGCGCTGTCTAAGTGACAATTAGACAGCGTTTTTCTTTATAGTGTTGTTTAAGTGGTGCTGTCTAAGTCTTATTTTGTACTAGTGTTCACTCAGTAGACTTCTTGTCCATTTCTATCCCTTTGCCGGGCGCCTCCGTTGGATCAACGGAGGCCGCCTGGAGCTCGAATGCAATGCCTTGGGCGTTCAGTTTATAGTAGCTGAAACCAAAGCCAAACTGTCCGACCTCGGAGATTTCTCAACATCTTCGGAGATATTGTCTCTCGCCCCTAGTATTGACTACGAAAATACTTCCTTGGAAGAACATCCCTTGCTATATGTCCAGATTACTAAACTCCAATGTGGGAGTATTAGTATCTGTTCCGCCATGTCCCATGTGATCGTCGATGGACGATGTGCTAGTTACTTCTTGGCCGAATGGGCGAAATGTGCCCGTGGGGAGGGCCTCAACTTTTTACCTTTCATCGATAAACGGGTGTTCCGTGCGGGTGAAGTTTTGACCAAACCTCCCCCACCTGATTTCGTCCCGTTTGTCGACCCCCCGCTCCTGATAGGTCAAAAGAACACCAATGAGAAGCGGGAAACGATGGTGGCCATGTTAAAAGTGACAAAGGCTCAGGTGGACTTGCTAAAACAAACGGCTCACCAGACGAGGCCGGACTTGGATAAGTCCGGTCGACCTTACTCAAGATACGAGACAATCTCGGGACATATCTGGAGGTGCGCTAGCATGGCCCGTGGCCACAAAGCAGAGCAAAAAACAGGGCTGGGCATATCCGTGGACATACGCAAACGCATGCAACCGCCAATCCCACAGAATTTCTTCGGGAACTCGACTATCGACGTAGTGGCAGACGCCTCTTCGGGCGACCTAGTCTCCAAACCATTAGGATACGCCGCGAGCAGAATCAGAGAAACAATTGACAAAACCGATGCAAAATTCGTGCATCACACAATTGATTTCTGGAAAAACCAGGAGGATTTCACTCCATTCCAAGATATTCATGGATGTGAGGATGGACCATTTTATGGAAACCCAAATCTTGGAGTTACAAGTTGGTTAACATTACCATTTCTTGGACTTGATTTTGGGTGGGGGAAAGAAGTATACATGGGACCCGTAACGCATGATGTCGATGGTGACTTCATATTGTGTCCGGATAATAGTGGAGATGGATCGGTAATTGTGAGAGGTTGTCTACAAGTTCCTCACATGAAAGCTTTCAAGAAATTGTTTTATGACTTTAGTTAAGGGATACTAATAACTCAAGGGTGTGGAAATAAGCTAGTAATAAGACTTCCTTTGTCATGAAAAAATCCTTTTATGTCATTGATTGTATGTCTTATAATTACAATATTGATTGCTAACTGTAAAATACTTTTGTTTCTATATGGATAATGAAAACATGAATAAATTTTATAATTAACAATTGAGATTATTATGATGAAAATTTAGTTTGATTAAAATGATATAAAAGGAATTGTGTATTATTTTGCTCAGGCGATATGAAATTGCGCGCTGACATTTTCACTAGTCATAAAGAAAACATCAACATTTAAATTTTTATTTCTGTATATTTATGTATTTTGAACAATCAATTCAAATTTACATCAATAAATCTACACTTGATTATAATCTATTTCATTCTTCTTATTAGACATGGCCAACAAAGCGGGTCTCCGGACGATCCGCATGCCTGATCCTTTAACTCGGTTCGGTTTCGGTCATGGCTCCTGATGCGGACCTTTATATATAGACATATAGAGGGAAGAGAAGTTATACCTTGCCTTCTTAGTATGACAACAATCAACAGGCATCTAAGGAGAAGTTCACACCTCTCCTTCCTGGGATAGCCTGCTGTTGTTGGCTCATGAATCTTAATGGACGTAGCTCATGAAAGTGTGATCCGGTGCTTCTGGATCGTACAGACGAAGTTCAAATTTGAATTATAATGACTTCATCATTGTGTTTTAAGGAAAATATTTAAAATTTCAACAGAGACGAAACCAGGATGAATATGCAAGGGAGGCCAACTTAAAAAATGAAATAAGGGCCAATTAAATATAAAATAAAATAGAGAGCTAAATATGAAAAACACTTAAACTAACAACAAAATATTGAACTACAAAATGATATTAATGAAATTCGAACCCATCCTACCTAAAAAAAGCAATTCCTTACCATCTGAGCTACAGGCAAGCTTGGTGGTGTAACAACCATATATACATATTATATAAGTAATATCTGAAAATCTCGTGGGGGGCATGGCCACCCTCTCCCTCTCCCTAAATACCCTCCTGGATGGCGATATGCTATTTGACTTGGTTTAGTTATGTATTGATATATTTCCATGTATTTTATTTGTAATTTCTTGTTATTCTTTTGTGAAGTTAATTTTCCAATAATTACTCAGTCTTGATGAATTAAGTTGCATTTTAACCTTATTTTTATACGTATATATAATTGAATGGACTCTATCAAAGAAAAAATTGAATGGACAAGCTTAGGCGTTGCTTTTAGGTAACTTGTCCAAAATATATGTACGACAGGCAGCATATATAAACCAATCATTTCATAACACGTTATGTGTAAGGTATCATTTATATTACTAAATTGGTTTGATAATAATGAATTTGAACCAATGATTGTTTTGCAAAATTTGACTTACAACAATAATACTTGACGCATGAGCTCATTAGAGAAAGTTCATACTTATTTATTATTTACTGATTCAACTATTAGTATACGCTTATACAAAACCAGAAAAACAAATTATTTGTGGACAATATATAAATTAAACATATTTCACAGAAACTTCAACTTAGTTGTTAGACTAAACCTGTGCTGTTAACTTCATTACTAAGATAATGTAATTAATCATTTTAACTCAAATATATAAAGAAATATTCAAATGAAAACTTTTTTTAACTAGCTAGCTAGCATGAAACATAGGTCAAATTGTGGCCATCTAATATCTCACCAACTCTGGTCATTAGGTTCAAAAACAGAATCAGTTTTCATCGCTTATATGTTTTCTTTTGTCCCCACAACAACCATTGTCTCATTATTCCAACTTTCATTATCCTCTAGGAAAATATAATTTTGAATTAACTCAAAAAATTCAACTATGCATTAACTCAACCTAACGTCAAGAAATAATAGTAGTCCCGATTATTTTATTTAACATTATTTCGAATTTGGAATACAAATCTGTACATAAATTATTCTTTAATTATATTATAAAAATAAATAAAAATACACTTTACACAATATTTAATTATCTTTTCCTTTTAAGCACCTATTTAATGAAAAATGTATAATAACAACTTATAATACGGATACTTTCAGCAAACATTGTTTTATTCGTTGAATATAGATATATATAAAACAACATTCATTCTTAAATAATTATTAATCAACGTAAAAGTTATTAGAATAACAATTAGATATAAACAGATAAATTATTTTCATAAACAAAGTCCAATGAACGAAAATAAATAAAAGAAAAAGTCATTGAATATCAAATCTTTTTCTTGAAAATAAAAATACCAATCATAATGAATCCAACTATGTATTAAAAATGATATTTGCCCATAACCACGTTGTATAAATATACAATCCGCGTTCGTCTTCCACCATTTGTTTTCTTCTACCTTTTCCAAGCTACTTCCTTTCACACCAAATTAAAAAACTCAATTCTTTATTGCTTTTCAAAAAAGCCCCTTTCTTCTCTTATATATGCACAAAAAAACCTCTGAAAAAACAGAGTCACTTCAAGAAACGCCAAAAACACAACATGGGTCATATGAATTATAGCAAAATTAGCAAGAAAGGTAACGTAACAAGAGGGTTCAAGCTAAATATCAAGAAGTTTTCGGTCCATTCGCTTCGAGCCAAGTTCGTGTTCATGTTTAGTAAGTTGTTCAGCAGAAGATGGAGATTGTTTTCTTATGAGAATTTGTTGAGGAGTATCAGAAACATGGGAAGAAGAAGAAGCAAGGAGAATTATGGTAGAGGAAATTTGGTGATGAAGGATGCTAAATATAGAAATGTGAAGTATGATTGTCCATTGAGATCATATGATAGATCAAATTCATTTTATTCTGAAGCTATAGCAGATTGTTTGGATTTTATCAAGAGGAATTCTATTTCATTAGATGAGAATCCAGTTCTTGAAAGATAGGATTGTAGAAATTTAGAAAGAAATTTTTGTTTCTCTTTTTTTTCGAATTTAATATACAACAAGAAATTTGATAGTCATTTCTTATTTTTAACTTTTGTTATGTTAGACATATTCAAATATAATGTTAGAAAATATGTTTAAAATATATCTTTTGTCATCGCAATCGTTATTAGGTGAGTATACTTTGGATTGATCCATAAGTGATGTAATAGCTTGCGAACGAGTCAATTGTCAAAATGGTCTCAAAAATGGGTCAAGATTACCTCGCTCGTGACCCTCGAAAGTTCAAAATTGTTACTTGTTAGTTAATCATCAAAATTGGATAACAATTGTAACATAGCCAAAAATTGACGAGGTGTTAAAACCTAGAGAAAATTACCTAAAAGGGAAGCTAATTGCACAACTACAGTCAAATTTTAATATATCCGTCAATTTTGAACTAAGTTGCAATTTTTGTCCAATTTCGAAGATTAATTTACAATTTTTGAACTTTTTAGAACCACGTGACAATTTCGGTCTAGTTTATGAGATTATTTCATCAATTTCCTTCCTTGTAAATCCAAGTGCGACATACTCGTCAATAAAGTGTTAATAAAGGACAAAGTAACATTCCGATCACATCATCACAAGCTCAATTTCTTCCTTAATAACTTCACTACCCTTCTCCGGTTCTCCCCAAATATATTTTATTTTACAAGTGCGTGATGAAAGGCTACATACGCAATCAATATTATTATCGTTGAATGATTTGGTAACGCCCAATATCATTAGCTATTCATTGATTTGGTAACGTAACATATGGTATAATAAATTTCATGGCGACATCTAGGTATGTTTGGCTTGCATCCTGTTTGTGTTTTTGTTGGTTTAATGTTAGATTGTAGTTGTCCTTTTGTTTTCTTGTTTTTCTATATTGTTGTTGTGTGAGTGGTACACGAACATATTCTTGCAATCATTTATAAGTTGAATAAAACAATCAAGAATTCAAGAAATATGCCTTTTGAACTTGGGTTGGAAACTTCCTAATAACAGAGTTCAAAAAGATAGTGGTGACAACTCTCACCTTATACGGAATATTATTTATTTGACTAGTATTAAATAAAGCTAAAGTTAAGCACAAAATTATGTGGGATAGTATTTACTATTTTGTTGAATTTTAGAGTAAAGGCGCCATCATAATTTGATTATTTGGAATACTTTAATTTCTCGTGTCTTGAAATATTTGGATGATTCAATGACTTTTTGATTATTTAAACAAATTTATGTCAAGATTAGGTGCATACCACTTTGTCAATTATTCATTTGTTGTGTTCACTTCTCTTTTCTTTAATTTATTTATTACTATTTTTAACACCCCTTGACTAATCTTATTCACAATTGAAATGGTGAGTTTGCCAAAAAAAAAAAAGTGATGAAGATGGAAATAGAACATGTGGTTAAGACGTGGAATAACATCTCAAGTGACGAGTTACTCGGGAGGGACGATGTTTAAGATTTGAGCATCAAGTGTATCGGTTGGGATGATAGCGATGCAAGATTTGTTAAGAAAATCTATATACATCATTTAAGCCCCCTATTCTTAAGGTTATTCTAGGTTTGGAATGACCTCCTATAGCCCTATTGATCGTGTAATTAAGGGACGAGTGATTGAGTTATGTTCGTTGGTTGGATCCTTACTTTAGCAACGACGTATGCTTGATATTATGTGTGTGACATCATGTGTGATGGGAGGACGACCATCGAAGATGTAAATTTTCTAACTTAAAATGTTTAAAATTTAGTTGTATGATCTTTTTTAATTCATTTCATGTTGCTTTCACTATCTAGCATAAAGTGTATTACAATACCGTTTAAATAGTTGATGCTTTCCACCAAACCGAACTGAATTTTATCGACTTGAAAAGAAGGCACCGAACCTAAATGGTGTGAAAAATCCAAACCGACAAAAAATTTCGGTTTTACCATAAATCGAACCAAAACAAACTATTTGTAATATTTTTTAAATAACTGTATTTGATTTTCATCACGTTTGACTACTAAGAATAGTTTGGGATCGTTTGGCTTTTTAAGGGAAGGTTATGCTAAACATTTTAAGATTGAACTTCTAAGTTGAATCCTTAGAATAAGTATCAGAATAAATATTCTGAGCCAATGGATCCCCACATGACATTTTAACATGGTGGAAGGTAAATTATGTGAAATATCTTACATTAGTTGAAGTTGCAAAAAATATTTTGCCTATACATGTAACAATTGTTGCTTTTGAGGCTGCATTTAACACTAGTAATCGAGTCATAGATTCTTTTAGGAGCAGGTTAGTACCTGATACTGTTGCGGCTTTGATTTGCTCCCAAAATTGGCTAAGAACAAAATCAACTCCACTTTTTTTAAGGAGTAAATTGGAAGAGGTGAATGAAAAAAAGAAGGAAAATGAAGGTAATTACTAATTTTTTTATTTTATAATTGTTTTCAAATAATTATATTTTGAAATTTTTTTTACTATTTAATATTTTTAGTTTGTGTCTTCATTTGTATAGATAATATGGATGAGGGTGAACTCAATGCTAGCATTTGGAAGCTTAGTTGAGAGCAAATGAGCAAGTTTATGTTTGTTAAAATGTGTTTTTTTATGACTGTATTTTTGTTTTGTTTCTTGACTTCATGTACTATTCAATTTGAAATTGTGCACTTTGATTTTTTTTTTTCCAAAGCCGACAACTAACAGAATCAAACTGATTTTGCCTCAAAACCAACACCGACCAAACTGATGAAAACCAAAATAATTTACAACCGAATCAATTCATATAGTTAAAAATCAATAGGATCGACCGAACCGAAAATAGTCCCGGATATGAGTTAATTTGTTTAAATCACTACATCCACATTGCAAGAGCGAAATCAAATGAGCAAAGTGACTATTTTGACCCAAAATAAGACATACTCTAAACTCTTAAAGGCTGAACAGTTTACTTACGAGTTAGGAGTTACAAATAGTCCTGTTATTGGTCCGGATCGGTCCGGTTATTGACAGTACCGAGATCCGCCAGATAAGATTATCGACTATATCCGGCCGATCCGACAACCTCATCGAGTAAAAATTTGGGACCGGACCAAATCCGATAATTATCAGGTGAGTACCCGATCCGACCGATAACATCAAACCGGATGACCCAAATCAGGATCGGAATCAGAAATAAACCTTAGAAATCGGATCAAGAGAAGAAGTGGAGAATGATATCAAAAGAAAGTAGGATTTACGACAATCAAAGCTCATATGTAATACAAATTGTACTCCCTCCGTCCCTAAAAGATTGTCACATTTTGACTTTTGTTGGTCAAACATAACAAAATTTGATCATTAATTCTCATTAAACGATAAGAAACAAAATAGCCTTGTGAGACCTTGTTAGATTCGTCTCAATATGTATTTTTAAAATATCAACTTTTTATAATTTTTTCGCACGTAGAATAATAGATATTTACGTTTTAAACCGTGTTTTGTTTACTATTAAAAGTCAAAATGTGACAATCATTTAGAGACGGAGGGAGTATTAAATTGGGAAGGGACCGAACTATACCGAACGTAGACATGTTTGAGTTCGGTCCGCACATAAGTCGTATGTACGTGCTATTCGGTCCGAAAATTGCAGACAACTATTTTCGACGTTTGAGTTTGCATGTTTTTGAGGACCAATCCCGGCCCATTAATTAATTGGCTGGATACACGGACCGGGTCTAACCGGACCGGATCTCGGGTGGTTTCCGGTTTACCCGGTCAAGTAATAGGACTAGTTACGAATAGGGCTGTAAACGAGCCGAATAATACCGAACATTGGAAGATTCTAGTTCGGCCCTACCATCCTCGAGTCGAATAATTTCGAGCCGAATAATGGTCGAACATCAAAATGAAAAGCTTGATTTGAAGTTTGTTTTGACGAATACGACGAATTCGAGCCGAACTGCCCGAATAGTTTGATTTGAAGGTGATGAAACAAAATAAAATTCGCCTAAATATGCTAGATCTACCAAAGAAAATAAAAGTAAAACTAAAGTATATATCTTTACCTCAAAATTCAACCAAATATTGCTAGATCTATCAAAGAAATTGACGATTAATCGTTCTCATACAAATCTATATTAAAATAGTATTACATAATTTCACATGGTGAGTCGAGCCGAACTTTGGCGAACCGTTTGCAAATCGAGCCAAATAATGATTTTCAAGGTTTGGCTCTACGTTTGCTATCTCGAATCGAGCCACGAGCCGAACTTTTTCGGACCAAATATCCCGAGCCGAGTCGAGCTTTCAGGTTCATTTACAGCCCTAGTTACGAACAAGGGCAGTATTAGGTGTAAAATAGAGTAATTTCATTGAAGAAAAACACTACTTGGACGTGGACATTGTACGTCAGCTCACATCTAACTCCAAAGATCTCCAGCTCCATTTCCCCCTCCTCTCAAAAACCTCACACCGTCCCTCCACCCCCCCCCCCCCCCCCCCCCCCCCCCCCCCCTCCTCTTCCATCCAATGGAAGACTTCCCCGAAGAGTTCCGCACGCCACCAGTAGCGTTAGCGGCCTTAATCGGATGCAGTGAGTTACACGCGCCCATCACAGCTCAGCTCCACGCCCAACAACCTCCGATCAACATAATCGCACTACCTGATTCTTCCAAGATCGGGGTGATCGCCAAAACCCCGAAGGATAATATTGCCCAATCGCAGCAAATTAGGGGCATTTTGAAGAGAGAGTGGGTGTTGAAGCACCGCACTAGGGTACCTGCAGTCGTGGCGGCGCTATTTAAGGTGGAGCAATTGGGGGGTGACCCTGCTCAGTGGCTTCAACTCTGCACTGATCTCGAAACTATTAGGTATTGTCCCAGTTTGTTTTTTCATTATGGTTTAATGACTTCTAATTGGAGTGTTAGATCAAATGTTATTTGATCCTGTTAATGTTAAGAGATACTAAAACCATTCGAGTGTTGGGTTGAGTAAACAATACCTTATAAACACACTTGGAATTTTTAATGTGGGAGTTTTCACAATTCAATATCAAATGTGTTGAGTATTGACGATAGTACATCAAGAAATCATTTTTCAATCAACTCTCCGTTATAATTCATCAAAAACATCTACGTTCCACTTGTGCTTTTTCAACTGTAAAGACTCATTTATGCAAAAGCTAATCGTGATAACAAGTTGAATAAATAATTACTCTTTTAGTGTAAGTGTAGATATCATTTATCAATTGCATTTGCATTCATTGTTGAATAAAGTATCATATGTAATGCTCGAATCAAATTTCTGGAACCGTTTCAGAAATATTAACTACAGTAAAGAAGAAATTTTCGAAAATATTCTCTAGTTTGATTATAATTCTTCGATTTTATATGCCCATCAATCCCGAAAAGATTCTAGTTTGATTATGTTTCTCCTACGTTATATGCCCATAAATCCCAAGAATATTGTTAGTTTGATTATAATTCTTCTATCTTCTATGCCCATCAATCCCAAAAATAGTAGTTAGTTTCATTTTCAAATGGTCGAAATTATCGACCATAGTAGTTTTTAAGTGGCACATATATCTTTGATTTGAATGTAAATTACCATGTTAGTAGTGAATTACAATAACATACTAGCATTTGACTATATTTTTCTTCAAAAGTGACGTCACATTAAAACGCTCATGTTCGATTAAAATTGTACGAAAAAATGCAACATCTTACAACCTTTTGTTATGGAGGGAGTGATAGTTATATAAGTTTCCTTATGTATATTTTTTTGCATGATTAACAGATATTATGAGCAGTTTCGAGTCTCATTGCAGCGAGTTTTGTGTTTTGTGTTGTAACAATGTATATCTCCTTTAATATTAAGTTTGATTATTGTTTATTTCATTGTCTCTGCAAGGGCATATGTGTCATAGATTGGTATAGATAAACAGGGTGAAGTGTACGAGTAGGATGCTTGTCGATTACGTTTGTTTAAGAATGCTGCATGTGAGTTGCTGATGCACACAACACACACACTTACTAAAATAACATACAAAAAGTTATTATGGGGAATGGGGATTTAATGTGTATTAAAGGTCTGAAGAATAAGTTTAAACATGTAACTTAATGGTAAAGTTGTTAATCACAAAGTTTTTGACTTCTGCATACATATGAGCTTGTACTAGGTCAGGTAGTTTCTCAAATATCATTAACTATGTAAAAGTTTGACAGATCTGCGATACAAGGAAGAAATATCAGATTGGTTGTGGTGGTTGTAACACAGTCGAATTCGAAGGGTAAGTTCTCACATCTCCCGGCTTATATATTTGAGTTTCCAAACCCATGAATTTTTCTTATCTTACTTAATTTGCATGCCAATAACACTACACACAAATAGTTTAAGCACTGAATACACTATTTAACCTAGCTGTTTGGATATTTCCCATTATTTACTTCACCAGAAGGTATTCTGAAGATTTTAAGTTCTCACTAAATATAAGTGCCCATTTCAGGGTGATACGAAATGTTAATGGCTATCAGCTCTTTTGAGACATTGATCTCAAGGAGTAGTTAATTTGTGGGCGTGGAACGATGCCTTCTTCACAAAAGAAACAATTTAAAACAAATATATTTACGAACTTTTTATTTATTTAATGCTTGAACTTTATGAACCTTTTTGTTTCTTTTATTGTTTTGGTTTGTTGGAACTTAAGTCACTAATAGGGATGACTAATTTGGAGCAGATGATCTCAGTGAAGATCGTATGATCGCCTTGAAGAAGCGTGCTGAAGTAGATGCCAAACACATAATTTTATTTGTCCCAAATGTTGAATCTGAGTTTACACAATCCCTTGAAAGGTAGAAGCTTGTATCTGATTATATATAAACTATCATGTCCTAAGTGTTTTTATCAGTTACATGGGTTCTGCATTGCAGGTTAGGTAGCACATTTGCTGAATTGGCAAATTCTTTCTATAAAGATGAAGGAAGAAGAGTCAAGACTCGACTTGAAAGGAAGACCTATGATGCGATAGAGCAATACATTCGATATTGTTTTAAAGTGAGTTGTGGCATCAACTTTTTCTATTATTAGATTTAAATTTGTTCAACTTAGACATAACCTCGTGGGAGCTTTATTTATATGACCGAGTGAATCATTTTCATATATAACGAAGCAAGTTCTTTCTTTCCAATGTAAATCCAATTTGTATCGAGCCTTATCTGGTGCAGAGAAAAGGAAACTAATTTTTTCTTCTGTAACACAGAAAGAAACAAGATCTGCTCTTAAATAATAAATTTTATCTACTATAGTTGGGACATTAGAATTTTTGTATTATCTCTATGTTTGTCTTGACTTCATAATTTTTTAGGTTGCTGTATATGCAGAGTTTCGTAGAGACTGGTCTGAAGCCCTTAAACAATATGAAGAGGCGTACCATGCTGTAAGAGAGGTATTAGTTCTCATAAACTAGCATTTATTGAGTCCTGATTCCTTTGATGGTTGCTAATGAAATAAATTTAGGGATTAATTGTCGAATTTTCAATTTCAGATCAGATTTAAATTGTAGCTATAAAGAACAAGAAGTATTACAAGTACAATCCTATTCTTAGTTTATGCATGTGGCATTTCTTATGCTTTAAAAAATAACTTCACTTGGTGCTTGTGGGTCGTGACTTCACTATCAGTGATGCTTTAAATTTCCACATTGCTTCGAAGGATAAAAGATTAGCTCACGATGTTAATAAACAAGGGCTTGTGCTCTATGTATACAGCTTCAGAATGCAACACTTAATGAGTTACTTGCGTTCTACTACACAGCTGCAAAATGCAACATTTAATGAATTTCAGATTAATGATGCAACTGTACCACATGCCTCATTCAGCTTCATCGTGTCAGAAGAAACAAATGTGTTAACTTTAAAGAGTGTTTATTTTACGTGATAATTGTCAGCAGATGGTTGGATCATCAACACGGTTACCGCCAATTCAACGATTAGTAGAGATTAAAACCGTTGCAGAGCAATTATTCTTTAAGATTGCAACAATGTTATTACATGGTGGTAAAGTCATAGAAGCAATCGCTTGGTTCCGCCGCCATATTGCTGCTTATAGGAAGCTTACTGGAGTTTCAGAGGTTATTTATCTTCACTGGGAGTGGTTGAGCAGACAGTTTCTGGTATTTGCTGAATTGTTAGAGACAAGTTCCGTGACCTTTCAAAGTGTTCCATTCACAGTGGCAACTACTCCTGATAAACCCACAGAGTGGGAGTTTCAATCAGCTTATTATTATCAGGTACAATTTCCTGTCCCTCAACAACCCATACACTATTACCCCCTTTGCCTCTTCATATGGCTTTATGGTCATCATAACTTCTCATCTATTTTCTTGTTTTGCCTCTCAAAAAACTGTAACAAGCTTAGGTAGTAATTGAATTTCTTGCAGTCTATCTTTATCTGTATGCAATGTGGTATAGCTTGTCTGCCTGTAACTCATACCCTCTCTTCCTTAAGATATTCTCTACCTTGTGAATAAAGAGTCCCTCTCAGTTGTTCTGAATTAGCCAATGGTTTATTTTCATGTAGTACTTTTCTTCTCTCCTTTTTTCTTTAGGAACTCCAGATTGTATCTTTTAATCTTTCTTTCTAATTCCTTATAGCAATTAGATTACAAGAGATACTAGAATGTTGTACAACAAAAGATAAAGGATTTAGGCTGCCGTTGTTTGCCAAGGTCTTCTGACACATAAATGGATCTCAGATAATAGGATATTGGCAATACTTTGTAGTCACTTTTTCACTGTACATACGAGGTGACAATATTGGCATTCATAGATTCAGTATGGATACTGGTTTCACTATCTTGCTACAAATTTTATTTGTTACAGTTAGCAGCCCAATACCTAAAGGAGAAGAGCTCATGTTTGGAATTTGCATTATCCATGTCTGAACACAATGCTGAAATTGATGGGAGTTCTGAGTCTGTGGCAGCTTCTGCTTACATTGGTCAATTTGCTAGATTGCTTGAACATCAGGACAAGTTAATTATGCAGCCGTTAGTTCTCTGACTCGTCCATATTGTTTTGAGAAACACTACATGATGCTGCATTTGTTCTTACTCCTTTGGTCCTTCCTCATTTTGTATTGCAGACTTAGTGATGAAGAATATATCCGCTACACACTTGCTGAAGGGAAGAGATTCCAGGACTCGTATGAAATAATTGCTCTTTTCAAAAGATCCTTTGATGCCTACAATAACTTTAAGGCCTCCAGAATGGCCAGCCACTCCGGGTTTCAGTTAGGTCGAGAATACCATGTTGTGGCTGATTTTTCTAATGCAAAGCTCACTTTCGACAGCATTGCAAGTCTTTATCGGCAGGAGGGTTGGGTTACTTTGTTATGGGAAGTCCTAGGTTATTTGCAAGACTGCTCAAAAAGAACTAGTGCAGTCAAAGATTTTGTTGAATACTCCCTTGAGATGGCTGCACTTCCGGTGTTGAGAAATGGTGATCAACCCCTGAAGGATTGTGGTCCAGCAGGGCCTCTGACTCTTGCACAGAGAGAAAACATACAGAAGGAAGTCTTTGGGGTTATCAGAGGACAATTAGAAGATGCATCAACGGATAGTGATAGTAATCTCAAAGTAAATGACGATAACCCTTTATATCTTGAGATCGATCCTGTCAGTCCCCTTAGAGTTGCACTACTTTCATCGGTGACATTCCATGAGCAAACAGTGAAGCCTGGTTCACCAACCACGCTCACAATATCACTTATTTCACAATTGCCACTTAATGTTGAGATCGATCAACTGGAAATCCAATTTAATCAGTCAGAATGTAATTTTGTCATTGTGAATGGTCAGCGGCCCCAGTCTGCTTCAATCACGAATTTGCCACCTGGACGCCGAGTAGAGACTGCTGCTTCTCTTGATCTTACTGCAAATAAATGGCTACGACTGACATACGACATTAGACCTGGTAAGGATAAGATCTTTTCATATGTTTAATTCAATTCCAGGGGTGAACGTTTCAGTAGTACGTGGATGTCTGTAGCTGAATTTTATATTTAAAGGACTTAAATAATGTGGTGATATGTTGTGTATTAGATTTGAGGCTTGAAACCAAAACCTGAGTAGCTGTCCAACTATGATCCCACATACAGCTTATTCCTTTAAAGAATTATCTGATCATGTAGAGATGCGCGCGCTTGCGTATGTATATAGAGGACTTACCTGCAGGAGGTGGATTGGTGTTTGTGTTTAATTGAAAGGAGGGACAAATCTTACTTTGATGTAGATCTACAATGTATAAAAAAGTTCTAACTAAAGTGTGTTGTAGAAGTGGTATTGTGGTAATATCCACCCATATGCTATTAATTTCCATATGTAGTAAAAGAAGTTACATAAGTAGAGAGTTTTACAATAATTTGAACCTGTTTACTGTTGATATGAACTTTGAAATTCTACATACATAGTCCTATTATATGATGAGTGCCATTTTTTCCCTGTTTATACTTCACTTCAAAAAAGAAGTAATAACTTTTTTTACCTTTTGAATATTTCTTGCCCAAGGAAGGTTTGAAATTTTATGACTAGTCGTGTTCAGATTGCAAATTAATACTCACTTTTATAAGACCTTTCTGATTATATGCATTTTTTAAACAAGAGTTTCTTAAATTTGGGATTATGTCGAGTTAAAATGGAAACATATTTGAGTAGATACTCACTCCGCTCCAATTCAATTGAATGGACATCTCCCCTTCACCAAAGGCGAAGCTTTGGACATGAATTACTTTATGTTTCTTATATCAGATAATGAATATAAGAGTTATATGGTTGGATCTGTTTGTAGAAATGTTTCCATAATATTATTGTTTTTCGTAATCCTCCATGATATAAGTGAAAAATTAATCATGGTCAAATCTTTGTCTATGAAACCGAACAAGTCTAAAAAAGTGAATTGGAGGGAGTTTATGTCGGTATCTCAATTTGTCTTGGTTAAGGTCTGCCTCTAACTTCTTGAACTTAAACCGTTTGGTATGCTTAGAATGCTTAACATTATACTTAAGGTTTTATGTTGCCTTACTCTTGGCTAGCATGTTTAATAAGATGGCATTAACAATTGTGCAGAGCAAAGCGGAAAGCTGGAATGTTTGTATGTCATTTCAAGAATAGGCACCCACTTAACTATCTGTTGCAGAGCTGAAAGCCCTGCCTCGTTGAATGACTTGCCGCTCTGGAAGTTTGAGGACCGCCTTGAGACTGGTCCAGTAAAGAATCTTAGTCTGGCCTTTTCTGGTCTGAAGTCTATCCAGGTTGAGGAACCAGAACCTCAAATAGATCTAGCATTGGGTTGTTCTGGATCGGCATTAGTTGGAGAAAATTTTGTCGTTCCTGTGATAGTTTCCTCACAGGGCCATGCAGTCCACTCTGGTGAGATGAAAATAAATCTGGTTGATACCAGAGGTGGTGGTTTGCTTAGTCCAAAGAATGTTGAAAATGATTCAACAGAAAATCTGCATGTTGAACTTATTGGCATAACTAGACAGGATTGTGAAGATCAACCTCATCCTAGTTCTGACAACATTCAAAAGATTCAACCCTCTTTTGGCTTAATTTCGCTTCCATCTCTAAATGACGGGGACTCATGGTCCTGCAAACTGGAAATTAGGTGGAATCGTCCAAAACCTGTCATGCTTTTTGTGTCATTGGGTTATTTTCCTGATAGCAGTGGAAATAGTACACAAAAAGTTCATGTTCACAAAAGTTTGCAGATTGAAGGCAAAGTTCCTCTTGTGATCAGCCATCGTTTTATGTTGCCTTTTCGTCGTGAACCCTTATTGCTGTCAACAGCCAAGACAGGTTTTGATGATGACCAAATTCTATCATTGCCTTTGAAGGAAACTTGCTTATTGCTTGCTAGTGCCAAGAATTCCTCAGATGTGCCATTACGACTAGTATCAGTTGATATTGAGGTGGAGGATAGTGGTAAGTGCATTGTGCAGGACAAGAACAATGTACATGCAGACCTCCCCCTTCTGGGTCCTGGAGATGAATTCAGAAAGGTTTTCTGTGTCACTCCTGAGGTTGTGATTTCACAACTAATGATTGGAACATTATGTCTGAAATGGAGTAGAGGTTCGGAAGATGGAGAAACCTCTGGCGGTTTTACAACCCAATCTCAAGTGGTAACTAAACACAGACTTCCTGATGTGAAGGTGGAGCTCCCTCCTCTAGTAGTAAGTTTGGATAGTCCATCTCATGCTATCCTTAAGCATCCTTTTACATATTCCCTTAAAATTCAAAATCAGACACAGTTTCTGCAAGAGATAAAGTATTCATTAGCAGATTCCCAAAGTTTCGTGATGTCCGGGTTCCATAACGACACTATTTCAGTGCTGCCCAAGTCTGAACATGTTCTTAGTTTCAAGCTTGTGCCTTTGGCATCAGGCTCTCAACAGCTTCCTCGTGTTAGTTTGACTTCTGTTCGGTACTCGGTTGGTTTTGAGCCGTCGGTAGCTGCATCCACTATTTTTGTGTTCCCTACTAAACCTCATTTCAGTGCAAGTGACACGGAAGATATGAGACTCAAGTCTGTTGCAGCTAGCTAATTTTTTTTCCCTTCCTGTGTATGAAGTATAGCTGTAAGATCACTAAATCCCTGATTTTAGTTTCTGAAAGTTGAACATATTTTTGTAATTTTCGTTTCCTTTATTTTGGGTCAAGATTACACATTGTAGACATGATGGAGAACAAAATCAATTATAATAGTAGCATGTTTTTCACAGTTAGTATGAATCGCATAAAGGATTTTGTTGTATAATGTAAGTTTTTTATATATATAGAGAATGGGTGTTGGACTGTTGGTGATCGAGAATAATCGAGTTAGTTAAATATCTTTTTTTTTAAAATTTACATATTTATCCAATACATTAATCAATTATCCAATGAATAATACAAATCATAAATTCAAGAAAATGGGCACTAGCTAGTGAGAAAAAATCTTCACTCTAACCTCTTTTCTTGCTAGTAAGAGGACTCGAACACGAGATATCTAGCGGTGTTAGTATGCGTGTCACTGGGACGAGACAAGTTGTCTTGATGAGATAGTTAAATATGGATGGAGATGGTCGAGTAACATTAATTTCAGGCGTGAAGTTGTTTGATTGAACTAAATTTTGAGTGTGGAAGATGTAAATTCAGAATTATTTGTACACGAAGAATATTAATGAACCGTTAATTCCCAAGCCGGAGAAGATGAATTCCGTCTAAAGCATTTCCAGTGGATATATATTGGACAATCAATAAGAAAAGCCTGCAAAGTGTTTCCAATTTAGTTAACTGAATCCTTGTCTAAATACAGAGACATAAATATTTGATTCTTTAAATTTCTCAAGGAAGTAGGTTTTCTAGAATTTACAATTGTCCAAGTTCGAAAATTGAAAATTTTGCACCACATACATAGACGAAAATAATCTAGAATAAGATGAAGGAGGGTGGATGATTTGATCTAGGAATGTAAAAGACAAAATCACCCTTATTTAAATATAACAGTCAGATCAAAATTGCTTAATAAAATATTCGTCCCATGATTGAGATTTGATTTAATAACAAATAAATAATAATTTTTCTTGTTATCACAAGTAGACCCTAGGTACCATATAGTGTAAAATAGTCCCTAGTTTAATGTAAATGTACTCAACAAATGTCCGCAAGGGTGCATGCCGTGTAGAATTGTCAATCATAAAATCTCCATCATTTTCACTCATTATGTTGATTGATTTTTTTTGTTAACAGAAAACAAAAGAAAATGTCCTAATATTGCATACTTTACCACATTAGATTCATCTTATTTGTCCCATCAAAATGACATCCTAGGATATGGACAACTAGTCCCAATAACTCCATCCCATCTACCGTTGTTGGATGATTTAATACTTCTAAAAAAATTCACTAACAGAACTGTTGTGCAGGCGTTTATTAAAAAACACTATCTGGTATGACTTTGTATACTTTCGATTACTCATGTTGGGTATTATGTATACTTTTGGTCTCTCACACATTTTTTTTTGTACGACTCTTGATTTTTTCGAAATTTTAAACATTTTGATTAGGGTATTTTAATCATTCTCCCATAATTTTTTAACTTTCATTAAAAATTCGAAAAATCCTGACCAAAATGTTAAAAAATTCGAAAAATCAAGAGTTGTACCAAAAAAACGCGCGGGTGCCCAAAAACAAACATAATACCCAACATCAGTGATCGAAAATATAAAAAGTCAACTAGGGTGATCGACTAGTGTTTTTTAGCAAACATGATGATCAATGAATCCGTTTGCTCCATAACATAACTATCGATTTGTATTCAAGATAGGAGATGCGTGACGTCATTCGATCCTTTATAGTTAAAAGTTACAATTGAACTCTTGATATTACCATTTTTATGATTAATGAAAGAGTAGTAAACAAAAAGCTTAATGAATAATGAGTGTTAACTATCCACCAAATTAGTTCATATTTAACGAAATTGGAGCAATCTGCATACTACCTAACCACTGGGACAACTCGTGGGGTTCATATTTAACGAAATCATATTATGTTCATGGCATACATGATATCAAATTAACAACTATTGTCGAAACATAAATATGAACTTTTCATTCAAATCATCCTCTACCCTTGGCTTTTCAGATTCAGCTCATCCAGGAATTCTTGTATGTTTTTGCTTGAAGAACCACCCTCCGCCACCGCCTCCTCCGCCATCTTCTTCCACTTCAGCGCATTCTTTTTCATCTCCTCCGCCTTGGGACCCGTCGTGGCCTCGACCAAGCATTTTTCAATCTCATTTCGGAGGAGCATTCTACCTTCACAGTCGCCTCTCCAAACTCTGATTCCAACTTCAAAAACGTCCTCGAGGAACTTCGCATTCGTCACTTGATCTCCCCAATGAGGAAAAAGCAACAGAGGCACACCATTTGCAAGAGCTTCCATTGTAGAATTCCACCCACAATGACTGAAAAAACATGCAACAGATTCATGGGCTAACACCTCTTCTTGATTGCTCCATTTTACAACTTTGCCCCTCTCCCCAACTTCCTCCAAGAACCCTTCTGGTAACACATGTTGTGCATGTCTCTTCCTGTTTGGTGGTCTCAGCACCCACAAAAATGACACCTTTGAACTCAACAACCCATGGGCAATTTCGTCAACCTGTTCTTGTGTCAAATTTACAATTGTTCCAAAAGAAATGTAAACTACAGAAGATCTTGGTTTTGAATCAAGAAACTCTGTTACACTATCAGCTTGTAACAAATCAGCTTTGATTCTTGAGTTGGAAGAAGCAGAGATTTTGAACAGGGGACCTATAGGCTTAATATTAAAGAAGTTTGACATATATTCAATCAACTCATCCTCAAATTCTTTAACAGTATCCATTAGTACACAAAATGGTTTTGACAGATTTTTATATTGACTTAGAATGACTCTTCTGAAGGCCCCATAAGGTGTTGAGGGGTGCAAGAAACTAGGAACTTCATCAGATTTCAAGAGGGGCATAAATGGAAGTTTGACATCAAGTTCAGGTTGTTGTTCACTTGGAAAAGGAACAAGAGAATGATGGTAATGATAATAAGCTGAAAAACATGCACAAGATTGTACCCAAAGAACAGCACTTGGGATGTTGAAGCTTTCAGCAATATCAGAAGCCCATGGAACAAAAGAATTGTGGATTATACAACAAACAGGAGGGAAACCTTTTTGTTCTTGGTTTTTTAGCAAATCAGGGAGTTTTTGCCTTCCCATAAGCTCAAGATGAGAAATATACACATCAAAATCATAGAGTCTTTGGTCATTCTCATCCAGCTCGTCTTCCAGGAATTCGAACCTTATCGAGCCGAGTCCGACCGGAGTTGGTTGATGGTAATTATAAGTATTATCAGTGCTTATGCTGGCTTTTCTCATTTTTTTTCCGAAAAGTTCGAAAGTGCATAACGTTATAAAGTTGCCTTTAGAGGCAAGATAGTTGGCTAGCCTAAGCAGAGGATTTACATGGCCTTGGCCTGGGAAGGAGACCATGAAGATATGGAGAGGAGGATAACTATTAGTATTGGAACCTGACATGTTTGCTAAGGGGTAGGAAGATTTAGATGTGAGTTGCAAACTTGCAATGCATGTATAATATAGAGCTCGGCGAAAAGTCTCCTCCTTAATGGGGATCGGAGTCGTACATCGAGTAAATTTCGAATTGATATAATAGGCAGCAAATCAAATCAATCAAAATAATTACGTTATTCAAGTTCCCCCTGTCTCGATCATGATCAAGAAAAAGTTCATTAAATTTTGAAATGGAGATAATAAATTTGAGATTGTGGGGTAAAGGGAATAACATACAATAATCAGGTGATGAAACATGTGCTGGACTCCACATTACCTTCTTGAACTAAGACCTCAACCTTGTAGAGGAAAGAACTAACCAATTAAGCTACATTTCATTTGTTTTAATTACATTTTTTGTAATATATATCCAAATATTCAAAGAAATTACATAAAGAAAAAATGCTATCGAAAAACCTATGGGGCCTGTGCCCCTTATCCCCCAGGTCCGCCCCTGCAGAGGGGTTGTTGTGCCTTAAAATTGGGACTGTTTTAACATTTAATAACTTGCCAAATTTGTTAGGATGTTGCTATATGCTAGCTTCTGAGTGGCCACACCCAAATAGTAGTACTTCTTTATGTTAAAGTACTATGTTATGTTACCCTGAGTCCCTGATACTGCCTTTTCAAGTGGTGTTTGAAATAGTTTTGGCGGACGATTTCCTATTACTAATATCTTTGGAACCGAAATGAGTTGGTGTTTCATTTTTCTTTCTTCATTTTTATTTCATGAACTTTTTTTTTTTTTTTTTTTATCGATTTGTAGATTCAGAATTTGTTTTTAAATACATCTACTCTTATAGTCCATTAATTCTCATAAAAGTTTATTTTTACTGCAGACCAATATCAAATTAGTCTAATTTATTCTGAAAAATTGAACAATAGTTTATTGAGTTTGAATAATGTAAAAATATTGATCGAACGTTGCTAAAAGTCAAAAAAAGTTTAAAGTGTATTTGATTATGTTGAATAAACAAGATATGGAGTTTGATGATAGAAAAAGAAATAAATAATAGTATTAAAAGCATATTTGATTACACATGTTTTAGTGTGTCTCATTTGATCACCCAACACTACAAAAGTTGTTATAGCTGCTATTGTCGTCAGAATATAAGTTATATTTTAACAGTTTAAAACATGTGACATTGTATGACTATAATTTAGTGATAAAGTTGTCAAACACCTAAGACATTCACAGAATGCACATGTTTTAAAATGTCAAAATTCAACTTACATTCTGACGGCAGTAGTAACTAATTAAGAGAACATTTGTAACGATGTGTGATCAAATGAGACAAAATAACACATGTACATTCAAAAGGTGATGTGGTGATAAACATATGTGATCAAATGTGTCTTTAAAACCCTAATAATATACTATTGTACATAGTCTTATGGAGCCAAGTCAGTATGTGTTTCACTATATGCCAAGGCCGGCCGAAACTAAACCGGGCTACATGAAACTCGGCTTTGGGAGGATTCAAGTCCGTACTTAGGCACGAATCTGGATGGAAATAGGAAAGGTGGACGCGTACTTAATTCGTGACCGAACCAAAACTAGATACATGAATTGACTCGGTACTCGAATCGACTCGAAACAAATTCAAAATGACTCGAAATACACTCAAATAGGCTTGAGCCTACTTTCAATATGTAATATAAATAAATAATAATATTGGGTCGTAAATAATGAATCCAACTACTGGTCTAGCCCCTGTTATACTAGGTTTAATTAAAGTCTAAATTTTGAACCGGAATTTGGAATTGAAACTATTTTAGGCGGGTCCCCGAGTTTCAGGTGACCAGACCGCTCTAATATATTCACATAGACGTACCCAAAATTTCAATTTCGATGGTGCAAATTGTAAAAGAAAACTAAACACAGAAACGAAATCGTACTCTACTACGAGAAAGTATCCATTAACTTACAAAAAGAAATTTCCTAATAGCCAAAGGGGAAAGAATACCAATGGCCATGCTCAGTGTTTTAAAAATAAAATGAAATCATATAAAATTACTTATGAGACATGAAAATCATATGGATTGATTATTAAACTTACTTACGAGACATGAAAATCATATAAATTAATGAACTATTAGTAAACAAAAAGACTTAATTAATAGTAACTTTCCACCAATTAATTTCATATTAACGAAATCATCAGTTGATATCTCGGGTAAAAACTGAGAAGTCATCTGACTTATCACACTCCATTAATACGTTACATAATTGCCCAAATAACAATTTTACCATTCTATTTTACTCATTTCAACTGTTGGCATTTCTCTCTTTGGTTCAACCAAAAACTAAAAAGCTATCATGAAAGTTTAGATCGCGACTTCCTAGCATACATGAGTAATTACTATTGTCCAAACAATAAACATGACCTTATCATTAAAATTATACATCCTCTACCTTTGGCTTTTCAGATTTAGCTCATCCAAGAAATCTTCCATGTTTTTACATGAAGAACCCCCCTCTGCCACCGCCTCCTCCGCCATCTTCTTCCACTTCAGCGCATTCTTTTTCATCTCCTCCGCCTTGGGACCCGTCGTGGCCTTGACCAAGCATTTTTCAATCTCATTTCTGTGGAGAATTCTACCTTCATACTCGCCTCTCCAAACTCTGATTCCAACTTCAAAAACATCCTCCAGGAACTTCGCATTTGTCACTTGATCTCCCCAATAAGGAAAAAGCAACAGAGGCACCCCATTTGCAAGTGCTTCCATTGTAGAATTCCACCCACAATGACTGAAAAAACATGCAACAGATTCATGGGCTAACACCTCTTCTTGATTGCTCCATTTTACAACTTTGCCCCTCTCCTCAACTTCCTCCAAGAACCCTTCTGGTAACACATGTTGTGCATGTCTCTTCCTGTTTGGTGGTCTCAATACCCACAAAAATGACACCTTTGAACTCAACAACCCATGGGCAATTTCGTCAACCTGTTCTTGTGTCAAGTTAACAATTGTTCCAAATGAAATGTAAACTACAGAAGATGTTGGTTTTGAATCAAGAAACTCCATTACACTATCAGCTTCTAACAGATCAGCTTTGATTCTTGAGCTTAAAGAAGCAGAGATTTTGAACAGGGGACCTATAGGCTTAATATTAAAGAAGTTTGACATATCTTCAATCAACTCATCCTCAAATTCTTTAACAGTATCTATCAGTATACAAAATGGTTTTGACAGATTTTTATATTGAGTTAGAAGGACTTCTGCAAAGGCCCCATGAGGTGTTGAGGGGTGCAAGAAACTGGGAACTTCATCAAATTTCAAGAGGGGCATAAATGGAAGTTTGACATCAAGTTCAGGTTCTTGTTCACTTGGAAAAGGAACAAGAGAATGATGATAATGATAATAAGCTGAAAAACATGCACAAGATTGTACCCAAAGAACAGCACTTGGGATGTTGAAGCTTTCAGCAACATCAGAAGCCCATGGAACAAAACAATTGTGGATTATGCAACAAACAGGAGGGAAACCTTTTTCTTCTTGACTCTTTAGCAAATCAGGGAGTTTTTGCTTTCCCGTAAGCTCAAGATGAGAAACAAACATATCGAAATCATAGAGTCGTTGATCATTCTCATCCATCTCGTCTTCCAGGAATTCGAACCTTATCGAGCCGAGTCCGACCGGAGTTGGTTGATGGTAATTATAAGAATTATCAGTGCTTATGCTGGCTTTTCTCATTTCTTTGCCGAAAAGTTCGAAAGTACATAATGTTATAAAGAGGCCTTTAGAGGCAAGATAGTTGGCTAGCCTAAGCAGAGGATTTACATGGCCTTGGCCTGGGAAAGAGACCATGAAAATATGGAGAGGAGGATAACTATGACTATGAGTATTGGAACCTGACATGTTTGGCTATGCGTTCAGGAAGATTTCGATGTGAGTTGCAAACTTGGAATGCATGTATGATATAGAGCTCGGCGAAAAGTGTCTTTTATAGTGCCGGAACGTGTGTTATTACTAATCGAGTGTATATTGGATAGATCTGGATTGACCTAATAATTAACAAATCACGTTAATCAAGTAAATTGTATTACATACGTTTAGCATGACAAACAAGACTAAAAAAAAAGGTCTCTTAAATTTTGAGATGGTGGGAGGAAGGGAATAACATACAGTAATGAGCTGATGATTGGATGTCGCATACAGACTTAATTGATCCATGTTGAAACATGTGGTGTATGCCAAAGATTAGATTCTTCATTATCAACTAATTACATTCGATAATGTCTCATTCTGGAAACAAGTGACCCAAATGTGAACAACAACTAATGTCTTACATTTTTCAAGTGTTGGATGGCCAGACGCCAGAGGATCGTTGCTTTGCGTCTTCAAATTTTGACTGTTCAACATTTAATTACTTGCCAAATTTGTTAAGATAATGTTGTATTGTTGTTATCTGCTCACTTCTGAGTACTATATCAAATTATCAACACCCAAATAGTGTATGATCAAATGATATAAAATAAAATATTTATAATCAAAAGATGACGTGATGACAAATATGTGTGATCAGACATACATTTCGCTCTAGTTTTAATTAGGGGCATAATGACCAGGTTATCAAATGCAACCTTGAAATAATTCTTATTCACCCGTGAATCGATTCAATTAACACCTTCACATCATATTTATTCATAAGTACCACTATCACCATCTACTTTCACCATCACGTCACTTTCAAGGTCATAATAAAGGTATATGGTTATTGTTAATGAGAATTTACAAGATTTAAAAATGAGGTTGTGTGTTAATTGAACTAATTGAGAAGTAAATAAGAGTGAAATTGCAGATTTATGGTAGAAAAATATTGTTTGGATACAAATATTCTTTTAAAAATTAATAATTTTGTAAATTAGCGATGAAGTGAGTTTTGAACCCACGACTTTTTGGTGACTAGCAAGAGCCTTTTCCGCTAGGCTATTCAATTAACTCAAATTTTTTATAATTAGCGATGAAGATGAGTTTCTAACCCAGGACCTTTTGGTCACTAGCAAGAGTCTTTTCCACTAGGCTATTCGATTAACTCTTCTAATGGAATGGACAAATGAAAGAAATTAATTTGTGATTATTATTACTTAATTTGACATGAACATGGTAATGTGATTGAATTCTCATTAATCATTACATTCCATAGTTTGGGATGATGTAGTAATAACCATAATATAACTAAATTATTAATATACCCTTAAAATGAATTCAACTAAATAATACAGAATTTCGAAGATGGATATTTTATCATGAAAAAAATGGAAATTTGATTCGCTTCGGTGCTTATCCGCCCCTAAAACTAAGCGTGACTGAGAGGGGCAACCTTGTCCAATTTTTTTTTTAATTTCATTACCTCTACCACCAAATTGGTGGTAATGAGTTAAGACCCCAAATGGGGTAATCAGATTAACTAGGGAATGAAATGACATTTTATAATTTCATATCAAACGTAAGAATGTAATTAAATCTCATTTTATTCCCGTATACTCCATTACATTCGTGACTATCAAACGCTAAACAAAGTAATTTTAATGAAAAATTTTATACACATTAATAATCATATTTGATCGACCGACTTTTTTTTCAAACGTAAATAATATGGGAAGCATTTGCCCTTAACAAAATTCATATGTGGACAATTATATTTACAAAACCTATGTATATCACTGCATGATGAACCTACGTGTTGCATCTCTATAAAACCAACTACACTGCAATCAGATATATAACCATCAGTGATCAGTCAACGTCCAAATTTCATTCGACTTGTAAGTTGTAACGTCTATAATAAGTTCTAACAAAAGGTAAAAGAATCTCACCTATAAAATAATATAATCCCTCCACCTCAAATTATTTATTTATTTTAACTTCCACAGTCTTTAAAATACAATTTAAAATATAGATATTTTTATTTATAAGCATAATAAGAGGTTAATATTTTAAAAATATATATTGAGACGAATCTAACAATATCTCATATAACTATATTATCTCTTATCGATTAATGAGAATTCATGGTCATTTTTTTTTGAAATTTAGTCCAAAATAAAAAATAATTTAAACTTCCTCTATAATAGACTAGATGAGAGCATTTACACTCCAAGAGGTCACGAGTTTGAATCTCACAACTGAGTATATTTAAACATATTTCCTCTACTTTCATGACTGCCTTTGCAGCGTTTTCGGGGCTGCTTGTGCAGCATTTCAGCACTCACTCTAGTGGAATTTCAGGCATTTCGGCTATTTCCAGCACCCACTCTGTGCGATTGTCTGGGCGTTTTAATTAGAGCATGAAATGAATGAGGTTTCAATATTTTATGTGTTGATTAATGATTGAGAGTACACAACAAACTTATTTTACAATTAATTTCTTATTGAATTCCTCAAAAAAATTGTGTTACTACTTTTTCTCGATAAGTTACTAAAATCTTGTTCTGTAAAAATTGATCCTGACAAGCATTAAAAAAAGAATATTTCTGGTTAGTTTACATGTATATACAATATACTATTTTTATGTGTTTTCAATTTCAAGAAAAGTATTCATTTTCATGCTCTAATTTAAACTTTCTAAATCGTTCCGAAAAAACAAACTTCGAAATTTAAGAATTTCTGTAAAAATGACGTTAAGTGTTGGGAAATTGAAAAATTAGATGTTGAAAATATCTTTTTATACATAAAACTTAGCAAAAAATGCGGATCGGTTACAATTTTAGTAAGAATTTTTTTATTAAAATATCTTTTTATACATAAATTATGCAACTAATTCTAAATTAGTTTAAAATATTTACATAATATTCATAACGATCATAAATTTTCGGGTACAAAAATGTACCCGGATGACATTGATGCCTATGGGCCATGTCTATAATAACAGTGAACACTGAACACTTAATAAACATCAATTATTTCCTTTGTTGAGTGACAACTGACAAGTGAGTAAGTGACTAACCAAGTCCGCCTGATTGAGTTTGGTGAAGCCAACCATACAAACAAACTCCCCTCCTAAATTTAAAAAAATACTACTAAATATTTATTCCCTATTATTATAAATTAAAATTCAAATGTTGTACGAAGTACATTCTTTTTATGATTATTTGAATTGTTCCTCCAAATATTTATATATAATTATTCTTACTTTTCATATCGACATTCAGTGAAAAGATTGGGTGCATCAGTACTTCCATGCATCAGGTGCATCAGGTACTCATTTAAAGGTGTTACGTGGGTACTGTACCCACTTGAAACTTCATCATTGGTACTTGTACCCAAATTGTACTATAACAATGGTACAATACCACATATTTATCAATCCAAAATAAATATGTGATATTGTGTCATTGTTATAGTACAATTTGGGTACAAGTACCAATGATGAAGTTTCAACTGGGTACAGTACCCACGTAAAACCTTTAAATGGGTACCTGATGCACATGATGCACCGAATTATTGATGCACCGAAACCGGACCCCGACATTCATTCATGATAAAAATCCTGATTTTGGAAATGCCTAAATCTACCTTCGGCTTTTGAGATTTAGTTCATCCATGAAATCTTGCATGTTCTTACTTGAAGAACCACCCTCCGCCACCGCCTCCTCCGCCGTCTTCTTCCACTTCATTGCGTTCTTTTTCATTTCTACTGCCTTCGAACCCCTAGTAACCTCATGCAAACTCTCCTCAATCTCATACGATTTGACAATTCTACCCTCAGAACCACCTCTCCAAACTCTCCTCCCAACTTGAAAAACATCCTCCAAGAACTTCGCATTCGTCACTTGATCTCCAAATTGAGGAAAAAGCAACAAAGGCACCCCATTTGCAAGTGCTTCAACCGTAGAATTCCACCCACAATGAGTGAAAAAACATGCAACAGATTTATGTTCCAACACCTCTTCTTGATTGCTCCAATTTACTATTTTGCCCTTGTCCCCAACTTCCTCCAAGAACCCTTTTGGTAACACATGTTGTTCCATCCCCTTAAATGATGGTAGCTTCATTACCCACAAAAACGACACATTTGAACTCAACAACCCATGGGCAATTTCGTCAACTTGTTCTTGTTTCAAGTGTACTAATGACCCAAAAGATATGTAAACTACAGAAGATTGAGGTTTTGAATCAAGAAACTCTTTAACACTATCAGCTTTCAAAGTGTCTGCTCTAACTTTTGAAGATAAAGAAGCAGAGCTTTTGAACAGAGGACCTATAGCCTTAATATTAAAGAACTTTGACATATTTTCAATCAACTCATCCTCAAATTCTCTTACAGTATCCACTAGTACACAAAATGGTTTTGACAAATTTTGAAATTGACTAAGAATGAGTTTTTTGAAAGAGTCGTCAGGTATTGAGGGGTGCAAGATAGTAGGAACTTCATCAGATTTCAAGAGGGGCATAAATGGAAGTTTGACATCAAGTTCAGGTTGTTGTTCACTTGGAAAAGGAACAAGAGAATGATGGTAATGATAATAAGCTGAAAAACATGCACAAGATTGTACCCAAAGAACAGCACTTGGGATGTTGAAGCTTTCAGCAATATCAGAAGCCCATGGAACAAAAGAATTGTGGATTATGCAACAAACAGGAGGAAAACCTTTTTGTTCTTGATTTTTTAGCAAATGAGGGAGTTTTTGCTTTCCCATAAGCTCAAGATGAGGAAACAGCAAATTAAAATTATGGAGTGTTTGGTCATTTGCAGCCAACTCGTCTTCCAGGAACTCGAATCTTATCGAGCCGAGTCCGACCGGAGTTGGTTGATTGTAATTGTTATCAGTGCCTATGTTGGCTTCTCTCATTTCTTTGCCAAAAGTTTCGAAAGTACAAAACGTTATGAAGTTGCCTTGGGAGGCAAGATAGTTGGCTAGCCTAAGTAAAGGATTTACATAGCCTTGGCCTGGGAAAGAGACCATGAAAATATGGAGAGGAGGATAACTACCATAATTGGTACGTGACATGTTTGGTCGTAACGGCAAACACCGGTAGCTCCTTAAGATTAATACAATGTATAAAGAACACGTTCACTCGTGAAGTCTAACTTTAGAAAATAGACATATAGTAGAAAAGGACTTTAGAATATATTAAGTAGAAGAACGTTTGGAAAAGGAAAAAAGAAGGTGTAGTGTATCTTGTATTGTTAAATGTGTGTTGTTTAGTCTCATGGACTCTTCCTTTTATAGGAGGAAATGGCATAAAAAGAAATTGTAGTAGTATGAAGAAAGGGCAAACTTTTAATAATGATTGGCAATAAATAAAGGGAGTAACTAAAGATTTTATATATTAACCAAGATGATATCGACTTTTAATATGAGATGTGCATCTCAACGCTCTGCAGTCTCCATCCATTAAAGACTGAGAATATAAAATAAAAAAAAAAAAAAAAAAACTGAATACATTGTATTCATTTACTTGCTCAAATATCTTTCTCACCTTATTATTATCATAGTTATCTCTTGAGGTGTATATATATCAAATAGTTTAATTTATTTTAGTTATCTTGCCTGGGAATGTTTTATACCACTTATTTGTGTCCGCTACAACATAGAAAGGAATATAGGAAATCTGGAAAGACGACGTTCACCAAACACCTAATTGGTACATTAAAGATATCAAATGCAACAAAAACTTTATTCTCTTAGGAAGAGCACATGGGTTGATGGGATAAAAATCACTATTTCTAACCATCTCCATGAGTCAGAGCATTAGTATTAGTTCAAAGATCAACCTACCAAAAAGTCTTTTGTTATCTGTATTTTTGTGTGTGAGGTGAGTATCGAACTCAGAACCCTTTGATCACTAGGAATAGCCTTTTCCACCATTTCCACTAGACTATTCGATCGATTAACTCCTTATTATCTATACCACCAAACTTGAGTCGTGAGTATCTCTGTATGAGTGTATCTGCCAGGCTGCTAGCCATACAATCATACATAGTGTACCACTAGGGGTGGTTTATGATGCCAGCTTGATAATTTAAGATTGAGTCACATGTTATATACTGTATGTTTTAACATAATATCTCATTTTTCTCAAGGCTTGGAGAGATGGCCATATATATGGGTTGTTGTCTTGTTGCAATTTAATTTTGTGCCCCCTTGCCAGGAGGTTGCTCACCTCTTCAATGGCCTGTTTTATTTTTCTTACTTCATTTTCATAATTTCATTTCATCCACGTTATTAATGAGTTGTAGATTTAGAATTTGTTTTCAAATATTTCATTTTTAAATATTAAATATTAATTTCTATATCAATTTTTTTAGAAAACAAGTGACGGTTCTACCGGAAGGAGTTGCATTAATGCAAGTCCATTCGCCACTGAGCATATGCATGCTGATGAAACCATCAAGTGTCGGTGTTTCTTGCATTGTCATGTTATATCGTAATATCGTATATTGTAGAATCTAATATATGCAGTAGTTTTGCACGTAATTATGTCAACTCGAAATCTATTCGGATGGCCAACTGTTGTAAGTCTCCTTTGCAAATGAAATGTACGCAGTGATTTGAGCAAGCATGTTTAATGAGGTCTTTGTAATCATCAGCACATATCCTCATCTGTGATCTGTATGTCATTCAGCTTGCTTTACATGCTTCAAGTAAGCTCATTGCTATTAGATCATGGTCAAAGATTACTACTTATTATGAATGAAACTCATTATATTTGTGTCCAAACGATCAAAAGGTTTCTCAGTAGTTCATTTTTTTTTTTTTTTTTTTTTTAATCCGATTTCATTTTTTTTTTTAATAACGCACAACAAATCAACAATCGACAAAAAAATTTATTCGTTTTACTAACTTTAAGTCCATAGATATAAGAATCGAAAAACTCATTTCTACCAATTAAATATACTAAAACTGCTTATTTTAAGAATAAAATATTTGTACCAAAATAACATAAATCAAGAAGAACAAAACTCAAACGTCAGCAAATTAACGGGACAAGCAACACATACACTATGATAATAATTGATCAACTGTGGCGTTTAATTTCTTACCTTTTGATTGAATACATTTGTTCTATGTCCAAACCAAAACAACATCATTATTCATTTGTAATTATTTAATACTCTAGTATCATCCATAAACGTTACAAAAAAATAACAAATCCGATATCCATAAACGCTAATAAATTCAAACATTTTCCTGCAAATTTATAATCCGTATACTATACTGAGAACGACGAATCAATACAAACATATTACATAGGACAAGAGGAATAACCACAGACCAAAACTCCTAGGGCAATTTTGAAATATACATCGACAACCAAAATAACTCTGCAAAGAGAAGGTTATGAGGACAAAATATCTAACATTGTTTAAAAAATGAAGACCATCAATGCCCTCATAGTTCAAGCTTAGTTATAAAGAATAATAGTGGTGGAAATGCCATGGAGTGGAAAGAATTGTCAAGCGCCAACCCAATCATGATTTCTAAGCTCTGTTGTGTCTCGATGAAAGTACCCACATAAATACACCGACGAAACCTCACAAGGGCTCCGAGGAGATGATGAGAGACTACACACGATGAAAGGGAAACTCACCTCACCGAAAAGCTTTCCAACTATCAGAGTCTGTCCTTGGAGTTTGATTCTCCAGTGACGTCTTAAACGGTTCACTTGACCCAAAAGGATCTGCATCATCGAAAGACTGGAAACCGTTTCCAAAACTGGAGTCTCTGGTGCTGCTCATGGAATCAAACCTTGTGAACGGTTCCCTTTGAGGGAGAACTCCGGGATTATAGTCTGAGTCAGCTGTGCTGCGGAAAGAGTCAAACCTTGAGAATGAATCCCTTTGAGGGAAAGCTCCAGGGTTGTATTCTGAAGCTCCAGGGTTGAATTCTGAGTCAGCTGTGCTGCGGAAGGAGTCGAACCTTGACAGTGGTTCATGCGATGAGAATAAACCCTGATCATGGTCCAAGTCTCGCGTACTACGCATGGAATCGAATCTTGATAAGGATTCACCAGATGCGAAGGGCCCACTATCGTGCAAGTTAAAAGAATCAAATCTTGAGAAGCTATCAAACGAATTACCCTGTGATCCTTTACCTAATCCCGGAGGCGAATTCCCATAAACCATAGGTGTACTAGGAACAGAATCGGCAAAAGAAAATGGGCTTTTTGTCTGGAACATATTATCTGCATTTGGAGAGCTAACTGAGCTGTACAGTGGAGTGCTTGGAACAGAATCGAAAAAAGAGCTCTGCATAGCATATGGGCCTGGGGTGCCAGGAACAGAATCAAAAAGTGTGCTTGGCGATGCATATGTGTTTGGGGTGCTTGGAACAGAATCAAAGAATGCATTCGGTTTCGCAAATGTGTTCGGTGTGCTGGGAACAGAATCAAAGAATGGTCCCTGATTTACGTATGTATTTGGGGTGCTTGGAACAGAATCAAAGATTGTGCTCTGCTTTGGATACGTGTTATTTCTAGTTGTTCCAGTTTTGATTGGATTTAGACCCCAATCTTCTGACCCAAAGAAAGAATTCTCAACTGGAACTCCCAAATCTTCATCCTGCACGCGTATTGAAACACTGCATAAGATTATCTTTTACTACACTTCAAGGCTCACTACTATCTGTCAAAAAATTGGAAAGAAAGGCCACATTCGCAGTAATGGCTTCACTGAACAGATAATCCTGTTATAATAACTTGGATCCTGGATCAATATCCTCAATGACACATATTTGGTAATAACAGTTCATGTTTATGGCTTTATGCACAAAAATAATGATTGATATTCGAAGTATTTTAGTGTGTACCTTTGTATTAATGGCATTGGCATCCCAAGCAGCATCAGCAAAGTCGCTATCAAATGTACCCCAGCCATGTTCATCAAAAGCTTTGTCAGCAGATCGAACAGGTTCAGCCCCATCATGTTCACTGCAGTAGTAACCACTAGAAGTTTAGATGTTTAACCAAGAAAAACTGTGGAATTAATAGCTAACATAACATTTTAATTTTTGTAAGTAGGAGTATCAGCAAATTAAGAGAAAGAGGAACCTAATATAATGGTACTATAGATTCTCTTCAACAATAAAAACAACAGCATTACCTTTGGGATTCACGGGGTGAACCATCCAAGCTTCCATCTTTTTTGAATTGAGAATCCTCAAAACCATTGGATTGGCTGTCAACAGCATTACTTCTTGCTGGACTGTCAGGCTGGCTTCTTGCTCTTTGCTCTTCACCTTGGTCATTGGTCCTTTCATCCTCCGATTTCTTTTTCTTATAATCAGGAAGCTTCTCTATTGTATCACTGTCAATAGGTGAATCTTTAGTTTTACTATCAAATGCAGAAGCCGATTTATCCCTCAGCAACGGTATCTTTGGCTTTGGAGGCGCAATGACATTTTGTACATCAAGTGTTAACTCGTTATCAGTGGTGAACCCTGGAAAAACCAACAGTCCTTCATCATCATTATCGACCTAAATAGAACGAAGTCCATCTCCATTTGATATTACTTGAGTGAAGGAGGAAAACATTATACAATTTACTAAAGAGAAGAGCTAAATATATAGGATGACCACAAACTTTTAGATGTTTGTAAGGTACCTTCATCTTCAAACTTATCCCAATTTTCATCCCAATCAGCTGCTCCTTCTTGAATGCCGTGTTGCCAACCTATATAAATGAAAATACATCACATACCAGGTTTAGAAATAGGAAAATAGGCTTTACTATCAAACTAACCCAGGTAAAACCGATTCTTTTTCAAAAAGCAAAAGAAAGGACGTCGATATGTTAAATTTGACGAGTCGAGTAGTCAACTAATAAAAAATAAATATATGAGTAAGCCAAATATCTACGAGTAAACCAAACACAGGGTAAATACCAAAGGGAAGCTCCAATAATGAAATTGGCTTTCCACGTAACCCATAAGTCTTGCATCTTTCGTTCAAGGATTTGACTAGCTCATCAATTTCGGACTGAATGTGATTAGCATGATCCTATAAATGCAGATCCCTACATTAGAAAGGTTCAACATGTCATCCTCCAGTAATTCAGTTAAGATAACCTACTTGAAATTTATCGGCACTTTCATCCTGATCCAATTTCACAATTGCTCGGTAAAGCTCCATCTTTTTATCCTGTGAACATAATGAAACAGCACTACATCACTTGAAGTTCTATTTCATCAACGATCATTCGACCAATGGATATTAACGTTACTTGAATGTCCCGGAAAGTAGACTCTTCAATGGATAACTTTGATGCCACATCTCCAGACTGTTTATACTTCAGCTCATATTTCTTCGACAGCATTTCAACCTAGAGAAAAGCCCTAGTTGCTCAGTCCACCAAATATATAGTTGAAACAATCTAATCTCTACGGTACTATACCTCTTGCTTGTCACCTGCAATTCTTTCAATGATCTCGTTCACTCTATTATCACAGCGACTCTTGTAGAGGATCTGTGTGCCAAAACATCGCATGACATCCATTGAATTTAACACACAAGAATCAGATAAGACCAATAACAAGAGAAGCAGGACGAAAGTTTAATATTGAACAAACAAAGCAGCTGGACAGCAGACCACAACACTCCAGAGTAACCATCACCATTTGGTTACAATACTATAGACAATTACTCCAAAACAGATTTAACAAACTCTTTATCACACTTCTAGACAAATATATAGTTCAGGCTGAGATCAAAATTAACCACAGAGGCTCCATTCTTTATGTGTACTAAGATATGATATTCGTCATTTGTATCATTAGTTTGAACCAATAATGAAACATGAACAAGCGAAAGTGGAACAACTCCTCAACTCACAAGTGAAGCTTATGAGAAGTTAAAGGAAAAGTGGGCACATGCTTTTTGAGGAAGTTATATGCAAGTTAAACTCTCCGTTATGATAATAGCCATCACTCCCCTCATGTTTTGAGAAAGTTAACAAATCACCCAACTGCTAAAACGATCCAGTTCTGTCATTTGCAACACTTTTGAGTGATTAACAGCAACTCTCATTACTCAAGTCAATGAGGTGGATATTTACACTAGAGGTAACTTTCAGATTTAATATACTTCGGACACTGTTAACACAGTGAGGTGATTTGTAGCCTTTCTCATAACAAGAGCGGTTAAAGATATTTTTTCCATAGACATTCTTTCATTGGTAGATGAAACAACCAAGGGTAAATTGTAATTCACCCAACAAGAAGCAAGATCCTCTGGCCATCAGGGAAATTATTGTAAGTTTGGGATTCAGACTACAATCCACATTACATTATATGGAACATATAACCAAAGTCCCGTCAAGAGAATAATATGACAGTGTTATTATCCAACATCTCAGCCCTCTGGGAGGTCCGTATCATAAACAAGTATAAGGGCTAACAGATAATACTCACAAGTTCTTGCATCTTAGCATGATAAAATTGAATCTTCTCCTTGGCCTCCATTATCTCCTTTTCCAGCTCTAATACCTGTTATTATTATACTCATTAGCAAGAAATAATTATGATGTTCGTATATGCGCTTGGCTGCCACAAGCCAGTTATCGAAGTGAGATTTCCTATATCTTATCGCATTCCAGAGATAATGGCTATTACGAACAAAGTAAGGAAAAGAAGAAGATACTGCAAAATTTTCAGAACAATGATTGATGATGCTTATAAACTCCACATATAATTGTCCATTTTTTTCTTGAAATTAATTTGAAAATGTAGCAAGATAGTAAATTTTCCAATACACAAAAGATATAAGAATTAATTGCATAGATTCTAATGACTTTTCTTGTGATTTAACAGAGGTTTAGGAGATCAAATTCACCTTTTTCTCAGCTTCAGAGGCCTCTTGAAACTTTGTGTTCAGTGCATTCTGCTCTGCTGTGCTAAGCTGTTCTAGAAGATGCTTCTCCAACACTGGAACTTTAGGCTTTGGAGGACTTGGCTGTGTGGGTTCCTCCATCAGAGGTGCACGTGGTGGCTTTCCTCCCACTGAAGGAGGCACTGGTGGTCGTGAACGATTAGCCGCATGTTGCTGTTGGATACCTGGCATGTGTGAAACAACTAATGAATTCCAATTAAGAAAGTGGACATATAATTATGTTTTTTCAGGAGCCATGAGATACCAGAAGGTCTCCAGGAAGCATTTGCATATGCTGCTGCTGGTGGACCAGACGAGGGTAGTAATGTCTCATCAAGAACAGTATTCGATGGAACAACCGCAGGAAGAGGACGACCTTCCCTGAACCGCTCCATCAGATAGAGAGCAACACAAAATTCTCTCAAAGATAGCATACTATCATTGTCTTGATCAGATAAGTCCCACACCTGTTTCAAAATCTCTGATATGCCAAAAGTAAGATTGAAAGAAGTGCTGAGGATGAAGTAATAAACTTGAAGGGAACAAATAGATCCAGATCGAATGTAACAAATCCTAGCCCGTAGCTTAGATTTTTTTTATTTTTCTTTTGAACTTAAGATAAGTTGGTTGAAGAAGGTAACAGGTAGATGAAAGAGAAAGGAATAGCAGCATACAAATTTGTGTTTTCCAACATAGAATTGAAAATATAGTCATGGACTAGTAGAGGCTGAAGAAAACTAATTCGGTTTAGGTAAGGGACTATGCAATTCCAACATTGAGGAGGAAACATCAAATTATTCAAGCACTTGATGGGAGATCCTATGAAATCCGTCACTCTTAACAAATAAAGTTGCCACCTAAAAGAAGATAATAAGGAGGTAATACTTTGACGTGTAAAGTTGGGCATAGAGCATGCTGGTACTAAAAATTGAATCTAACAATGAACAGATAGTACCTCTTGGAAGTCGCCAACTTAAGAAGAGATGTCGCGCCTGATCCCCTGTGATTTTTCCATCTCGGTCCGTGTCTACTTGAAAAAATACTTTGCTATACTTCTGAACATCAGCTTGAGTCATTTTAGGCCAAGGTGGCTGCGCTTGTCCAGGAATAGTCTTTTCAGCTGCAATAGGAAATGAATTGGGCGCTTGCACATGTTGGTTTGGTTTCATTACCGAGTGGTTTTGCTGATTCTGAGTACTCAGAGGTTGCCGAGTTAGTGGATTAACATGGCCTGGATTTACTACAGGATGAGGTCCGGATGCTGAGACAATCGTCGATGACATATTTGAACTACTTGAAGCAGCTACAGCCTTTGAGTCTTGCTTCGGAAGAGATGGTGTAATCGAAAATACGTCTCCAAAAAGTGAGCCCGACATAGTATCTTTCACTGCCATCTGGTTGCCTGTACTAGAATCTTGTAGCTTTGTTGGTATTGGTTGTGTCACCATAGAAGTTGTGTGCGGCCTAGGTTGTGTAGAAGGTGAAGACCCTGCAACACTACTTATTCCACCATGACCTGGCTGAGTGTTACCACTTCTTTCACCTAGTAACTCGGAAGGACGAGGAGCTGCCATGTAGCTTCCCTGAGATGCTCCTTCACCAGCTACCACTTGCCGACCATAGAAAGCAGTACCGGGTAGTGGGGGCCGAGGTGGCCTCGATAATTGATTTTCTTGTGATGTCGCACCTTGTGGAGCTCGGACACCAGTATTTTGAGGAGGACCAAAGTTGGAACTGCTCAATTGTGGAACAGGAGAGCCGGGTCTTATGTTTGACGGGGGATTGGGTAAAACCGAAAAATTTATCTGGGGGGCAGGAATTTTAGCTGAAGCAGGTCCATATAATGCAGCCTTCACAATCTCTGGAGTCAACTCTCTCTTACTTTGTGCTACAGTAACAAGTTTTAGGGCATTATAAAATTCTTGTCGTCCAAGGAAACCAGTTTTATTGTGATCTGCATAATTCCATATCTGCACAATGATAGGAAAAGAAAGCCCTTCATTATACAAAATAGAGTATGATATTTGACTATGTATCAAAGATCATGCATAAGTATTCTAAAACATATAAAATATCCACATTATTAATATTGCTTACCTCTGAAACCGTTCAATAACATTATTAACATCCATCTTCCATATTTATCAGAGAATACCATCTTCCATCAAACCCTTACTCAGAGGGTATTTACATACAGTGTCTTATTTTAAAAGGTGCATCTTATAAGAGACCTTCAAGAACAAAATAAATTGGAAATTTTTATGCAGTACCTTATTTATAAGCTGTATAAACAAGTATTATACAAACACTCTCTCAGTCATATGTTCAACCCGAATTTGTACAATATCAGCTAGAAGTTTGACATTTAATTGAGACCTAGCTAAGTAGAAAACAAGATATATGAAGAGTCTAAACAGGAACCCGACAAAATTTTGGGTTGACGAGTTTAATGGCAAATAATAGACAAGTAACTAACAACTGTGAAACATAAAAAAAAAAAAAACAAATTGTGAACTTTTAATTAGCAATATTCCAAGAACAAATAATGTAGACTTATTTTACATAATAAAATTTCAGTATCAAATTCATTTAAATAATAATATTTCAGTATCAAATTCATACTATTTAAAAGATGAAGGGTCGAAGGATATCTTTCTATAATATGACTGATCATATTCGCCATTTATGCTAACAATTTATGCCAATTAAGATTTAAGAGTCAGTACTCAGTAGGCTATTATAAGGTCACTCCCATCTCTGCAGGTTTCACCGTTTCAGTATTGTATGCCCAATTACAAGATAATAAACCAAGCATATTCATTTAGGGCTGATATAGAAGCATAAATGATCAGCTATAAGAAAACATTATATTATTGATAAGCATCCAATTATTAAATAATAAAATACACTGTGAACGAGTATTTACCACAGAGACAATATCTTATAAAAACATAACTATGTTGTAGAAAATAATGATCACACTGATGTGACAACTACTTGTCAACAGGCATGAAACCCCTGTTGAACCATTTTGGTTTATATTTATAATAGCTTAATTATTTTATTTTCACTCTGTCAATAAATCTATTATATGCAGCATCTATAGCTGGAGTTCTTTGATCAATTTCACTGCTACAACCAAAATTCTTCTCGCTGACAATAACTAATCACATAGAAGGGTTATCACAGTAAAAGTATATAATGACTCAACAAATGAACCACAGTAGTCATGCCTAGTTCACGAATATTAAGCTAATAAGCAACTCACCAACTACCAACCAAATTAATTAACCGAACCCACAAAACAATATTGCACCTCAACTCCGTATTCCCACATAAGTCAAGCACTGAATACCACAGCACAGAAATCCTTAATGGCCCGTTTGGATTGGGCTAAACCGTGCATCCAAGTGAATGGAGGTTAAATTTTTAAGTTCGCCACTATTTCACCAATGTTAACTGGGATTAAATGACTCACCTCAATTCACCCATTATTTATTGACCCCTAAGCTGTGGCGTAACAGAGGTGAGTAATGTCTTTAGTTATATTTTACCTTAATTCACTTCGACAAATAAAATAGGGTGATATCCAAACAACATTCTAAAACATTCACCTCAAGTAGCCTTACGTAAGACATAGTTTAATTTTTAAGTTCAGTGGAGGACTTAGAGAGAGTTAAAAGGGGGCAATCCACCCCCCACCCGCCGTGTATCTTCAAAAATTATTTTGTGCGACCCTATAATATAAGAGTATTTTTTCTTTCTTTGTTGCTTCGTCATCCTACCTAGAAAGTATGGTTCCATCGCTGACCCTCACATCAATTCGCTAATCAAATCAACCAAACTACGCTTATATTAGCACATTTCGACTAAGCTAACCACCTTCGTTACATGTTCACTTGGCGCAAAAGATAATTCAACTACAATCCACTGTTCACAGTACACTATAAACCAAATTACAAAACTCAAGCTATAAACTGTTCCCATATTCACATGATACAACAATCATACAAAAAACCGATACTAAACATATATAATTCAACTACATTAAAGTACACAAATAGAATTTATTCAGAAAACGAACCTGGGCAAGCACAGGTTGAGGCAAATTGGTTGCTCGAAAGAATCCAACGGCCTCGGCTCCAGTGATCCGACCATCACGATCCAAATCTGCACGCTGAAAATACGCTTCGAATTGCGCCACATTTGGAGCAGTCATCTCCCGTTCCTATCTCTACTTGCCTAATAAAAGCATAAAGCAATACTCGAAAATATTAGAAATTGGTGTGTCACGAATCGAGACACAATTCTAGTACACTCGATCTAGTGTACCAAAATTTCGAGTTTGTATGATTTCTTTTCCTATGGAAAGAAATCATTCATATTGGTGTGTGAACAAATTGATAGACACACTATATAGTCAACCAAATTGGAGTTTTTATGCTTTTTCTTCCTAAAGATCGCCGCAACGGATCTTTGGAAAAGAAAATGTCCTCAAGTGAATGTTTGGTATTATTCCTATTGATGTGTTAGAAATTGATATGTTTCGAACAGATGATCTGATCTATCCAAATGAATTTCGATTTTCTAAAGATCGACAAAAGAATTTGTTGGAAAAAAGAGTGTTATCGAATTATTGATGGCCTGAAGAAATTTGAGGGGGGGGGGGGGGGGGGGGTGAGAGAGGGGGTGGGGTGGGGGAATTGGAGATAGAAGGATGATGTGAGAGCTGAGGAAGAACACGACCAAAAACACAGTACGGCTCCGATGGGGAATGGTCGATTCTTTTGATTCACTGCACTGAGGACTGTTTAGGAAATTCACTTCATTTCTTGGGCTATTGTCCTACGGAAAATTTTGAAGAATAACGTGAAATGACGAAATTATTCCTTTTTAATTGTTTTTCCCGACATTCATCCCCATCAATCGTTTCCTCGTATCTCAACAATTTTTTGGTTGTAAACACACAAAATAGGGGCAATTTTAAAAAGAAAAAAGTACTTGTCTTTTATTTGAGTCTCCTCTCCCCAACAAGAGTCTAAAAATAAACCTTTTTATTTACTAATGATGATACCATTATTCTTGCAGATTGGATTCTAATACTTATCATTTTCGAATGTTCGTATTGTGCATATTTTCCTTTTAATTGTTATGAGTGAAACAAATTGAAAAAAGAAAATGTATGATTAATAGGGCAGTACAAAAATAATCCATCGGTCTTTTACCTATTTTTGAAACATTCTGGACCTGGATTTTTATAAGAGTTGCTAACTTAATAGAGAAGTCTAATAGTGTCTTTTAGACCGAAAGTAATATTTTATTCGAGATATAATCATGGTAACGAATACCTTTAGGCATGTGCACGTTTCAATTCGGTTTTGGACAAAAAAAAACCAAACCGACATCTTCGGTTCTACGGCAGACGGAACCAAAATCGGTTTGGTTCCAAAAGGTTTGGTTCACATTGGTTTCAGCTCGATTTCGGTTCGATTTTGGTTCCGATCGGTTCCAAAAAACCGGTTCTTTTCGATTCGGTTCGGTTCGATTAGGCTCGGTTCCGATTTTCCTCCAAACCTCTAAATACCTTATCTAGTTATTTATGAAATTGTATAAATAGTTTACGATTTAGCTTATTTTTTGACATCATTGAGTATTAGATATTTCCAAAAGAATCCAAAAGGGAAAACCAATAAAAAGTAATCAGAAATTAAAAGCCCCGAAGAAATATTGACAAAGATATCTTGGCAGTTTCATTTTGTCGAACCAAATGGAACACCAAGAAGGTTGAACGCAGCAAAGAGAGTCGTTTTCTGAAAGGGATTAGAAGGCTTTGGCTAAATCAACCAAGGAGGCATTGGTCGTGGATGATTAGAGGCATAGTGATGTTGGAAACCTGCACGTGTGAAACAACAAATGAATTAGACGGAAATGGATATATAACTAGGTCTCCAAGGAGCCTTATTATACCAGAAGGTCTCCAAGAAGCATTTGCGTCGCCTGCTGTTGGTGGAACAGATGAGGGGAGCAGTGTCTCGTCAAGAATAGTATTCCATCGAACAACTGAAGGAAGAGGACGGCCTTCCCTGAAGCGCTCCATCAGATAAAGAGCTACACAAAATTCTCTTAAACATAGCAAACTGTCGTTGTCTTGATCAGATAAGTCCCATATCTGCTTCAAAATCTCTGAAATGCCAAAAACAATATGGATAAAGGTGCTCGTGGCAGCCTCCAATTTTCAAAAGAAGGATATATAGTAATTAGTAAGGAGGTAATAATTTGACTTTCAAAAGGAGAAATTTGGCAAAGTACCACGATTTGAGGCCCAGATTTAAATAATACCATGATATCTTTTTTAATTGGAAAATACCACATTTTTTATACGAAGTGACTATTTTACCCTTAATGAAAATTGATAGCATTAAACTAAGTTTTTTTTTTAAACTAAGTTTTTTGGGTTCAAATGACTATTATAATCTATTATAATCCATTATATTACGTTGTAATTGCTTTAAATTCACAACTAACTTAAATTTGTCATGATTTATCTTTGCATTAAATTGATGTTACAAAGTTCAACCCAACAACCATTGCTTTGATATAAAAACTGGATTAATATATTAAAATTAGTACAAAGCACAAATAAATATTAATTTCTTTAGAGTGTGGAGCAAATAAATTTTACTAATACATTTGAAGAAAAAAAGGACCATGAAAAGAAAAATAAAATAAAAATGACCCATGGGAATACTAAGTTGCTAAAAAAAAAAAGTTCATCTACTGGACTCCATACAATCTGGTTGCATTATTTTTCTTCCTCAAATCATGCGTCAATGTCGATTGATGCTCTACTCCATGGTCCTCTTCGTTTAATAATGGACCGCTGCTACCTGCTTCGAATATATGGTATCCCTAATTCCTCCAAACGATTCTTCCCCAACTTTCCATTCAACTTGAAGCCCATGTAAACCAACTCTCAAGTCTTTTCATTGTACATTTATATCAATTGTAAATACACATAAAGTACATATATATTATAAAATGTATATTCGATTATACTTTATTATACTTTATTATAATCTATTAAACCGAAACTCGAAAGCTTTAAATTGTAACTACACATAAAGTACACAACAATGGACTATAAGAAACGAGACTATAGCAACATAATACCAACATAATGCTTCATTATACTTCATTATATTATAAGAAACGAGAATATATCAACATAATACCCCTAGGATTCGAACTTTTATTCCAAAACAACATCAGTTCTTCAAATTACACACAATATATCTATATCAACATCAATTTTTGTCTAAAAAACAAAATTAAAGTACCAAAAGAACAAACTTTACATATATATCTATAATTTTTAATGCAAATTTAGCCACATTATTTTATTAAACATTGTTAGAACCATAAATTGTGCAACAAAAACTTAAGAAACGAGACTATAATAACAATGGACTATAAGAAACGAGACTATATCAACATAATACCAACATAATTCTTCATTATACTTCATTATACTATAACAAACGAGAATATATCAACATAATACCCCCAAGATTCAAACTTTTATTCCAAAACAACATCAATTCTTCAAATTACACACAATATATCTATATCAACATCAATTTTTGTTCAAAAAACAATATTAAAGTACCAAAAGAACAAACTTTACACATATATCTATCATTTTCAATACAAATTTAGCCACATATCCATAAAAATCTTAGGAAAGATTCAAACTTTTTAAAAAAGATTCGATCTTTTTATAAAAGATTCAAACTTGTTAGAAAAGATTCAAACTTTTGTTCAAAAACATTCAAATAACAAAAATACAATACATATAAAGTACATAACTAATCAAAATACGTGATTTTTAAATCAACTATATTGAAAAACGTGATTTTAAGTCAACTAAATTGAAAAAGATTTAAACTTTTCTAAGAAAAACAAGTTTAAAGGACCAAAGCATTTATAAAGAAAAGTGAAGATGACGATTCCAGTGAAGATGGTGGGCTGCGGGGCGGCGGAATGAGAGAGAGCGAGAGAGAATGAGATGAAGAAATTGAGAATGAGATGAAGAATGAGTTGAAGTAAGGGAGAATGAGATGAATGTATGTATAATAGATTTAATGAGGGGTAATTTAGTGACTTCACCTAACTTTTGTGGTACTTTCTAATTAAAAAAGATATCATGGTATTATTTAAATGTGGGCCTCAAATCATGGTACTTTGCCAAATTTCTCCTTTCAAAAGTACTCAAAGAGTATGCTGCTATTAAGAATTGAATCTAAAAACGAGTAGATGGTACCTCGTGGCAGCCTCCAACTTAAAAAGAGGTCCCGTGCCTGCTCCCCTGTGATTTTTCCATCTCGGTCTGTGTCTACTTGAAAAAACACTTTGCTATACTTCTGAACATCAGCCTGAGTCATTTTAGGCAAAGGTGGCCATGCTTGTCCGGAAGAAGCCGTTCCAGGGGCCACAAGAAACGCAATGGGTTGCAACTCCGAATGATTTTGCTGATTCACTACAGGATTGGGCAAAAGAGCCAAATTCATCTGGGGAGCAGAAATTTTAGCTGAAGCAGGTCCATTCAATGCAGCCTTCACCATCTCTGGAGTCAACACGCGCTTACTTTGTGCTATAGTAACAAGTTTCAGGGCATTATAAAATTCTTGTCTTCCAAGAAAACCAGTTTTATTGTGATCTGCATAATTCCATATCTGCACAATGATGGGAAACGGAAGTTCTTCAATATACAATATATATCTTATTTTACTACTGTACCAAAGATCATATAAAATTTAATAGTATCACTTACTTGTGAAACCTTTCAATAAAATTAATTAATTTCTATCTTCCGAATCTCATGTAGTTTAATTCATAAATTTTACCTTCGCCTCAGTTTACCAAAATCTAAACAGTTCATAAATTGACAACCAAACAATACTTTTATTAGGACATCTCGACTAAGCTAACCGCCTTTGCTATATGTTCAATTGGGACAGGAGATAAATCAACTGCAATCAAGTGTTGACTGTGCACTTTAAACCAAATTACAAAAACATGCAGTACTAACGATAAATAAGTCGACTACACTATAGTGCTAAAACAGAATTCTTCAAGAATACAAAAGTGAAGGTGCTTAATGAACCTGAGCAAGCACGGATTTAGGCAAACTAGATGCTTGGAAGAATCCAATCGCCTCAACACCACTGATCCGCCCATCACGATTCAAATCTGCTAGCTGAAAATACGCTTCGAATAACGGATCCATATCTGGAGGAGACATCTCCGCTTGAACAACTTGAATCCTCGTTGAACAGCTTGCTAAAACCGCTCAGTATTGAACAAGGATGAAGATGACAAAGAAACACATATTCCCCTTCTAACAACCAAGACTTCTATTTTTGTTATTTTATGTCATGCGACTTTTTCAGCTTAGGAAGTTCCACATATATTATACACATCATACTTGCAAATTAAATTAGTAAACCACTTGCTCCTTCTTGAATTAAAAATAGCTCAACATTTTCAACTTAGGAGTTACAAATATAATATTTCATAATTCCTAATGAAATTTCTTAACCACTTGCTTCTTCTTTGATCAAGAATAGTTCAACCAGCCTATAACTAAATTTCGTATGACAACCACCTATAACTAATACTCCACCCTCCATACAAAGAACAAAATGAGTGCAAATTCATCTCATTGCTGGTAACATGGATAGAGGAAGTACTATTTTTCTTTTTGTAAAATTCGACTATTCTCATTGCAAGGACTCGAATCTAGATATTGATATTACAAGTTATATATGATGATCACTAGCCTAACCCTAGAGGTTAAGTAGTCCAACGATTAACATGTAAATACGTTCGATATTAGAAAATATCTGTATTGGTAATCAAGCAACCAATTAAGAGTACCACTAGAAAAACCAAGAGTATATTTACATCCTTGTCAGTTTAGCAAAATTTCTAATGAGAAAATCTTGAGCTAGAAAGCAGAAAATGAGCCAAATTGTTGAATGAAGTTGAAATCAACTTCCTAACCGTAGGTGATAGAACAATTGATGACGTTTTTTACAGACTCACTTCACTAGTACTTGGCTCACATCAAATGGAGTCTAAGAAATTAAAATTGCAAGTCACGAACTAAGATCCTCTGTAAATATTACAACTGTGTATTACGATTACTACTGATTACACAATTACAATCATCTGCACACCAACATATGTATGTGGCAAACACTTCTCCCAAAGAAGCGCGTATCAACCAATCTGATGGACAAAAACAACTCAAATCAGAAATAAAGATGATGATTTAAATTATACAAGAAAAAGAATTGTCATGCAGTTGAGACTTTAACTACGAACATGTTTAACATAGGATACTGGCACCTCTAGCAATGGAATAGGTAGTGTCAAAACACCATACATTATAAGAAACAACGGCAAGTGGAAAACTGCTGCTTGAGCCTGATGTATGTGAGACTAACAAGTCTTGGAATGTTTTTACAAAAACTTGTGTCCATTGGTACTAAGAAACCAATCTCTTGAATCACCACAATGGAGAAAGTAAAACTGATGAATTAACGAGGTAAAACACAATGGAATTAACACGCAGCACCAGTTTCTGGACAGTTAAAATTTCCTGATCATATGATAAAAAGCTAAATGTCAAAATAAACGATAATGAAGTGCATCATATTATCCTATTATATGTTTAGTGAACCACTCCTGTCATCTTTATATGGTAAACATTTCTGTTACACTATAACCTAGACATTTTGATATTCGCTATAATTAAACATAATTCTCCCGTTTAGAAGTTCTGTCAGTTAGATGCATAGATAATGGTTGTTGAGGATAACAGCTATCAGAATGTGAGGACATACATACTGACCAATGGCATGTGATCAACCAATCAATAATTATTTACAAAGAGGTTGATGTCATTGTAGAGCAACAAACGATGTAACACGAATGAAGTCCCCAATTAGTAAAGTTAAGCTAGAAATTAAAAAAACTACCTTCATGGAGTCTCGTGCCTGTCCAGGGGTGGGAAGGGCATATCAATTATGATTGTGATACTTTATTTTGTTTGGCAATAGTTGCAGTTTCGAACGCCTGGCACTTCAACAAAGATGGCTTCTCTACTGAGTCCGCAGGAGACTTACCATCTCCTACAGCTACAATTGTCTCCTCTCGTGCCACGGGCAAACTTCCAGAGTTCAAATCCTCTTTCAGATTAACCTTATCCCTAAGATTACAAATACTCAATGGCAATGTCTTCTGTTTATGCTTTACTTTGTTTCCACCTCTGCTGCAAGTATCATGTGGAGAATCCGGACATTTTTGCTTTACGTGAACAGTTTCCGATTCTCCATTTTCCACATTCAAGTTGTCTGTTTCATTGTACTGAGGTGCTTCTTGGTTTACCATTTTTAGTTTCTCTCCACCAATACATTTTGGTATGTTTAGAACTACCCTGTCCATATTTCTCTCCTGGACAGAAACTTCCGGATCTACGTTTGCTACTAAACCATGCCCTTTGCTCTTGGGAGACTGGTCAACCGCTGTTGGAGTACCTCCAGTGCAAAGCTTAGGCTTTTTGGAAGGAGGAGACGGTGTATTTGGTCTATGACTACTCTTTTCCAATGTTAAAGAGTTTTTAGAAACTCTACCGGAGCTATTCATAGAGCGATGCAAATTTCGGGCTAATTCTTCATCACTTCGACAATTCTGGGTGCCTTTTTGTTTACTGTACAATGTCTGCGCAGGGGAATTTAAGTTCATCTTGATCTTCTTTAAGTAAGTATCGATAGTATCTGTATCCTCGGACATCGTAGAAACTAATTCCAAAGCACTCTTGGCAGCAGCCATGGCTTTTACTGCTTTAGCAGCCTTCTCTTCAGCTGCAGCTCTAGCAACCTCTGCGCACTTAATGGCTTCCAAAGCTGCATTTCTGGAGACCTCAATGATCTCCTCATTCGATACATCAGGGTTACTTGTATAATTCTTGAGTATGTGATTAACCCTCATCTCAAGTTCCTTCAGCGAATTGTAAGAAATTGTCGGACCAGGAGAACTCTGCCTCTTCAATCCCGCCAACAACCGCTTCCTAGGGGGCAAACGCACATCCGATTCCAAGTGATCAACGTCACGTGAGTTAGATTCCATTCTCTCTACATCTACTAACAAATCAATACCATAATCATCTACACCACAAAAGAATAAAAAATTCCCAGCTTTAGCACAATATGAAAAATCTTCACTGACTAACATTAACATGCCCCAATGCCTCTTACAAAACCTTACCTATTGTGATACCAGTGAAGCTACCCAAGATTTATTATTATCCATTAAAACCCAAATCAGATTATGCAGAATATATCCAAAAACACTATCCAATCCAATTCTTATACACTAAGATCCAAAAAAAGAGATAATTTCAGAAACCAACAAGCTCCATAACAAAGACAGCTAACTCATAATAAAAAAAAGCACACCATTCAGATTCACTATTGCTGAAAGTTACAATCTTTCTAAGTTGTTAACTCAATTTACATCAAATATGATCACAAAGAAGCATAATTCAGATCATAGGATAATGGGTTATTGGAAATTTCCAAATCTGTTTTAGCTATTCAATAGTTTCCATATTAGTTTCTTCTTTAAAAATAATTAAAGAGACAAATATATGAAGCAACAAACTAAAATGGGATTTGGGTTTGATGAAATACCTGATCATGTGATGTTACAAATGAGAGGAGAGAGATGGGATTAGGGTTTTCTATGATAGGAGAAAGAAATGGTGTATTCTTGTCAAGGATAAGCAAAAGAATGAAGAACACTAATTCAACTAACTTATTATTTTAATTGAAGTTTTCATTTTTAGTATCAAATTTAACTATCAATCAATTTTTATTCACTTATCTAATAGATGTCGAATTAATATAATTAAATTTATCTATGAAAATAATTTTATAATGTTTTTACTTATGAAATCTGATGCCATAACAAAAGATTAATAAAAGCTAACACGAAAAAAAATAAAAAGAGAGAGGATAGGGGAGTTTTGACATTTTAGCCGGCCTTCACCATCATGTATCTACTGTAATTGGGAGTTGTAACACAAATTTAATTAATCTCGTAAGTTAACAAATACAGTAGTATATCTCATTCCAAAGATTGTCAAACTTCAAAAAATGTACCAAATAATAATATCTTTAACTAAATTGAATTCACTTTTTCATGTTAAATTTGATGATTAATAAATGATTAATACGAGTAGTTCTTTTTTGGGTAGATAAATAAGCATAGTTATAGTGGGAGAACGAACTCATTCACTATATAAAGTACAAATACCATAAATGTTCGGATCTAAAATATGAAGATTTATTGTCCTATTATATTACAAAAGCTAGAGAGCTGAAAGCTATTCGATCTAAAAGCTGATAAAATGGTTCTCCAATAGAGGAAAGGGTCGTCGATCCTGAAATCCTTGACAAAAGATTTCCATGTTTCCTTTTTTGTGAGAGTAGGACCACACCTAGCAAATACATGTGAAATAAGCATATCAGAAAACAAGTAAATAGACGATGGTCGTCTATTCATGGCCAAAATCATCCCCATCAAAATAATTTCAATGACTCGACCATCCACATTCAAGGGGGAAATACAAGAACTGCTTGACTGGGAGTGGGGAGGCATGTTGTGCAAACTGCCGGTGGTTGAAAACAGACGAATATGGATTGAAATACTGATGATCAAATATAGAAATCTGCCAACTGTTCAGAGCTTTAGCATCGAATGAGAAGACAACCGATATCATATTATTCATTAGGACTGGTGAATTAATGTCATCAAACAGATTCGCGGAACCTTAAACACGAGAAGTGATGAATTATTAGGACATAAAGGAGTTCCTCGACTAACAAATAATAATACTAATAAGTCATTTTTAACATTCTCATGCGATTTTCATGGCTCATTAACAATAATAGCTAAAGTGGACTAAAGTTTATCGGGATATCTAAGGAGGAATCGAAAATGACTAGTTGTATAAAAAATAGTTTAAAGACAAATCATACAAATTTTATTTTATCTATTATAAGAATGTACAAAAAAATTAATCATAAAAAGCACATACATCGGTAAATTTAGTCCAATAATACTTCCAATGTTTTCTTTTAAAAGTAATTAAAAAGTATGTCGAAAATATAAAATGACAATTATAAATATATATAATTGGTTTTTGTTAACAATTTGACATGAAAAAATAGTCAAAATGGTTTACTAGAAATGTATAAATATAATGTTTTATAATAAAATAATAAATATTCTTGAATATAAAATTATACTAGGATAATTAGTTGAAGGAATTATTTTTTATAGCCTGTTGCAGCCTTGCAGGTAATGACAATCTTCAAACAAGTCAAGTCTATGAATAATATTTGTGTACTAACTTTATATAGTTACCATATCTACTCTGTACATAATCTACTCTATATATAATTGGGGAAGGGGGAATTGGAAGTTACATTTATATAAAAATAAAGTCTCATATTCTCATATGATCAATCAAGAAGTGACATGTATTGATATTAAAAATAAGTTCCATTTAACTATTTATCAAGTAATTTAAAATTGTATATTTTTATATGTAATACTGATGTATTTATGTTCCTTCAAATTCAGTTTTGAAATTGTATATATGATCTTTATACATATTTTTTCATACATATATTATAAAGTTTGTACCAATATTAAATTAATTATACAAAAAAAAATTACGTAAAAAGAATAAGTTCGCACAGACTGTACTGTGTACAAACGGCTAGTAACACACTAACTAACTAACTAAAGGGTAATTTAGATATTGCAATCCTCACAAAATCTGCCCTCCAACTAGTACACTCTAATTATGGATCCTTATTGTTATCAAACAGCTTGCAAATTTGAAAAATGGAGCTTTGCAATGAAGAGTGAAATGGAGTCAATTGAGAAAAATCATACTTGGAGCTTGGTACCTCTGCCAGCAGGATGCAAGAAAGTAGGTGTTAAATGGATATTTAAGACCAAAACAAATGAAGGAACAGAGATAATCAAGCACAAGGCCAGACTTGTCGCCAAGAGCTACTCACAATAATATGGAATTGATTTCACTGAAGTCTATGCTCCAGTTGCTAGAATGGACATAGTAACAATGATTCTAAGGACAGTTGCACATAAGGGGTGAAAAATGTATCAACTTGATGTTAAATCTGCCTTTCTACGAGGAGAAATAGCGGAGGAAGTGTATGTAGATTAGCGTGCTGGTTTTGAAGTAAAAGGAAAGGAAGATCATGTGTATAAGCTTCACAAGGCATTGTACGGATTGAAACAAGCTCCTAAAACTTGGTTCAGCAAGATAGAAGCACACTTCATACAACAAGGCTTCATTAATTGTGAGAGTGAACAGACTTTGTTCACAAAGAAAGATGAAGAGGGAAGCATTATTATAGTAAGTGTGTATGTTGATGATTTGGTTTTCACAGGAAACAATCCAAAAATGATGGAGGAATTCAAGCAGAACATGATCAACGTGTTTGACATGACTGATTCGGAATTATGAACTATTTTCTGGGAATTAAAGTCAAGCAGTTCAAGGATGGAATATTCAGTGAAATCAATGTGGCACATTCAGCTCCTACTTTATAGTTGAAAGTAATTACTTTATATGTATATATAGAGAGCATAACTTAATAAAAATATCCAGTTTTTGGTTTGACAACAATTGCTTCTCTTCTTTGGTAATTACTTCACCAGTAAAGTGTAGAAGTCCCTTAGGAAACAAAACATATAAGATGGATATTTATAAGGTATGGGCACTGCGATGGCGTTGTTTTCCTGTCATCGATTTTCCTTCTAACGAGCAAGTTGTTGGACATTACTGTGAGGAAGCAGGCTAAATTTTCAATTGATAATTGACCAGTGAAATTGGTGTGCTCCTACTGTTTCAACATTATCATCATCTGCAGATTTCTAGAAGCCGCTCTACTGCAGCATCCACGTTTCCTGCAGCAGCAGCAACAAGAACCCGGATGCTTTCCTGAGGATCAAATAAACCCATCTCTCGTAGCTGGGCAAGTTGTGTGGCATACTGTTCTCAGGAGGCACTATAGTCAAAACATAACAGGGGAACAAAAAGTTCAACATAACAAAGATATACTACACATTGAGAAAATGTTACGAAAATGACAAGAAATAATCACCAAAAGGCCTATTGGCAGTACTCAAACCCCCCGTTCCAAGTCCTCCAAACATATATAATCACCGTCCGCATTCCTGAACGACCAAATGTTTCAGCCACTTTAAGATGTACATCATTTGCAGTATTTAACGCCAGATACATGGATTTCCTGATTTTATTAATTGCCTATCCTCATCAGTGGAGAACATTTAGACATTTGTTGGGATAATACATTTTTTATACTTCTCAAATATAAACCAAAAAAGAAGTGCACCATTTCAGGATTCTTTCAGTGTTTCAATGAGCTTTAAGAAATTGTAATTGGAGAACATTGTAAGAGAATACTTGGAGAGTATGTTAGTCTGGCATTAGTATCCAACAATTCTCCCAACAATTAATAAACTGTAATACGGAGTATATTACTCCCTCCGTTCTCTATTACTTGTCATAATCAAATTTTTGTTTCTAAATACTTGTCATTCTAGCATAATTAATTACAAATTTATATTTTCAATGTACCTTTTAGTTACTTTTTACTTTGAATTTATCAACCAAACAAATTATATAGTTTGAATTGATTGTAATTTTACATTTTTAACGTACTTTTTGACTCTCTTTGACTTTTTCTTAATATATGTGTAAATGTCTAGAACGACAACTAAAAGACAACGGAGGGAGTATAACCAAGAGATTTTGGGTTAAATAGCACCATTTTAGTTTTAGACCCAAACTTAATTTAGAGCACACATTTACTTTATTTAGCAGAATGGCACAAAAGAGAAATTTGGCAAACTACCACTGTTAAGAGTGAATTTGTAAAAAAGCATGAAATCTTTTTTATTTGGAGAGTACCACAAAATTATGGTAAACTGACTAAATTACCTTTCATTAAACTTATCATATACTCATTTTTATACACTCTCTTCTTCTCACTCTCTCTCTACATCTCACTCTCTATAACTTTTGTAAAAAACTGACAAATATATGTATTGAATCTTTTTCAATATGTATTTTTATACACTCTCTTTTTTATAAGAAATACTCAAATTAAATCATTAAAATACAAAAAAGATTAAGAAAGTAGATCAAAACAAAAAGTGGTGCCCGCAATTCCCAACGAAGAAACATCCTTGTTGTTGGTTGGTTCTTTAAACATGCTTCAACCGTTTAGGAAATGGTAAGTGTGGAACAAAGAAACACGAATATGAATATCCTTAATAGTTGTGGTAATGATATAATTAAGCTATCTCCAACACATTTATCAATGAAATTACACAATCTATTTGTTTGTCAATGGCAGCTGAGAAAAGTCCCCTGTCCCCTCGTCCATCCAATAGGAAGACTTCGGATGCATGTCTCCCTCAACTGTAGTTTCCTCAAAAAGTCCAAGTTCCTCCATATTTCTGGATAATTCTGTAGTTTTGTCTAATATTGAACTTGCATAAGTTGATTCAATACATATATTTGTCTGAAATCAATGCAGCTTCACTGCTTGTTCCACCTCCTAATAACACGGTTAAATGAAACGATATTATCAGTTAAATCGGGTGGAAGCAATTTGTACAGTTACACAAGAGTTTTTTTAATAATTGCAAAGACCACAAAACAATGATAATGAATACAAAAACTTTAATTAGAACTACAAATTGGGAAAGGTTTAATTCTCGAGAACCAATAGTAACAATTTTATATGTTATCGTATTGAAAAATAGATATAAAATCCTGAAAAGAGAAAGAAGAAGTTGGATGCAACTGAGAAAGGAAAAGAGGTTACCTACTAATATGTTAGCCTTCGAAATAATGCCCAAGACATAGGCCCTTTGTCTTTAAAATTATCCTTATTCAACATCTCCATCCTATCTCTGCTTCCTGCAAGCTTAACTGTGAAAGTGCCGTTCTTCATATATGCTTCTTTATTATCAGAATATATTATTAGTTGATCCGGATCAATTGCATTGACTTCTCCTCCCTCGTATACTAGACTCAACCCCCATTTAAGAAAGTATGTTGTACACAAATGCATGTTTGAACTTACTTCGAGAAGAGTACATTCGCTTTCTCCGTCCCAATGGCCCATATCCTTCCTAATACCATCAAAAGGTATATACATAACGAGTACATGGCAATCACAAGTTTTACGATAAGGGCTACATGAATAATTTTCATCTGTTGTCAGTACACTTGTACTCTTCAAATCGTCATTTACGTTGCTTATAACAAATCCTCTGAGATTATCAGTGTACCATTCCAATGATGGAGGAAGGAAGACGGTGATGGAAGGCCTACTGAATTGATACCGGAGCCAACGTGGAATTTCTACTCCTGGAGTATATACTTTAAAAGGTTTTTCCCTTTTCCGCAACATGTTGGATATGGACTCCTGTAATAATTGTAACCATAAGCTCTGTAGTTAAGTCTCACACCAAGGGGAGTAATTTGGTTGAGTTAATAAGGAGCAATTGAGACACTAGTGCTTAAATAACGTACCCAATCCGAGAAGGCTCGACGAACCAAGTATTCATCTTGACGAATTTGCAAAAGATTGAAATATTGATATTTGTCAAGTTGCCTAACCACATTGGCACAAATCCAAACACTTAGCGTTGAGCACTCCACGATGTCTAGGGTCTCTATTCTTGACAATAGACATTCAGGTAGTTCTTCCAGGCTTTTGCAATGCGTGAAGATGATCTTTAGCCCAGGAAGCTGCCCTGTGCCTTGAGAACCAATCAACTGTTCTGTAATGTTGCTTTGTCCGGAAGCCACTTCATAATCTTCTATGTTTTCCTCAAAATACTTGAGAGATCTGCTGGATACGTCAATCAATTGAAGTCCAAGACCAAGAAAGCTGATCGGTAGTGTAACCAGATAATCACAATCTCGTATTCGTAAGATTTCAAGGTTGGTGGCACGCCCAATTGACCAAGAAAAAGTCGTTATTTGTGTTTTTCCCAAATTCAGTTCCCTCAAAGAATCCAGGTTCCCACTAATTTCTGGAAATTTTTGTAACTTTGTATCGAAAAGAGATAATTCTTCTAAAGATTCCATGTCAACAATAGTCGGAAACTCCTCAAGCTTTAAACAACCTCTCAAATTTATGGACTTAATCCTCTTATGAACTACAAGGGATTCATGCACTGCTATCAACTCTTTGGAATCTGATATATCCAATTTCTTCAAATATGGCAAATCAGAAAAGTCTGGCGTCTGTATAATTGGACTAAAACTTATATCAAGGGTAACTAGTCCCACAAAACTCTTTTCTATTAATTCAAGGCTTCTGAATACCTTCTTCTTTGGCCTACGAGTTCGAAGAGAAGTTGCATCTCCCTGCCTCGATGTTTGAAGATCTCGTTCAGAGGTCACCCTCAAGTCTAGTTTCCTTAAAGAATCCAGGTTCCCCCAAATTTCTCTGAAGTTTTGTAACGTTGTATTGGAGAGGATTAGTTCTTCTAAAGATTCCATGTCAACAATTGTCGGAAACTCCTCAAGCTTTAAACAACCTGTGAAATTTATGGACTTAATCCTCTTATGAACTCCAAGGGATGTATGGACGTGTACCAACTCTTTAGACCAGGATAGATTTACTTTCTCCAGATTTGGCAAATACGAAAAGTCCAGCGTCGATTTAATACCACTAAAAGTTATTTGAAGAGTAACTAGTCCAGGGAAACTCTTGGCCACAAATTCAAGGCTTCTGAATTTCTTCTTGTTTGGGCCACTCCATCTGAAGTTGAGAGTTTGAAGAGTAACTAGTCCAAGAAAACTCTTGGCCACAAATTCAAGGCATCTGAATTTCTTCTTGTTTGGGCCACTACATCTGAAGTTGAGAGTTTGAAGAGCAGTTGCATTTCCTCGTATCGATGTAGGGACATCTTCTATACAAGTAACAGACAAGCCTAGCTTCCTCAAAGAATTCAAGTTACTATTTATTTCTGGAAAACTCCCTAATCTCGTATCAGAGAGATCCAAGAGCTCGAGGGATTGCATGTGATTAATCTTGGGAAACACCTCAAGTTGTGAGCAACGTGCCAAATTTACACGCTTTATCTTCTTGAGGTTACCAAGTGATGGATGGACATGCACTAGCATAGATGAATAAAATAGATTTAGTACTTCCAAATTGGGCATATGAGAGAAGTCTGGTGTTTCTTCGATGTCACTACGTTCCATATGAAGTTGAACAAGGTTGGTAGGACGGAAGCTTTTTGGTAAAGATTTCCCTGGGTAACAAGACCAATCGAACCACCGGAGTTTATTGCCAAGTTGACTCAAGGCTTGAGAATCACTCACATCATAGTTTCCATTAAAAAGGTCTCCAAAAACTTGAAGGAAACTCAATTTGTTCATGATTTTCAAGGTTAGCTCCCATCCTAACTCCGTATAAGTGCCATCACCATTGCCATCACCATTGCCATCATAACGGCAATCCGTACATAATATTCGTTCGGCTTCAGAGAAACCCTGCAATAATGTTAAGTAATAGGATTATGTCTCAAATGTCTAGTTATCATCAGGAACGAAATTAAGATGCATGTAAATATATATAAGTTTTGAAAGAACAAAATGGGGTGGAAAAAATGCAAAACAAAGAAAAATAACATAACAAATAAATGATCTTGTCAGAACCAAGATAAAAGTATACAAGGGGCAAATCTTCGAAAAAACAAAACAAGAGGACTGCACAATTGATTAACTGTTAAGTTTAATCAATCAAGCAAATTGATTATGACGTAATAACGACCAACTTACCGTTCAAGAGCAATCAACAAGATTTACATGATTGATTGATTGATGATTGGAAAGCTACAAGGAAAGTGTTCTAGGTAGATTAAGGAAACTAAATGTTACCGTTAGATTAAGGAAACTCAGTGTTCTAGGTGGATGCACCAGCTGATCTCTAGGAGATCTTGGATGCTTGCCAGGACTCGAACCCAGGATCTCCACTTGTGAAGGCTGAGTCGATAACTATTAGGTTAAAGCCACGAGATCTTGATACGAGTTGCTTGTTTGTAATCTTATACTTAGATAAGATTTACACTTGTAGTAAAACATTGTGGAGTCACGCAAGGTTGAATCCTATATATTATTCACTTTGTTTATGATCAATAGTGAACTCCTTTGTCATCAGGTTGAGATCAAATTAAAAATGGTTACTTAAAAGATTACTATATATCTACTGCTTCCTACTTTCATTTAACTTTTCGTTTAGCACAATTTTTGAGTTTAAAAAATACTCGTCATTCTAACATTGAAAATTGTATCTTTACATTTTCGATAAAAAAATTTGATAATTTTTTAGCCTGAAATTTCATTCAACCATTGACTCTTCTATTTACTAATCTATATGCAAATAATTAAAACGATAAGTAAAATTAAACAGGAGAGTATTATTTAAATTTCTAAAATTCCGGGTAACTTACAGTGGTATTTGAGAGCACTTCCAATATATCATGCTTAAGCCAAAGATGACTATATCTTTTAATATCACCGGCAGATCTTTTTCGAACAATATTCCAACCCATCTCTTGAAGCAAATCATGCATGTGAATACAAGAATCAGAGATATAAATAAGGGACTTTTGAATGAGCACATCAATCCCTTCCTTAGGATGCAATCCAAGACACTCAAGTGCTTCTTCAACCCGATCTTTAGAATAGCTTCTAAAAGTACAAGCAATATCCAAAAATATATGTTGTTGGAGGACATTTAATCCATCGAAGCTAATTTGCAATGTAGAAATAATTTCGTCTTCAGGAGCTACTTTCAACCTATCCACTACGTCCATCCAAAAAAACTTTTTTCGTCGATGCAAATGATCCCCCAAAACTTGAAGAGCTAGTGGAAGACCACCAGCATACTTCAAGACCTGAAGTGAAAGCTCTTTATAATCTTCAGGTGGATGTTCATCCTTGAAAGCATGAAGACAAAACAGATCAAAAGCTTCATTATCAAGTAATACCTTCACACAATATTCTTCAATATGGAGGAAATCAATTAAGTGTCGATCTCTGGTTGTGATGATTATTCTACTACCTACGCCAAACCAATTACAATGCTTTGCAAGAGCATTTAATTGTTTAATATTATCCACATCGTCAATGACTATTAGAACCTTTTTAAATTGCAACCTTTCTTGAATCATAGTACTTCCTCTAACCACATCATGTATGCCATCAAATTCTGTCTTCAGAACATCAGAAAGAAGGTATCGTTGTAAAATATGTAATGTGTTCTTTCTTCCCTTGACATCATGAAGAAAACAATTGCCTTCAAATTCGTCTTTACAGTCTTCAAATATAGCTCTTGCAGTAGTTGTTTTGCCAATGCCGCCCATTCCCCATAATCCAATGAAGAGAACTTCGTCGGATTTTGTTTTCATCATTTTTTTAATTTCTGATATACGAGACTCTATACCCACAAGACATTTTCTAAATTCCGAAGCTTTCACAGGCAGTTGCATCAACATCTTGTTAACAATTTCTTTTATGCATGATGCCTCATTCCTGACAATTAAAACAGGATAGTCAAGTTTAAGTTATCAAACATCGTGAGAAAAATTGGCAAACTATCACTAGTTTGATCCTTTTTATCAATTTGTAGCACACAATTAATATTGTTAGGCTAAATACTTTCGATGCGAAAATGCCAAAATACCCCAATCCTTTTCAATCATTATCTTTTTCATCTCCGAATCACATCCCCAATCCCACATGAATAAGCCTCCCCCATCTCCAATTGAAATCGAAATTCTAACATCATCCCCAATTGAAGACAAAATTCTACCCCCATCCCCACCCCAGTTGAAGTCAATCCCTTAGTCGTCCACCACTAACTGAAAACAAAATTGTACTAGGGGAGAAAGGTCATGATTTGGGGATCAGGGTGAGGGAGAAAGGGAACCATAATTAATTATTTAATTTGTTATGGGATGAAATTTGACTAAGCCTCAATTGAGAGTTTGGTCGACCAAAATAAATTTTTTATAATTTTTTCACATGTATAATAAGAGATATTTACATTTTAAACTATGTTTTGTTGAGACGAAAAGTAAAAATGTATGAATCATATATGATGGAGGGACTAGGGAGTACTAGATTTTATACTCTTACAGTATATTTGGTTTAACTGAGCTTACTTTCCACGGATGTCGTTTCCCTTTATACCAGCCACTTCTTCTAAAGCTTTTTTCCAAATCTCCAACATTTCAACATTGTCTTTAAGGTTGACTTTGTGTTTGCGAACATCGGAAGGGTCAACGTCATAGAAGATGGGAAACACGACAAGGTTGAATGTTTTCTGACATTCCAAGATCTTCACCAATTCAGTCATACACCACGTAGAGGAACCATAATTTCGAGTTAATACAACAATAGCAATGCTCGATTCCTCGATTGCTTTTATGAGTTCGGGTCCAAGCGTTTGACCCTCCTGCAAGTTGTCTTCATCATAGTAAGTCCGGATTCCTCTGTCTTTAAGGGCAGAGTAAAGATGGCTAACGAAGTTATTGCGAGCGTCTATACCTCTGAAGCTGATGAACACTTCATAGGGGCGAGGTTGTTTGCCATGAGGGAGGGAGGATGAAGATGAAGATGCCATTTTTCTAAGATTTTCTGTATCAATGGAATGGGATCACTGAAGTTGTTCTATATACTCTGCACTCTGCAGTATGTAGTACTACTATTAAACTCGTACCTCATAAATAATAGCCAATGACCCACCCCCAGGCCCGATAGGTTCGTCTCTATTCAATCGAGCATGTACTTCTTTTAAAAAAATACTATAAAATTATGTCAGTGTTAAATAAATAAAAAATGATATAAAAATTGTATCTCTTACGTTTATATTTAACTCTTTTGGAACATTTAATTCAAATTATATGTCGATCTCGAACAGCTGATCCATTTTACAAAACTTAAACCCGCCCTCAAAGAAATGACACTTCGTCAGTTCTATTATTTCGAGAGTAAGAATATAAATTTGTGTCTCCATTGATGATGTAGCCGTCCGCTAACACATTTCCTATATTAGTTATCATGCTAGGTTTGTGTGAACGTACATATAAAATTAAATGTTTTGTAAGAATTAAGAAAGTGGTGTTTGAAAAATAATTGAAAGGATATAGGCACAGTTAAGGTTTGTATTATAAACTTAGAGTAAATACTACCTCACTAAAATAATAACCAATGGGCTACCATAATATTGTTCTCCTATTGGACATATAACAAGTTTCCTTCAGGAAAATATGGAGTAGCTACTTATTCGAAATCCACATTGGATTTATTTGTCTTGATTGATGAAGATGCAGCTTTTACATAAACAAATACTCAATAGTCGTCCACTATGACATTTTATAATTATTCCGTAGTTATCATGTTTGGTTTGTGTGAATACATTTACATGCATGTTTCTTTCAATCAAGACTTTGATGTTATTTCTTTCATAAATTTTTACATAAGTCGTAATGTGGATTAAGTAGGTATTCTATTCTTGTGTATGATGAAGTCATATTTTCGTTGCTGGAAACTACCCGATCGAGACTTGCATCGGGATATGCAAGTCATGACTGAAGATCCGACATCAGCTAGGAGGAGAGGCTTCGGATGGAGGCCGTGGATGAACGAGACTTGGATCGGGTGCAAGAAGTCCCAATCCAATCTCCGATGGGGCACGGGAGTAGGCTTAAATTAGGGCGGTTTTGAGCTTCTAAGCCCGGTCTTCGATCTCCTATTCATTTTAGCTTTAGACTATAGTCTCTTGTAGTCCATAAATATGAGGGTCTATGCTTAATGTTGAATACAACGAAAATATTAGAATTATAAACAAAGAGTCTTAAGTAGAATTTTACATTATACTTGAAAGACATCTAACGGAGAGATATTGGAATAGGGTTCTCGAGTCCTATAAACAATTATTCATGTGTTTGTTAGTGAATCCAGAGCAGGTTGGGTTAGCTTTCACATTGAACGTGAACTAGGGTAAATCTTTGTGCATTTATTGATTTTTCGCAAGTTCTTTCTTCTGTTTTATCATATTATTACTAGTCCGAGTTAAGGATTATCGTCCTGAGCGGAATCTAATAATTAAGTTGATTTTTGAACACATTAATTAACCCTACAACGGTGATAGATTCCTAATATCGTCAAGGAAATTTCTTACATGCAACAAAAAAGAATACGAAGTTATGGTACAATGATGTGGTGAGGTACTGGTTTATTTAATAAGTTCAAAATGTAAGGATTGTCACCTATATTTCATGTACGGAATAATATTTTTTTTCTCACTAATATTTCAAATGTCTTCGTTCACTCACTGAAGTTTTAAAAATCCTCATTCACTCATTATATCTTCGGTTCTTTCGTTAGCACATGACTAAGACACTAAGTTAAGGGCAATATTAACGATGAAATAGAATGTTGTACTGAGATATTCACTTTTTTATTCATGGTGAGCGAATGAGGACACCTAAAACATGAATAGACGAAAATGATCTAAGATAAAATATAGGCGATGATTCATATATTTTGCCTTATTTATATAACAAACCTCAAATGATAGCAATCCACTCAAACACAATACAAATTAAAATCTAGAAAATGGCATCTTCATCCTCGTTGTCTCATGCCGAACAATCCAGTCCCTATTCAGTTTTTATCAGTTTCAGGGGAGAAGACACCCGAAACAACTTTGTTAGCCATCTTAACTCTGCCCTTAAAGACAGAGGAATAAAGACTTACTTTGATGTAGACATTTTACAAAAGGGTCAAACAATTGGCCCCCAACTCGTCAAAGACATCCAAGAATCGAACATTGCCATCGTTGTATTGTCTAGTAATTATGGTTCGTCTACATGGTGTTTGAATGAATTGGTCAAAATCATGAAATGCAAAAAAATTCTGGGCTTGTTGTTTTTCCAATATTCTATCATGTTGACCCTGCTGATGTCCGCAAGCAGAGAAATAGCTTCTCTGAAGCCTTTTCAAGGCATGAGGCCAACTTCAAAGGTGATGCTCAAAATTTGGTGGCACAATGCAGTCACGCAGAGAATCCAATGTCTTGAATGATGCTGAAATGGGTACATTGTGGCATCTTTCACATATTCTTGATGAGATATAGCACTTTTCTTGAGCATATAACGAAATTCACATACCTTACAACAACACCTCAAATGCTGCTCTTGCGGCAGCAACTAAGCTGGGTAACCACTTGATTGCACGATCCGGTTTGGATCGCATAGGTGAATGAACTATACCAGCTTGACTCCAACAGCAGAAAACTGCATTAGTACACCTAAACATAATTTATTAGCAATGCATTTCTTAAAAGGACATAATATCGTGTTTGAGTAGAAGACTTGTAGGAAGCTGTTACATGTACATTCTAAATGCAACTTATTACCAAATAGCAGACATGCAAGTATTGTACATTCCTGTAGATGACAAAAGCAAACCAAATAAAGAACTTACCGAAGGTATTCCATCATCTGGTAGCAGGCCCCTTCCTGAGAGGCCTATGACCTTTTTAAGGCTCTAAGAAGTATCTGGACTAATATCATAATTCATATCGGTAGATCTCAATTCGCAACTGAAATACATATTTGCAATGCCAATAAAAGAATATAACTGGTATCACCTAGTTTTGAGGTCATTTATCTTGCAATTCTTGAGATCCTGGATCAACAGTGATGAAGCCATACATTTCCACAACTCCACGTTATTCCATAGGGAGAGTGCAAGGCCGATGACAAAGTATTGTCCCAATATGAGACAGGCGGTGTTTAGAATTGAAACGTCCTACATTACAGTCATTGGATTTATTAAGATGACTGGATATGGAGATAATTTAAAACAAGCCAAACAAAATGATAGCAGCAGGTCATTATTGATTAGACTTGGTGCTAAACAATTGTGCTTTGTGCAAGCTTATTTAAGACTTACCGAGCTCGCTCATATATGTGCTTCCTGCAAGCTTTAACTCTGAAAGATGCAATATCTCAAAGCTATTCAATATGAAAGCCTATTCATGGTTCATATTAATTTACACCGAGTTTAAGGTAAGGACATTCAAGATATTGATATATCATGATTCATCAATAATTGATATTCACTTAATATTCGCCATGACACCAATCACTACATTAAGTTACCTACTGATCCCGTTGTTGCAATGATGCCCACGAAATAGGCCCTTCGCGTTTATATTTATCATCCATATTCAACTTCTCCATCCTATCTCTGTTTCCTGCAAGCTTAACTCTGAAAGTGCCATCCCATGAATAGGGATCATCTTCAGTATATAGTATTAGTTGATGGGGATCAACTTCATTGACTTCTCCTCCGCTGTATATTAGACTCAGCCCCCATGTAGGAGAGGTGTCCCAACACAAATGTATACTTGAATTTAGCTCGAGAAGAGTACATTCGTCTTGCCCGTTCCAATCGTCTATGTCCCTCCTAATACCATCAATAGGTATATACATGACTAGTACATGGCAATCACAACCACCATAATAGGGGCCAAATACATGATGATAATTAGAGTTTGATCGAAAATCAGCATTTACACTGCTTATAACAAATCCTCTTAGGTTATCAGTGTCCCATTCTAATGATGGAGGAAGGAACACAGTAACGGAACGCCTACGGAATTGATACTGGAGCCAACTTGGAATTTGCCTTCTTGGAATATATACTTTAAAAGATTTTTCCCTTTTCCATAACATGTTGGATGTGGACTCCTGCAACATTCGTAATCATAAACGCACACAAAAGACTAGTAATTTGAGTGTGCTATTAAAGAACAATTGAGAAAACCCCAAAAGCAGAGAAGTACAAGGAAAAGTGAAAAGATTGGAGACATTACATACGTACAACTTACCCAATCTGAGAAGGGTCGAAGAACCAAGTGTGGATCGGCTTCTGGTAGATGAAGTTCCAAACCGATGAAATTTTGATATTTGTCAAGTAGCTCCTCTAGATTGACACAAATCCAACCAGTTAAGGCTGAGCATTCCTCGATGACTATGATCTCTATTCTTGATAACAGATATTCAGGTAGTTCTTCCAGGCTTTCGCAAAACCGAAAGGAGATCTTTAATCTAGGAAGTTGCTCTGTGCATTTAGAGCCAGTCAACACTTTTGGACTGTTGCTTTGTCTGGAAGCAACTTCATAATGTATGTTCTCCTCAAAATACTTGAAAGATCTGCTGGATATGTCAATCAATTGTAGTCGAAATCCCATAATAATTATTGGTAGTGTAACCAAATGTTCACAATCTCCTATATTTAAGACTTCAAGGTTGGTGGCACGCCCAACTGACCAAGGCAAAGTTTTTATTTCTGCTTCTCTCAAATCTATTTCCCTCAAAGAATCCACCTTTCCACAAATTTCTGGAAAGGTTTGTAACTTTGTATTAGAGAGAATTAGTTTTTCTAAAGATTTCATGCCAACAATTGTCGGGAACTCCTCCAGCTTCACGCAATTTGACAAATTTATGGACTTGATCCTCTTATGAACTCCAAGGGATGCGTGAACTTGCATCAACTCTGTCGAATGTGATAGGTCCAATTTCTCCAAATATGGCAAATCAGAAAAGTCCAGCGTCCGCAAAATACCACTAAAAGTTATTTCAAGAGCAACTAGTCCAGGAAAACTCTTTTCTGTTACTTCAAGGCTTCTGAATTCCTTCTCGTTCCGGCAAAGACATCTGAAGCTGAGAGTTTGGAGAGCAATTGCAGTTCCTGGTATTGATGTCGGAACATCTCGTATAGAGGTCTCGCTCAAGTCTAGTTTCCTCAAAGAATCCAAGTTACTATATATTTCTGGAAAGCTTTCTAATTCTGTATGAGAGAGATCCAAGAGTTCGAGGAGCTGCATGTGATGTATCTTCGGAAAGGCCTTAAGTCCCGAGCAAAATGCCAAATTTACACGCTTAATCTTCCTGAGATTACCAAGAGATGGATGGACATGAAGCAACATAGAGGAATAAGACAGATCAACTACTTCCAAATAAGGCATATAAGAGAAGTCTGGTGTTTTATGCATGCGACTACTTTCCATATGAAGTTGAACAAGGTTGATAGGACGGAAGGTTATCGGTAAAGATGTCGCCGGGTATGCACCCCAGGAAAACCACCTAAGTTTGTTACCAATGTCATCAAAGGGTTGTGAAACCCTTGCATTGTAATTTCCATTAAAAAAATCTCCACTGAGTTGAAGGAAACTCAACTTATTCATGATTTTGAAGGTTAGATCCCATCCCAACTTCAAATAAATGGCATCATCACCATTGTTGTCCTCATTACAATCATAATCGTCTAACTCATAAAAATGGTCAACGGTAGAATACAAATCTGTACATACCCGTTCGGCTTCAGAAGAAACCTACAATAATATTAAATATGAGTATATAACTAGACTTGGAAGCTTAAAGAAATATTTAAGCATGGTACTTCAGAGCGTTCACATCAGCTTTTCCATGAAATTGGTGAAATTCTGCATGACTTACCGTGATGTCTGAGAGCACCTCCAATATATCATGGTTAAGCCAAAGTCGACTATATCTTCTAATATCCCCATTAGCTCGTTTTCGCACGATATTCCGACCCATTTCTTGAAGCAAATCATGCATTTCAATGATATAATGTCCGCCACGAGAAGTGATATAAATGAGAGACTTTTGAATGAGCACATCAATTCCTTCCTTAGGGTGCAATCCAAGAGCCGCAAGTTTTTCTTCCACATTATCTTTATCAAACCCTCGAAAAAGACAAGCAATATCTAAAAATATATTTTGTTGAAGAACACTGAGCCCCTCAAAACTAATTTGCAATGTAGAAATAATTTTGTCTTCGGGAACATCTTTTAACCTATTTAATGTGCTCTCCCAAACATCTTTTTCTCGTCGATACAAATGGTTCCCCAAAACTCGAAGAGCTAATGGAAGACCACCAACATAGCTCAAGACCTTATGTGAAAGCGTTTTGTAGTCTTCAAATGGATGGTCATTTTTGAAGGCATGGAGACAAAACAGATTAAGAGCTTCACTATCAAGTAATACTTTGACACAATATTTTTCAATATGAAAGTCATCAATTAAGTGTTGATCTCTGGTTGTGATGACTATTCTACTGCCCTTACCAAACCAATCACGACGATTTGCAAGAGCATTTAATTGTTCAATATCATCTACGTCGTCAATGACTATGAGAACTTTTTTAAACCGCAACCTCTCCTGAATCATACTACTTCCTTTAACCACATCACGTATTTCATCAAATCTTATCTTCAAGACATCATAGAGGAGATCCTGCTGTAAAATATGTAACTTATTCTTACTTTCTTTCACATCTTGAAGAAAACAACTACCTTCGAATTTGTTTTTGCAATCCTCAAATATAGCTCTTGCAGTAGTTGTTTTGCCAATACCACCCATCCCCCACAATCCAATGAAGAGAACTTCATCGAACTTTCTATCCATCATTTTTTTTATTTCTGATATACGAGACTCTATTCCGACAAGAGATTTTTCAAATTCTAAAGCTTTCACAGGTAGTTGCTTCATCAACTTATCAACAATCTTTTTTATGCTTGATGTTTCATTCCTGAAAATTAAAATTTGATAGTTGAGTTTAAGTTATGCTTGCTCGAAATTTTAAGAAATTGGCATAACTATATTATTAGTTGACCACATATTTAGTTTTTTAACACTCAATTAATTTCCAAATGCTTAACAATACCCCTTTCCCACCTCTAATTGAAATTGATATCCAACCCTTGTCCCCCGGCCCATTGAAGTCAACACTCTACCCCCATCCCCAACTCAAATTGAAGTTAAAACGTTAGCACATACCTGATTAAAAAAGAATTGTCATGGAGAATGGAGGTCGCCATTTGAGGATGGGTGGAACGGCTAGAAAAGGGGGAACACACAGAAGTGGTTGTCATAATGGGTATACATGATTTTTTGTGGTGATTGGGGTTGTGGTGGTGGTGGTGGTGGTTGAGGTTTATATGGGTATATGTCATCTTTGGTGGTGATAGTGTTAGTTTGATAGATAATTGTCGAAATGGTCATATTATCGGATACCATTTCAGCAATTTGCTCAGTGTTATTACAAGAAATCTCCAGCCAATCTTACCGCATATCAAATTGGATAATAAAAAATAAAATTTTGAGTTGTCTAATAGGGAGTACTAATTTCTCAATTTTCTCAAGAATTTGACATAGCTTCTACAAATAATCAAATGAATGAAATTGAGAGTTTAATTGACAGTATAATTAGTTTTTTATATAATTAAAATTAACTAAGCTTAACTTGAGAGTTTGAATGATCAAAATAAATTTATTACAAAATAAGTTTTATCTAGTTATAATACTGTTTTATTTTATTTTTGTTAGAGCCTAACTTCATATAGAGTTAGATTTTACTAAAAACTGTCCATACAAGCACCTATAAAAATAGCATAAAACCCAACTATCTATTTAATCTGAATCCAACGATCCAAATATATAGTTAAATTTTTACTAACCCATCTTAAGCTAGGTTACAAAAAAAAAACTCCTATATTTGGTTTAAGATTATTAGAAATTTATGACAATAAATATAAGCCTACAAGAAATAAAATTGAGCTTACTTTCCACGGATGTCCTTTCCCTTTATACCAGCAACTTCTTCTAAAGCCTTTTTCCAAATCTCCCCCATTTTATCATTTTCATTGAGGTTGACCTTATGTTTTCGGACATCCGAAGGGTCAACGTTATAGAAGATGGGAAACACGACAAGCCCGAATGTTTTCCGACATTCCAAGATCCTGACCAATTCAGTCAAGCACCAACTAGACGAACCATAATTTTGAGTTAATACGACAATAGCAATACTCGATTCCTGGATAGCTTTCATGAGTTGGAGCCCGATTGTTTGACCCTCTTGCAAGTTGTCTTCATCAAAATAAGCCCGAATTCCTTTGCCTTTAAGGGCAGAATAAAGATGGCTAACAAAGCCGTTGCGAGTGTCTTCACCTCTGAAGCTGATGAAAACTTCATAGGGACGAGGTTGTTCGCCATGAGGGAGGGAGGATGAAGATGGAGATGCCATTATCTGGATTTTCTATATGAATTAAATGTGAATATGTGATCAGTGAAGTTGTTTCATATAATACTCCATTAACTCGTACCTCATAAATAATACTAGTAATAGTCAATGGGTCACTACTCACTCACTCACTCCCTTTCAAATACATGCATTATAAAAAACTTAGATGCGCCCCTCGATGCCATTACACTTCTATCTTTTTGTTTTGTCGAGAGTTAAAAATTGTACTGTACTACTGTATCGGTTTGTCTCAATTGATGATGTAGACATAAGCCATCCACCAGACCACCACTAAGACATTTGGTATAGTTATCGTGTTAGGGCATTTATAGTAGCCATTCTAAAATTATTATTAAAAATTTTTCTATTTCATATCCTTATCAATGAGGAAGTGTTTTTGTTTTAATACTATTTCAGTTTCCTTATATTCATCCCCATTTAATAAAGACAAAAGGCTAAGAGCATTTGCAAGAGAGTGCTCAAATCACTCCTCATTATATATATAGAATAGGATATTGTAAAAGAGAGCAAAAAACACAAAAAATCAAGTTGCTTATTATAAAAAAATTTCCCACCAAGCCTATTTTTATACCATCCTCAAATCACTTTATTGATTTCTCTCTCCTCACCTTTATTCATTGAATGTAATATTTATCTACTATTTTGATGATAAAGTGTTATGACGAGTTGATTTTAGAGCATTCGCAGCAGCTTACCCAAATTTTTTCCCTAAAATCAACTCCTCATACTACTTTATCAAATTTAAAGAGTATGTTTTAACTTTTACACAAATTCAGATTCCCTATTTATAACTTACAACACTTAATATAAAGAACAAAAGTGGTTTGGGGAGGGTGTAAATATAGGACACTCCCTATAATATTTGAGGAAAAGTTTAGAGATAGGAAATCTGATATTTGATACTTTTTTGATTTTTATGCTTTTCTCTATTCCAAATATGAAATAGGAAGTAGTTTAAGGCATCTATTGCAAATGCTCTTATGGAATCTAGTTTTATGCAAATATTAAAAAATAACTTCTAAATTGAATAAAGTGTTATGAGGAGTTGATTTTAGGAAAAAAGTTTAGGTAATCTGCTCCGAATGCTCTAAATAAGGAGGGGAGAGGGAGAGTGGAAGTAGAGATAATACATAGGTTTGATAAAAAGTGAATTTGGGGTGAGTGAATAAATATAGTCAAAGAGAGAAGACCTCAAATAAAATATGTGAGCCACATACAGATAAGGAATCTGAAAAAAGCTTCTTTTTTTACACAATCTTACCTTATTATAAAATAGGAATTCTTTTAAGGCTTCTATTGTGAGTGCTCTTAGGTTTGCGTGAACCAACATATAAAATTAAATGCTCTTATAAGTCAAGAATCTGTTATTTGAATTTTTTTTGAAAGGATATAGGTAAAGTTAATTGTTGAAATTGTCTCTAATAGTATTATTAAATTGCAGTTTTGTCCTCAATAGTGACAATTTTGTTGTTTAGTCTCCAAAAGTGACAAAAAAAAAATGTCGCAGCTTAGTCCTCACATTAAATATTCCGTTAATTTTTAACACCAGCGCATGATGAGAGGTTAAATTTGGGTGAAAAGCGATTTTTTTTAAGGGCTTAAACTCGTTTTGTGTGTTAAAAATTAACGAAGTTTTACATTTCAAATTCCTAACGAAAGTTTCATTATGTACCAAAAATGAGTTTGTCATAAAAAACATTTTCTTGCCCCAAATTTAGACTTTCATCGTGTGTTAGTGTTAAAAATTAACAAAACAATTAATGTGGGGACTAATATGCAATTTTTGGACCACTTTCATAAACTAAATCGCAAAAATACTATTATTAAAGACTAAACTGCAACATATCAACATTATCGAGGAGTATTTTCAATTCACTCTATACAGGCACAGTTAAGATTTGTTCTATAAAATAATAAACACTACCTCACTAAAATAATAGCTAGCCAATGGGCTACCATAACTTTGTTTTCCTCTATGTTGCAAGACGCAAGGTAAACAAATTGACTTCAGGAAATTATGTAGTACTACCTACTTAGCCACTTACTCGAAATCCACATTGGATTTATTTGTCTGCATTAATGAAGATGCAGCTGGTACAAAACTAATACTCAATAGTCGTCCACTATGAGATTTTACAATTATTCGTTCTTATCGTGTTTGGGTTGTGTGAATATATATTACTATAAAATTACATGTTTTTCTTCAATCAAAGCTCTGATATTTTACTAATTTGCATAAATTTTTATGTAAGTCATAATGTGGGTGTTCAATTACATTATCTTACGTGTCTTCGATTATGAATGTAACTAGAAATTTAAGGCTTATTTTCATTTTGAAATTTAAATATCACGTAAGTTTCAAATTGGACCCTGATACTATCATTAGTTATTATAAAAATGCCCCAAAAGTAGACTAGTAATTTGGTTGTGTTATTAAAGGGAAATTGAGATAATCCCATAAGCAGAGGAGAAGTATGACAAAAAAAAAAAAAAACTAAAAGAATGATGACATTACGCACCGAATCTGAGAAGGCTCGAAGAACCAATAGTGGATCTGCTCTATGAATTTGCAAAAGATCGAAATGTTGACATTTGTCAAGTAA